>OY757918.1:3540364-3710998 GCA_963585895.1 Sepioteuthis lessoniana | reverse complement strand
AGAGAGAGAAAAAAAGAGTGTGTGAATGAGAGAAAGAAAGTGTGTGCGAGAGATAGAGAAAAAAGTTAGAAGGAGAGAAAGTGAGAGTGAAAGAGTAAGAGAGAGAAAGTGTGTGAAAGACAGAGAGAGAATGTGAGAGAGAGAGTGGGAGAGAAAGTGTGTGTGAAGGAAAGACAGAAAGAGAGAGAGAAAGAGAGAGAGAAAGTGTGTGAGACAGAGAGAGAGAGAGAGTCAGAGAGAAAGAGAGACAGAGATAACGTTAAAATTTATGCCATAAAAAAAGTAATGCAACGTTAAAGTTCTACGTATTCTTTTATAACCAAATTTATTTTAATGAGGTTATTGACAAAGAATAGATTAGTATGTCACAAGGTCATTGCAACGGGGCACAGTGAGGATTAAACTCATAACATTATTAATATTCTCCAAAATGCATTATATATTTTGCTTTGAATAAATAGAATTAACAATTATTGCTATGTTTAAAAAAACAATTTGATAGTAACGAAGCGCAGAGTTGACATCCCACCTTAAAAGGAAATTTAGAAAATTTCTGTTGTATCATCGTAAGGACAAGATACACAGTGAAATAGAGTTAATTATTTAATAACTCAAGTGGTACACAGCCTGACCAGTATTATAAGTCTCGCGCTGTTGGTGTTACGTCCGAAGTTGGTCTTACTCCTGACCGACATCCTTTCAGAGCTATCTTTCTGCTTCTCTTTCTGTTTCTGCTTCTCTGTGCTTAAGCGACACAGTGTTTTTTTTTTACCTCTGCGATACCGGAAGTCAAGTGGTACGAACTACTATACAACAATTTTCAACTGAAACATCAAAAGATATTTTAACGCTTTTACGAGGGTGAGTCAAATATTTTTGTACGGCTCAGTTTGTTGTGCGTACATCACATGACTGAAGCAGTTCACATTTGGTAAGAACTTATTTTGGTTGGTCGTATCGTAATAGTTAGTGAACTGACATGTTGTTTATTGCTTCTCACCAGGCGCGATTTAAAAATCGCACCTGTAAACGTGCAATGGAGAATAATTTTGCAACTTATGCTTTACGAGTTGATTCTGGTTTATAATTCAGCAAAAATTAACCTAAAACATTTGTTGTACGAAAAGTGAATGCGCAGTTGGTGACCGTAAACAGATAAAGAAGAAATTTTGCTCTGGTCGCAAGAACCTCGACGATCAGGCAAGTTCAGGCAAGACTAAAACAGTGGATTATGAGGTTGCACTTCAAACAATTAAGCTAAATCTGGCAAGTAGCACTTGGAAAGTATCAAGCGGCCTCGGTATCTCATAACCCAGTGTGGTTCGTTATCTTCACGACATCGGTACAAAGATACAGAACTGCCAAACTATGTCTCACCTTGCCAAAAGATTGCAAGACTTTTGACTCACACAAGTAGATCTAATTCTTTTATGTTAAAAAATATAATTTGATTTATATCTTTTAAACGAAGAGCTGCCATCGCTAAGGTCGAACAATATTAAAAAAGAACAATAATGAAATTTGAAACTGAAGAATGGAAAGATGCACTTTTATTTTAAGATGTCAGAATTTGATCGTAAACGTATTATTTCAAGATATTCTACACAGCTTAAGACAAAGTTTTCTCACGATTATTCGAAAAAGAAAATGTAATTCTGAAGGATGTAAAAGCAAAAGCCACTCATTGCTTGTCTCTTGTGGCTGCAAATTTCTCGTTAAACCACAATCTACTTCCAGGAGAGGCAGCTGCATCTTTTCATTTATTCTCTCGAACATCTCTCAATTATTCTGAGTAATGTTAGCCAATATAATGCATTTTTTTCGCCACCCTATCGAAGAGAAATTGAATTTATCCAAGGCTTTTCATTTCGATGAGCTTTGCTATGAAACAGCTGAGGAAAAACTTTCTTAAATTATAGTATTGCTTCTTTTGGTCAATCGAGTATTTCATACTATACTCTGTTCAAAACTAAAATTGAAACGAGTCAGCAAATAATGTGACAGTTCAGTATATTTTGTTTGTTAAGAATATGTTCACCTATACAACACAGTGTGTATTAGAATATATATTACGATATTGAAAATGGAAAATATTCTAAAATGAGTGTAATTTATTATATTAGACTACACGAGTTTAATTATAAATTCAGGCGTATAAAATATAATTACAACAGAGATACAAAATAAAACATAATTTTTCGGAATTAAAGAGATAACAGTTAAAACAGTTTATCAAATTATCGTGAGTTCATATACACCTTGTCTGAAATGATAAAGCGATTCATATAAACATTAATAATTCAAATTTGGTTGGAAAGATTATCAAGTTTTGTACCATCAATTTATCTGTCAAATGAAATCTTGAGATAAAAATTTTAGGTAGTATCAACATGTTTTATAGAAGTTATTGAAGTTATTTGATGTACGTGGTGCCTTCAATAAGTTTCCAGACTTTTTTTTTTTTGTACAGGCATTTAAAATTGTCGTAGACACTTGAAAATTCCCTATGTTATTGCTATACATCTTATGAGATGACTGACCAATTCTTAAGATTTCAGGTTCAAATGAACAGCCACAGAAGGAATTGGAATACACCCTATTAAAACCTGATTGTCACAGCTGGGGAATTTCAAAAATGCAATCTGGAAGTAAGGACTCTTTAGAAGAACGATATGCAATAAATTTATGTTTTAAACTTGGAAAATATACCAGAGAAACTTATGAAATGCTTCAGACTGTTTTTCGACCATCTTGCATGAATCGAGCATCAGTTTTCGATTGGCATAAGAGATTCAAGGAAGGCAGGAAGTCTGTGAGGGATGATGAGAGGTATGGGAGGAGTAAGGAAGTCAATACACTAGAGTTGATTGGCCAAAGGGTTAGGGTTAGGGTTACTATGTTGAGGTTCTAAGGGAGTTCATCAAGAGATTCCGTCAGAAGAGGCCAGCACTCTTCAAATCGGCTCAGTGGCATTTCAACCAAGACAATGCACCAGTCCACAACTCCATCCTTGTCACAGACTATTTGAGCAAGATGGACATCAAGACAGTGCCTCAGCCTCCCTATAGTCCAGACCTTGCTGCCTGTGACTTTTGGTTATTCCCTAAGCTCAGAGGCTGTCGTTATAAGGCAATTGAGGAGATGAAAGAGGCTGTGACGTTGGTCATTGACACGCTCACACAAGAGGAGTTCCATGGGGCCTTCCAGAAGGTGTTGGAACGGTAGAACAAGTGCATTGCAGCCGGAGGAGAGTACTTCAAAGGGGACTAGAGTTTCATGTGTGTACTATCAATAAAAGTGCCCATACGAAAAAAGTATGGAAACTTATTGAATGATCCTCGTATTTGAAAAACTGGCGTCTGAAGTTATTAAGTAAAACGAAACACTCCCAATTTACTTCTATAAAATGGCTATAAAATCATCAAAAATTCAACACCTATAATAGAACTAATAACAAATATAGGTATCATACAATGACAGATATTTGTATAGCAGCATTGCTTCCAACAAAGCCATCATTAAATGATACCTCTGGGTTCAGACATGGTTTCGGAACCGATGCATTATTACCACGAGTCCAGAGCGCTCCATTTGTAACTCACGATGCTACCATACTTTGCTTGATTGTCCTCACTCTATGGGATTGCCATACCCATACTGATGCAGTTAGAGCCTTATCTTAGATCTTTTTTTGTGCATTTCCTCTTGTCTAATGGAGAAAGTCCAAGATTAATCATGAATGCGGAGGTTGAGTTGGTAATGAAACCGGGACTGTTCTCGCAGATTCTCATATTTTTCCAACTTTCTCTGATGTGCCCAGTTGAAATTTTCTTCAAAAGGAACCCTTAACTCCGTAACGAAAACATTTTTGATTTAACGAACCAAATGACAATATCTGGACGCTGGATCGTTAACGCTATTTAGGTTGGAAATACGAAATGGTGTTCTAAATCAGTTGCGACGTCCCAGTCCGTGCAGCCATCAAACAATGATGCTCTGCGGATATTTTGTACGCGAACGTTTCGAAATATTTCCTTCTTTAACGAGATAAATGGCTCTATTGGTGATATTATTTAGAGCTTTATTGGCGGTTTCACAACATATCTTAGAAGCCTCAGCAAAAATCTCCAGGACTTCGTTATATCTCTATGAGTGGCTTCTTAGAGCATACTCGCATCCAGAGAGAATATGTTTTAGGCTGACAGTTTTCCCCACATGCTCAGCATCGGTCGGATGTCGTTAACCGCCAAGCATGAAGATTGACTGCTCTTGGTAAAACGCCGTAGACTGCCTTTATAAGAAAATTCAATTTTGGGGGTTAATGAGCTTAAGGTCGCCCCATGTGACAGCTCTGTCTTTTGCACTCTCCCACTTGGTCCCTACACCCTGTTTCTTTTATCCTATAGCGGTAGCAATACACCTGACTTCCTCAAGATGATAAATTTCTTCCGAAACCATTTTTCTAATGTTTATTGTGGATTCACTGGACCACCAACGCTGTGGATAAGGCATAGACCTTCTTTTCCATATTCTAGGGCGCCAAATATTTCTTTCATCTTAAGGGCCAATTCTTAATTCTCAACAGCTATCTTTGCCCTTCATTTCCAAGCGGCTATCAAGGATGAATGAGCGTTCTTCGCTAGCGGCTCGCGAGAGTCACGCAGCATCTAGAAAAGTCGCGCTTTACCAAATTCATCTTCCTCAACAAGTGACAACGTCGGAAGTTTTTGCTTCGTTGATAAATTGTATAGTGCCACATTTCTTTAAGAGTTACGTACTCCCAACCATTCTTTCGAATATTTACTGATTAACCACTCCATTGTTTCAACTTTTATAACTGATACCTCATAAATCTGTGCTAACCATGATAATTAAGGAATTAATCCAAAATAAATACCCTATACTTTATCTTTGTTCAGGTCACATTTATCAATGGTGCGTAATCCTACTTTTAGCTGTTTGCTAATGTCCTGCCACTGATGTCGATCATTAAGTGGCAGGGAGTAGCAGCGGCCGAAGCTCTTAACGCTTTTATCATGGATCGTGGGGATTTCGTTCCCATCGACAGAGAACTTTATCTCCCTGCGACTTCCTTTAATTGTTGATAAAATGCGGCATTTTGACGCCTTTATTTTCATCGCACCCCATTTGAAGATCTCCAGTTGGCGGGTCACCAGTTCCTTGTTTGATCTGGATTCTACGTTTAGAGTTATATCATCCATAAAAGCCTTCATAAATAGACTGGTTATTTCATTAGTGTTGACCTCGGCACTACGCTATATCATCTTCATTACCAATACGAAAAGTAGTGGTGAGATAAAATATCCCATCACCATACCAATATTCAACTTTTGCCTGTAAGATGAATATTTATAATTAGAAAACTTCAAATACGTACATTTAAAGTACGCTGATGTGAAGTTTTTAAAGTCCTTTGGAGTCCAAAAGAACCCCATTGCTTTATCAAGTAGTTGGTGTCTTACTGAGCCCTATGCATTTTCTAGATCTTACTAAATAACGCAAAGTTCTGCTGATTTATTATTTTTCGCCGTTTTCATTTGGTCCCACTCCATAGTGATATGTTTAATCTGGAAAGACGGGAATTCCGACCTTTTGCATTGATGAATTAACATGCCTATTATTTATCATAAATCTTTTCATCCTTCTATTGACATTTCAAAATAGTGACTTCATCTCAATAACTGCCAGTAATCTATTATCCATTGATCTTGTTTTGTTCTATCTTATTTTTTCTACTTCAGTAGGTTCTCTTTCCAACTGTTTTTATTTTTTGCTACCTTTATATAATGTGATCTTCACAATGTATTTTTGATCGAATTCAGATTAGGACCTTCTTGGGACCATTTCATTATCTTCTCTCCTGCAAATATTTTATGCTCAAAAATTCATGATTTAGCATACCTACATAAGAAGGAGCATTGTCTCGTAGAAATACACATTTGACTTGAAAACTGTTATACTAGGACTTGTCCATAAAGCCACAATAGTTAGCACCGTTCAGTTTAAATTCACCGAGGTTGAATTGTCCAATAATGGTTCATTGCCAATTGCAGCCCATATAATCCCACGACCATCTTGTTGTTTTTTCTTAGGCACAGACATGTCTGAATTTGATTAAATCCATAATTTGGCCCATCCATCAGGTCTTTCAAATATCACTGGAGATTCGACTGTGAAAAATATTATGTATATATATCAATATTGATGTATTTCTTGGTATAATTTTGATGCTTTGAAATATTTCTTTTAGTCTGAGGTGGTTGTGCTGGGATGTTTTTTCAGATTCAGTTCACAAAATATTCTACACCTCTTGTCCCTCTCTCAATTGCGGTCTTTTCAAAAATCTGAACACTGGTCAAAAGTGGTTGTTTTTCTATTAATTGTAATAGTCTACGTTCATCTAAAAAAAACAATTTCTTGAAACTTTTCTCTCTTTGCTTCAATTTCTCAAGTTCGTTAAATTTTCATCAGATTTCGATGATTTCTGCAAAATTCCTTTTATACATCCAAATTAGTTATTTCCTTACTCCATAACTTTGTTATTTTTCTTGGCAACAATTGTTAGATCCTCCTCTTTACTCATGTTTCAACATAAACGATGGACAAAAAAAAAAAAAATAGTTTTTATTTCGGATGTCTTTAACTAATATTGTTGTATTTTGACCTTCGACTCCGCAAAAAATACCATTCCAAGGTGATGCACCGGAAGGAAGTGACACATTCTAATGGCAGTTATGAGAGGAAATTGGCTGATGAAATGGGACTAGGTAAAAAAATTCCAATGGTACACTCATAGACTGATGCACCGGAAGAGGGTGACCTGTGATCTGCATGACAGTTATTTCCACTTGATGACGATCAAACATGCGATTTCAAAGATCGAGTAGGCGACTGAGTGGACGTTGAACTATTATATAACTCAGTCAAGACAGAAGTCAAGACAGTTCCAGTTGGAGAGGGGAGTTATAGACGAGATGTTGTAGGGAAAGCCACATCAGGCCGAAGGGGCCTTGGGGCTCTGATGAGTTGAGGTCCGGAGAAGATGCTGAGAAGATGCAGTAAAGAAACCTATCACCCAGCAGAGTGGGCCTCTGGGCCTCCGGTTGAGCATCTGGAGATCGAGAAAGACACAACGTTGACGGCCATAAGAGTGGGGGTCAAAATATTGCAGTTCTGTTCGGTCTCCAGCTTCCTCTCACCCGCAAACCTTGAATAACCCTTTTCGAACCCTTACAATAAAGTGAGAGGTAAATATTTTTCTAAAGAAGTCTTCCTGCGTGCGTCTTTATTATTGTGTCGTTATGGTGCTGTAGATGTCAATACATCAATAACTTCAGTTAGTCCATTTTAATAAATTCCAAATATCTCAAAAACTAATAATTAAACATGGCAGAAAATTTAGTTGAATATTTTTTTACTCTGGATGGAAATGAATGGATATAAAGTTGACAGTTATAGATTTGGAATCTTTTGAGTAATTAAGGTTTATTTGATTTGCATAATAACTTCAGACAAGCTATATATATATATATATATATATATATATATATATATATATATATATATATATATATATAAGTGGTCATGACAAAAGAGTAAGGAAGAACGTCCGTTTTTGTTAAAATTGTTAAATAGAAAAAAATGCAAGTTTCTTCAATTTTTCTAAGATGCTGTTCTGTATTAAAAAAGGAAATAGAAAAGGGGGCGAGGTCAGAGTAGAATTTGTAAAAAATAAATAAGTTAATTTTTGTCATACTCGGCCCAAAATCCTCAATGGCAATTGAAATATTATGCAATATGATCCCGTGATTGTTCAAATATTTACATGCGATTTTTAGTAGACCTTTTGAGAATTAACTTATATTGATTGTTGCTGTTTTTTTTAAATTTAACTTCTAAATTCTTCCTAGACCCTTAGAATTTGCAAGTACAAAATATGAATAAATAATTGTTGAGTAAAATTAAGTTATTTTTATTCCTAAAACCAGGCAATATAAGAAATATGAAATATGAAACACACACACACACACACACACACACACATATGTGTATATATATATGTATATATATATATATATATATATATATATATGTGTGTGTGTGTGTGTGTGTGTGTGTGTGTGTGTGTGTGTGTGTGTGTGTGTATAACTGTTTTTAAATGATTACTGTTTCTTCAAAAAAATTAAAACAACATATATTGTAAGTAATCATTTCAAGTCTTTCTAATCATCAGATAATACAACATTCTAAAGAATTACAGGTAGCAGAAGAGAGGGGAATAGAGAGCGGAAACATATTTACATTACAAATTATCCAATATAGAGACATAACAAAGATAAATTCAAAGAAATTTAGCGCGGTTTACAATATACAAAAACAAACTAAAAATTCGTTTAGTAACTAAATATACACACACACACATACACACAAATATATATATATATATATGTGTATATATATATATATATATATATATATATATATATATATATATATGTATATATGAAGTGTAACAGAGACGTATTTTAGCACATGTCACCGGTTAATTTCTTTAAACTTATTTCTCTCTACGCTAGCGTTTCAAAAGCTTTCATTTGTCAGTTATGTTTGGATCTTTAAAGCATTGTTTTTTAATTTGAATTAAAATGATCCAAAAAATGCAAATAATATTTATTTTTACTTTCATTTGATTGTTGTAAATTGTTTATAATCACCCGAGTTTTTGTAGAGTTGCAATTTGTAAAATAGAAATCTTACTTTCGTGTTTATATTTCGGCAGAAGTTCTGGACTTTTATTTAAAAGATTTTGCTGATATGAAAATGTGATAATAAACATTTTATCCACTAAACAAAGGATACGTTTCTTTTGATATATTGTGAGCTCCGGTGTATTTTTTATTGCTTGGATATTCTTTTACTGTTTGTTTTTGAGGCCTCATATATATTTACAAAGGGCCTCTAGCTGAGTACATTTTCTTATCGGGAATCAACTGATTATGGAAATAACTCCTTTTTTTCTATAGTCTTGCTGATGCACAGATCTAAACTTTTTCTTGATCTTCTTTGACGGTAGCTTCGTAAATAACATTTGGTTGGAGGCAATATCCATCGAAAAGACAATGGAACTTTGATCTGCAATTAGCAGGCAATGGTTGTTCGTATATACTTTGTGCTGGGGATCTTTTTGTTATGCTTTTGTCTTTCATTTTTTCTATTCAATTGAGGAATATCCAGCTGACGTTTGTCTTGATCTTTCTATTGCACAGTATTTTAACCAAATACATTTTTCTTATCATTTTTCTTTATCCTCTGTGTTCGTCGAGAATATTTTATTTTTTTAAAGCTGCTACATTTTCATATTTTCTGTTGTTAACGATAGAAGAGTTATCAGATCATCTGTTCCTGATGGACTGATATTTTTCGATGGTAGACAAGTATAAACATAGCATAATCTATCAGTTTCTTTTTGAAATGATTAATAAATTCCGTTTTCAAGACTGCATTTTACAGGATAAAATTTTTTATTTTATAATACGGTTTAATTTTTATTCTAAATCCTATCGGTAATATATTTTCTTTTTGTTTTTTGTTCGTTTGATTATTTTAGAACTAAGAGTTCACTGTCTTCGTAAGCGCCTATCATTTTCTTGACGTGTTTTTTTCTTTTGTGGGTGGGAGTTCAAGAAAACACAATTCTGAACTGTCATTGTTCTCAAATTTTTCAGCAAAAATTGAATTTTTTTAGTGAAATAACCCAAAACAGACATAATGAAAATGCTATAGCAATGTTTATATACATATATATATATATATATATATATATATATATATATATATATAGAGAGAGAGAGAGAGAGAGAGAGAAAGAGAAAGAGATGGATGGTAAATGTCATTGAAATATGTCATCAAAAAAATTTCTCATGGGACTTTTGTAGATATTGAAAATTTGGAGTAAATGGCGAAATCTCGATCCGTAAGTCATCTATGATGCTTGTAAAGTATTTGAAGCACAGAGACTCAAACACTCCATCTTAAAAGGGAGTTTCAGAAACAGGACTTGATCTTGGTCTCAGATATTTATCAGCTTGAACATATTTGAAATATCTGCAATAGGGCTTTGTTGTTTAAAGTTCGTCTTGCAAGTTATATTAAGTCTCCAGACAGCATACAATCGCAAGTTGCTTTAACACAAGTCCTTCTTCTGCAACCTGCATATAATTTGCATCAATTCTGTACCAAATTATGTGGGTCTGCTGTAGATCTGAAAAGCCATACGAGAGTGCCTGGGTTTATTATCTGCGCAAAAGACAGTTCTTTAGCTTGTCACATATGCGGCAGGGCTTGCAAGTTGGCCAGAAAATCCACATGAATGCCCGCGAGGGGTCTTTGTGTGATTGAAAAGATAGCTTTCCTCTTTAAAGAAATGAGACAATATATATATATATATATATATATATATATATATATATATATATATATATATAGTCATGATATAACTCATACATGGATGACTAGCTTAAGAGCAAATTAATGAAAGACGAGAAATGTTGGTTAATATTAATTTTTGATAATACATTAATCAATACAAAAAGGAAAATCGTAAAAGAAACATTTTAATATGGGTCGCACAGCAGCCACATCATTCTAATAACTATCTCGGATTCCTTATTAATATAATAAATTGAAAAACAATTTAACAATACCTTTAACGCACTTCCTCAGCAATTACAAAATTATGAGTTATTGATCACTTCATCTGTTTAATTGGTATTGAAACAAAAGATATAAAACTAATTACATCTGATGAAAGATGTTCTCCAGTTCCAAAAAGATTGAATATTCATTTTTAATTGCAGGAAAGTACCTCCTGAAATTTTCATAAGATTCTTGAATCTACATCGAAAAGATAAGGCATAATTAGATATCAAGGAACTGACGAAGATTAATTACGTAAATATTTCGATCTTTTAAAATGATTCAATAGAATCCACATGTCACCGTTGTAGGCACCTGTCAAATCTTAAAGAATATGACATCACCGATTCCCATAAGGTTTAAAATAGATAATTTATCTCTTCGTTATTTTATAAATCTAAATGTCCAAAAGTGGACAGTTCTTGTGCATTCTATATAAGAAATAGGAAGTAGGTAAGTACGCTGAAGTGGTTCAAAAATTTAGATCAGCAGTTTTGTAATTGTTTTCTACTTTTGCCACTTGTAGAAGTGGACTCAGGTGGATGGTAGATGTGACGTTATAAAATAGTTTAGGAATGTCTTAAATCTAATATGCAAAAAAAAAAAACAGCTACGGGGTCAGCTCCATTGGTAAAAATATAAAATGGTGTGTGTATAAATGTATATATTTATCCAACCCTCCACCACGAGCAGGATGGAACGCAAAGTCGATATTTAAGCGCAGTATAGATGGTTTGAATTCAGAGTTTTCCTTCTCCAAGAAAGGCTGCCATTCCAGAGCTAAAGAGCCTATCATACCCTACAATTTACATGTGTGAGAATAGTTGGATTTGTGCCTTTCCCACTTGTATGATTGCAATGAGAAATATGAACAGGCTCGTCCATAATTTGAATTCGAATCTCCGCTTTCATTTCCAGCGATAATAATTATTATGCTTCCTGGGGTTTCAAAACATTTTCTATAATTGTAGTCGTTTTTGAGTCATGCAAAGACAAAAAGAAAGGCAAACAAAAGCAAAAAAGATTTGATGAATTATATTAGATTCGAATGAATGTAATGTCCTATTCTCTAGATTAATATTTAAGATAATACTTATTAAAGTATCACCTCTTTTTATCGTTTAGGAATGAGGAAATGAGTTTTTTTCTTTTTCTTTGAGATTATAAGAATATTGTACGCAGGATTCTTTGGTATTCACCTCTATGTTCATCTAAACTACAGAACGCATTGGACATGTCTTATTGAGGTTCAAAAAATTACTCTGCAAGTATAGCAGTGAAATTTGTTCAGAGTATTTTAGGGGAGGATACATTGAATGAAAGAAATTTCAGGAGGTGATTTTCCCGTTTTCGAAGTGGGTATTTCATTCTAAAGTCAAGAGAAAAAGGGTCACCCACCATCAGGATAATGTTCGTCCTCACACAATTCAGTTGACTTAGAGGAACTCGGTTGGGAAAATTACATCGTTTCGATATTCTCCTGAACTTATTTCTTCTAATTATCACTTGTTGTGGGGTTTACAGAATCATTCACAGATTGTCTTAGTTTGACATCATAAAAAGAGGTTGAACAATAATTGGTCTCATATTTTGCATCGAAGCGTAAAGAATTTTACAAGCATGATATCTTAACCAATTTACAGTTGGAATTAAATTCTTGTGAGCAATGAAGGTTACGCTAATTATGAAATACTTTTACTCGTATAAGTTTTTCATTTATAGCTTATAACATTATCGGACATTACATTCATTTAAACCTGATACTAACTACCGACTAGTAGTACTTACCCATTCACATACGGGTTGTAAGATGATCCTTATTAAAGATAAAGGACGTAGAACGGGTTTTTATTAAAGTTTAGGACAATTATTCGTATTTAAAGGATGTTTTAATTAGTTTCTTGTTTTTTGCTTTCCGCGAATGTTTATCTTTTTTCCACTTGGCCAACAAAAGATTCAGCTTCGTTCAGAGATATCAACCCCACTGGAAAATCCCTTACAATTAATAGATATTTTGAATAAATATTTAATTTTATCATTTTCCTAACTTAGAGAGGTAGTATTAATCTTTGTTTTTATTAAATGGATTCCTTCTCAGTCCGATTCCTGGGCAAAACAGACAGGGTCTAAATGTGAGAGAGTCATTTACCTTTCGTAAAGATTATCAGAAGAGTTTTCTGTTGATGTTGGGCTTGAGCCGAACATCCTTTTACAAGAATGTGGACAGTAAAACATAAAGGATTCCACATAAAACTGGTCAAAGTTGCATATCCTTGGATAGTTCAAATCTTTCTGATGAAGAAAGTTCGGTTGAAATCGAGGCAAAAATGGCGAGGCTACATTTATGGAAAGACATTGAGCGAATTAGAACAAAATCAAGTGTATTAGTTCGAAACGTAGAGAAAAATTGTAAAAACCAAAAGAAAATGTCAGAAATGGCAAAGAGAATTGAATATGAGACACACTGGACAGAAAAATCTTGAAAAATGTTTACAAAATGTGACACTTTTTTCAACTATGATGGACGACAATTTGATGACGTAGAAATTAATATCTTCATGATTTTTTTTTTCATCATACAACGTGTGAAAGCACTTGCGATACCCTAGACTCATCAGCCACCAACCAGGGTGATAACAGTTTCGGTAGCACAAGGCTGTACTGCCACTCCTGGCGCTACCGAGCAGCTTTTGCCAACGGATAGGGTATTTAAAAGAATATATCTTTATCTATATAAATTCAAATGGTATTATCTCACTCGTTTATTAAAAACGCAACGCGCGTAAAAGAAATTACAATATTAACCCATTCAATATAATGCCGAGTATTAAAGTAAGTGTACACAAAGAAATTCCATTCGAAAACAACCACCATAGATGTTAGATTTTATAGATTTTTTACTTTCATTCATTGACAAAAAATATTTGTGATATTATATTTTTACTTTCATACAATAGAAGAAAACAAATCAAATAAAATATTTGAAATTACTGTAAATCATGTTTTAATCATTTATAAATCCATTTTTCGTAAATGAAATCCTAATTTAGTGTTCCAGTAATCTTTCTTATTGATTTGCACAACGTTCACCATAACATTAAGGTGTGTTTAAGTTCCCAGAAAATATTACTGATTCCAAATTACTTAAATTAATTTATTTTACATTTTTATTTGAACCATCTCCATTTTCAAAATATACTTTCGTTCTCTAAATCTTATCATAAAGAAATTCTATAAAATATATTGAGCAATTGTTACGAAGTAAAAACCAGTGAATTTGGATCAAGCACGAGAGACAGGATAAAGTTCGGGAGTATAGTTTTTGTGAGTTGGGAACTGAGTGAAGATTGGAAAGGCACAGGTATTATTACTTTTCTTTCCGTTTTCTATTTTATAGGAAAGATATCCCTTTTCTCTTTCCCCGTGACGTCCCCTTACAGTTAGAGACAAATAGATATTACGAAGTTGATGTATAGAATGTTACTTTGCTAGATATTAGATAAATTGTTTAAATGTGTTGTTGCATTAATCAATATGATATAAAACGATATATGGAATGGTAAGGGACCCAATTGCTGTGCTGTGCTGTACTGAATGATAACCTTCTGGGGGGAAAAGGAATAGAAAATTCTCAACTGAAAATAACTTTTATTATTACTTTCTGTTTGGTTTAAGTTCTTTGTTATCATATCAACCTTTATGGGTTATTTAATGCCAAATCCATCCTTGCAGAAAAAAACAGTATTGATACTATTTAACTCATAGCTGGGTGTGGGGATAAAGTGCTTCATACCTTTCCTTATATGGTATTGGTCCAAAAGTAAATGTATTAACCTGAATGGAGTTCAAACTTGCTTACTACAATGTTGCAGACCAGCACATTAATCATTGCACCACGAAATCTACTTTCCGGAAGCCGTCACCAGATATAGATTGCATTTACAACCAATTGTTTCGACGTGTTTGTAAAGTAAAGGTTATCGTAGTAAGAAATAGACTCGGCGAACGATGTTCAAATCTTCAAGAAGACTGTGTTTCACTTGGAAAAAGGTATGGAATGGTTTCTTCTTCCCTTAGCTCTGACTAAATAGAAGGGCAAAGTGGGTTCTTTAGCCTTAATACGAGGTGCATACGATGTGTTTCCAGACTTTTTTCGTATGGGCACTTTTATTGATAGTACACAGATAAAACTCTAGTCCCCTTCGAAGTACTCTCCTCCGGCTGCAATGCACTTGTTCTACCGTTCCAACAACTTCTGAAAGGCCCCAATGGAAGTCCTCTTGTGTGAGCGTGTCAATGACCTTCGTCACAGCCTTTTTCATCTCCTCAATTGTCTCGTAACGACAGCTTTTGAGCTTAGGGAATAACCAAATGTCACAGGGAGCAAGGTCTGGACCATAGGAAGGCTGAGGAACTGTGTGGGTGCCCATCTTGGTTAAATAGTCTGTGACAAGGATGGAGTTGTGGACTGGCGCATTGTACTGCTGGATATGCCACTGACCCGATTTGAAGAGTGCTGGCCTCTTCCCACGAAATCTCTTCCTGAACTCTCTTAAAACCTCAACATAGTAACCGTAACCCTAACCCTTATGCCAATCAAGTCTGGGGTATTGACTTCCTTACTCCTCCCACACCTCTCATCATCCCTCACAGACTTCCTGCCTTCCTTGAATCTCTTATGCTACTCAGAAACTGATGCTCGATTCAGGCAAGATGGTCGAAAAGAAGTCTGAAGCATTCCATACGTTTCTGTGGCGTTTATTCCAAGTTTAAAAGTTTTATTGTATATCGTTCTTCTAAAGTGTCAGATTGCATTTTTGAAGTTCACTAGGTGTGACAGTCAGGCATTAGTAGGGTGTATTCTAATTGCTGCTGTAGCAGTTCATTTGAACCAGAAATAATAAGAATTGGTCAGTCATCTCATAAGATATATAGCAATAACATAGTGATTTTTCAAGAGTCTACGACAATTTTAAATGCCCATACGAGAAAAGTCTGGAAACTTATCGTATGCATCTCGTACAAGAACTGGTTTAGGAGGAGATTAAACTCTGATAGTCAAACCAGTTGCACTTTACGAAAAATTGGTCTCATGTCAAATTCTGTCCTTCGTGGAAGGGTAAATATATATGAGCAGATGTTAGAGGAAAACTTTGTTAACGACTGACATTATCTCAGGTTAGAATGCAAAGATCAGGTGACAGGTCTTCCAATCATCTACTTGTCAAAATTCTGACTTTCCCAGTGTCTTTTATCTTTTCTATCACGTAATTTGTTTTTATGAAACTAAACTTCAAAGCGGAGATATATTCTTTAATTTTTCTTTACTCTGCAGGGTCTTTTTTTTTATCACACTTGCACTTCACTTACTTTTCACCAAAGCATTTCGGAGTAATTTTCAGGTCAACTCATCATACACACCTGTTTGTACGTAACACAGCATTAATCCGTCTTCCACTATACAACATTAACAAGAATAGAAAATGTATTAGGTAATAAGCACAGTTTCGGTTTCGATTTGTTTAATGGCATATCAACTGTCGTGGGTTATGAAAGAAAAGTAATGATACTATTTAATTTTCAGCTGTGAGAATAAAGGATTTCATAAATTTACAAAGAGTATTAGTCGGAAATTGAATGTAATAGAACGACTGGAGTTTGAAATATCCGACTATGATGTTGCTGTCCAGCACAGTTTCCACTTTGTATATTGCACAGTCGGCTGGGCTGTAGAATACACTGACTGCACCTCTGCAGAGGGGTAAAACACTCCCCCACGAGTGTTCTGGATATGACACTAAACAATCTGATGGTGGGGTTCCAGTGATGCTGGACTTTGGGGAATGCGGAGCACTCCTTCATTGCCATTGATCCCAGGTCCACTCTGGCCCGGAATGGTAGCTCCTGATAGGGCCCTATCTGTGGGTTAAATAAAACTAACTGCATACTTATGCTAAACTGAATTATTTGAATTAGAACTGTTTGACTAAACTGAATAGCTTGAAATAGAAATGTTTTTGCAATTAAACTGTGTACTTATATTTAAACTGCGTACTTATGCTAACCTGAATTGTTTGAAATAGAACTGTACTTAGACTAAACTGAATTGTTTAATATAGAATTGTTTTGACATTTAACTGTGTGTAAACAAAATCTATACTAATACTAAAGTGAATTAACTGAATTAAAACTGTTTGACTGAACTGAACTACTTGAAATAGAACTATTTTTGACAAATAAACTGTGCTCTTATGTTAAACTGAACTGCTTGAAATAGAACTATCTTTAACATTGTAACAGTACTAATGATACACTGAATTGTTTAATATAGAACTGTTTTGACATTTAACTATATGTGGAGAAAATCTATACTTATACTAATTTATTTTTTAGATTAGAATAATTTGATTAAACTGAATAGCTTGAAATAGAAATGTTTTTGACAATTAAAAAATGTACTCATGCTTGACTGAATTATTTAAAATAGAAGTGACTATTTGCGTAAAAATGGATTTGGCGTTAAATAACCTACAAAGTTTGATATGCCATAAAACCGAACCAACTAACCACTCTGTAACAACTGCCACATCCTTATCGCATAAATCTACATATCAAAAAATTACTTGTTATATTTTCATTTTATCTAATTAAGTTAATATTGTCCTGGGAAAAAAATTCATAGTTTTTAGAGAAATATTTTTTTTAAATCAAAGTGAATGACACTTAAGATATTTTTCAATTAAACAATTTGGGGTTTATTCGGAATGTCGTTTCTAAATATGCAAATTAACTAAAAGTGATGTTGGCGACCTTAGTCGAGGGTGACCCCAAGGCTCCTTTTTTAATAGCTACAACACCGAGATGTAGGGGAGGGAGCTACTCCATTCCCTGAAATTGATTTACTTTACCCTTGATCCATAGCTTATAATGCCGAGGATTAAGCAAGGCAGCATCACGTACCATTTTTTTAAGTCTTTGGTATGACTTGACCTGGGATTGAACCCTGGTCTCACGGACCATTGGTTCAACAAATGGCTCGGTTTTGTTCGGATTGTTGCTTCTAAATAAGCGAAAGTAGCCAGCCATTATTTATTTCTAAGGCTTAAAGAATTACCTTTGAGACTAATTTGTGAGGATTGATTACGTGTGAATAATTATTTTACTTAGATGTATAGGTATGTTTCACAAACTTTGGTATTGTTGAAATGCAAATATCGTAGTGACTACCTAGTCGAGGCAAATGAAACTACACAAACTAAATGTTGAGGAAAATTAGGTTTATTCGTCTCCAAGTGATATCATTTTTTGAAACACTTTTCGTTATTTTTTCTTTTGAAATTTGGAAATTTAGATTATGGGTGGTTAATCTTGTCTTTAAAAAAACTGTTGCTTCCCACTGATTTAATGTTATAAATTCTTACTTTATGAGAGCACTTTTTCTCCATCGGATACAAACATTTTAGGATTAGAATCGGTACCCTTTTACGAATATACATACTGAATTAGGTTGTTATGCATCAAAATATTTTGTCGTTTATTGAAGACAAACAAAATAATGATCAATATGTATGACATAGGAATATTATCCTCTTCCTTCGTGGTGTAATGGTTATCGTCGTAGGAAATGGACACGAGTTCAAATCCTAGACGAGACATAGCGTTTCACATCGCACTAATAGCCTTGGGAAAGGTATGAATCCAATTATTCTCCCACCAGCTATGGGTAAATAGTAGGGCAGACTAGATTCTTCAGCCTTGGTTAGGCAACTAGTCTAGGAGAAGGAAAACGCTGAATTCAAACCTGTTAAACACCGCTTAAAAATTGACCTTGTGTCATATCCTGCCCGAGCGGAGGGGTTGGGTAAATATGATTATCCTCTTCCTTCGTTTATTTTGTAAAACTTATTGGTGTATTTATACTATATCTTATTCCGTGAAATCAGTCATTATCATTTAATGGAATATCCAATCCTTGTTTCCTAAAGATCCTTAACTTGGTGCACCCAAAAAATATAAGATGCACCTTAGAACCAGGCGGGGTTATATGAATAGGAATCAATAGTTAATGTTTTTTTTTTTCTTTTCTCCTTTTCTTTTATTTTCTTCTAATGACCTATTTCACATTACTTTGCTCTCCTTTTTCAATTTCTCTCTCCTTCCAACTTATCCTGTCTTCACTTTTTTATTCCCACTTTTTTCTTCCTATCTTCCTTTATTCTCTTTCTTTGATTTACTTGAACCATTGCTCGTGTGACCTTAACAAAAAAATCTATCATGAATGTAGAGAGACCAGCTATTGTGACTGATCTCTATAGCTACAGTCATCTTCATATGTAAAGGAATTTCATATTCTTATTTACTAAGCTTAACTTAGATGTGGAAAAAGGCCAAGAATATAAGGCGCCAAGTGAGATTCGAATTCTCTAACAATGGTCAGCTAATCAAGCTTGCTAACCATTACAACACGTGAGGTGCCCATCCTCTTTTTGTATAGTCATTTATTAAGCTTAGCTTGCTTCTTACACAAGACAAGGAATGTAGGGTGCTTTGTGGGAATCGAACTAACAATGATCAGCTAATTTAGCTTACTAAAGAGAGGTACTCTTACAGATTTCAAACGGACGAAAGGAAGTTAATCTTTATTAATGAAAGCAATGATTCAGTTTTATGACATTAAATCAACATTTTCATCCTTTAAAAATTTAGGAAATACCCAGAAAATTTGAAGTTTATCATTGTTATTTTATATCGTATGTAGATGATAAGTGAAAAAGAAAAACAAAAACAAAAACAACGAAAAAGAAAATTTTATTTCTCAAAATTCTGTGTCAATAATTCATTTACTAACCATCGATCATCTATAGTCATGTTGTTATGGGATATTGAAAATCAGTTGAGACACGAAGATGATTTATAAGATTAGCTGGAGATAATCTAATTGTACTGATTTTCCATTTTACTTAATAGACATTGTCATAATCATTGATGCTGCTAAAGTCTCAGAGGCTCTGAAACTTTTAGAATTTCTTATCACGTTCAATAAAAGTCATTTAGATGCTGTTAACATTAGAGGTTAAGAAAAGTGGATAAAATTGTTTCAGAGAAATTGTTTCATATTGCAATAAATATATCTGCAAGTGTCATTCAATAAATTAGGTAAATTTTGTCTAAGGAATTGGCAATTGGAACCCGAATGTCTGAACCCAAATGCTTTGATATAACCACTGATTGAATTTAGATTGAATTATACAAGTATTACATACATCTTAAACAATAATTTATGTTTAAGAATCAGTTTTTCTCGATGTGATTTTCTTTCTGTATTTAATACTGTTTTTGGTGATAGTAGAAAATTTTTGGTGCCCATTATAAACCTCATGAAGAAAGTCTATTTGCCTGCATTCTCTTCTGTTATAGATAATCAGACTGAATCTAAGAACATGATATTCAAAAAAGAACTATAAGCTCCAACAGCTTATTCAGAATCAGAGCAAAAACACTACAAGCCATGGACAAGAAAATAGTTTTGCATTTCATTCTATTGTTTAATTTATTGTTGGACAAATACATTTTGAAAAGTTCTGAACTCCTTTATCCCTCTTGTTTTTGGTTAAATAGCATCATGACTATTCTTCAACTAGTATGACTTTGACATTAAATAAGCCACGAAAGTGGATTTGCCATTAAAACCAAGAAACATAGCCGAACTATTGTTTAATGCTTTTGAAATAGAAAATCTCAGTAGTAATATTTCCTTAATTTCTTTTTTTGGAGATTTAGAAAGATTTTAAGGAAGATCCTCTGTGACGTAGTGGTTACCGTAGTAAGCGAGTTCAAACACCATTCACGAGGTTATATTCAGTTTCGGACTAATACCCTAAGGAAAGGTATGATGTGCCCAATCCTTGCAGCTATGTGTTAGATAATAACATCCTATTCTTCTACAAGAAAAGATTTGGCTTTGAATAACAACAAACCAATATTTCAAAGTTATTAACCCCTGAAAATATTGTTTTATGGACTTTGCTTCAAAGTCTAAAATATTTTCCTCGACCAATAGAATTTTTGTTTCCATTTTTGGACAAAATGATGTCACCGGGGCATAATGGCTTAAGTGCTGGACTACAACCTCAAAATAAATGAGTTAGACCTCCACTCACACTATAACATTCACTTTCAGACTAATTCCTCCGAGAAAATTATGAAACCCCTTATACCTCCAGTTATGGGTTAAATTTTATCTTTGCTGTGTCGACTTTACCAAGGCCTTCGATTCCATACACAGAGGGAAGATGGAGCAAATCCTACTAGCATAAGGCCTACCAAAAGAAACCCTAGCAGCGATAATGATTCTCTACAGAAACACCAAAGTGAAAGTACGTTCACCAGATGGAGACACGGAATACTTCGACATTTTTGCAGGAGTACTACAAGGAGACACACTAGCCCCGTACCTCTTTATCATCTGTCTAGACTATGTGCTTAGGACATCGATCGACAAAATCAGAGAAAATGGCTTCGAGTTGACTAAGAGAAGAAGCAAAAGGTACCCCGCAAAAACAATCACGGACTCCGACTACGCTGATGACTTGGCGTTGCTGGCGAATAAGCCTAATCAAGCAGAGACACTACTGCATAGTCTGGAACGAGCCGCAGCTGGCATTGGCCTCCATGTAAATGCACACAAAACTGAATATATGTGTTACAACCAAACGGCCAACATTGCCACACTAGACGGAGCCTCTCTGAAACTAGTAGACAAATTCACCTACCTAGGAAGTAGCGTCTCATCAACAGAAAAATACATCGACACACGACTGATGAAGGCATGGACAGCTATCGATAAGCTCTCGATCATATGAAAGTCGGACCTAACCGATAAAATGAAACGCAGTTTCTTCCAGGCAGCGGTTGTGTCGATGCTGCTATATGGATACACCACATGGACGCTAACTAAGCGGCCGGAGAGGAAACTAGACGGAAATTACATAGGAATGTTGAGAGCAGTATTGAACAAGTCCTGGCGACAACACCCCACGAGACACCAACTATACGGACACTTGCCCCCCATCACGAACACTATATAAGTTAGACGAACCAGACACGCTGGACACTGCTGGAGAAGCAAGGACAAGCTCATAAGCGATGTACTCCCGTGGACCCCCACATATGGATGTGTAAAAGCAGGACGACCAGCACGAACTTACATACAGCAACTATGTGAAGACACAGGATGTAACCCTGAAGACCTGCCGGAGGCGATGAATGATAGGGAGAAGTAGCGAGAGAGGGTCAGGGATATCTGTGCTGGCGGCACGACATGATGATGATGATGATGATGATGATGATGTTATTCTACAAGGATGGCTTTTGCAATAAATAACGCATGGAGATTGATATACCATTAAACAAAGAAATTAAACGAAAACTTTATGGAGTAAGTTGAACATCTGATAATAAAACTCGCATTGGTTTGTATTTTCTTAATTTGTTTCGTGGTTATTCTTCTGTTTCATTAAGTGGGGGTATCCTGTTTTGGTTCAAACTCTCTTCGATTCCTGCCATCATTTGCTCAGTTTCACACCATTTTCTGCCACTTTCCCCGATGAAATTTTCCAAGTGAGTATTTCTGTGGATCTGACAGCCATTTCTGTCATATGGACTGCATCAAATACCGTTGACCCTTGTTTGATTATTCAGACTTCAATCGATATTGTCTATTCTGGTCATAAAAACACATTTCTTTCTATTTTGCTGTTACACTCTTGCAATTAACCTTTTTCATTTTGGTTTGAAATGCCATTATTAAGCAGTGAGTTATGTTTATGTTCTCATAATCTACCAATATTCATAAAACACTCAACTAATGTGAGGGGGTGTTCTCGTGATGTAATGGTTAAAGCGATGGACTGCGGAATCGTAGTAAGCGAGTTCGAACTCCAGTCGCACTATTACATTCACTTTCGGGCAAATACCGTTGGGAAAGGTATGAACCCCCTTATTCCCCCAGCTATGGGTTAAATAGTACCACTACTGTTCTTCTAGGAGAGTGGCTTTGGCATTAAATAACCTACAAAGGTTGATATGCCATGAAACAAAGAAACCAAACCAAATAAACCTGAACCAATATGAAATAACACGGCAATATGAGCGTATATATATATATATATATATATATATATAAATTCGTCTGTCATTTGTATTAATTTAGAAAATAAATGCATCTAAAGAGTTATGATACAACGAAACAGTCTGTCAGTGGATGACAATATAAACACTCCCCCATAATGCAAAAGCTCCTCGAACGAATTGAGCACTCTGGTATCCGGTAATGTATAAAATGTAAATGAACAAACGCTGCAGCTGCTGTTACTACTTAATACCTTATAATTCCCAAGCAGGCGTTGTACGCTTGTTGGCCAAGCCGTCTGATACTAAGTCTGACGTAAAGTTGGGCGGGTTTCGATCCCAGCTTCAAGCGTTCTACATGTCTATCCACACAGAAGAGTTGTGATACAACGAAACAGTCTGTCTGTGGATGACAATATATATATATATATATATATATATATAGTTTGTGCTTCTTTGTTGTGTTTAATAGCTTATTAACCTTCATAAGATATTTACTTCTAAAACTAGCCTTGTGGAAGAACAGCAGTGATATTATCTAACCACTATCTAGGGATATAAGTGAGTTCATACTATTCTCAATGGTATTAGTTTAATTGCGCGACTGGGGTTCGAACTAGCTTACTAAGATTTCATTGTCCAAATTTACTCATTACATGACGTGGACTCACCGATATACTGACATGGTGGTGCTAATATATATATATATATATATATATATGTGTGTGTGTGTGTGTGTCTTCCGTTGATTATTAAAATTGCTCCTTGCCAAACTATTTAAACTTTTATCAAATATAACCTTGTCTAAAAGTGGAATTAATTTTTGGTAATATGAGTATACACGCGGCAGGTGGAGGAAGATTTACGTCCATGTCCTTTTGCTGGAAGCAGTAAGAACAGACAATTCAATGTTCAGTGACGGGATTCAATGAATTATGTGAATACTGAACGAGGCAAATCGCCAACATTATATGTTCATTCACCAACTGTCTGTTATTATTTGTAAGGTGTGTGGCTTGCTTTAACCGCACATTTATTATCATCTTAGACAACAGCAATTTTGAACAAGTCTCATTTAATAATTTTCATTCAGATACTCGAACATCTGCATCTATCTACCACTCTATCTTACTTAACTTTCATATATATATATATATATATATATATATATATATATATATATATATATATATATATAATGCAAAAAGAAAGTATATATAATAACTAACAGAGCGAATATATCTGTTACACAAAAGGAAGAACACTCACATCATTTTGCGTGACAGACATATACGCTCTGTATGTGAGTGTTTATATATATATATATATATATATATATATATATATATATATATATATATATATATATATATATCCTGATAGATATACATACATCAAGCACTCCAGCTGAATTAGATTAAATTTCTCATATATTCTATATATGAATATCCCAAATTCATAGTCTCTGGATACCAACCGGATTAAACTGATATATATATATATATATATATATATATATATATCTAATCACATACACACACACACACACACACACACACATATATATATATATATATATATATATATATATATATGTGAGTGTGCGGGTGTGTGCATATATATATATATATATATAGTCTCCCTCAATCTCTCGCACACACACACATATGTGAGGTATGCACATAAAGAAACAGGAATTTTAAAACCGTGTGCCAATAAAATGTTTTACCTAGCTATTGACTGATATATGGTTCAGTTATAATCTTGACCCTTTAGTTGTAATCTTGACCCTTTGCACAAAAAAACTGCATCGTGTCACACTGGTTATTTTTTGTATCTATGATTTGACATTCTCCATGGAAGGTATTTAATACGTAAATAATTTTGCAATTTATGCCCCGAAATATGTTAATTATCTTAAAGGCAAAACACGAAGTGATAAATGATAAAAAAGATTTTAATTGATAAAAATTGTAAAGTGAAAAATTTTGACCCTTTCGTATCTTTTGGGAAATCCTTAGTTCACTGGGATTTTTTTTTGTCTATGATGCTAGTCAGTCATCTTTGTTAGTGGGATTTAACTGGGAAAAATAATCGAAAGGTGCTTTGAATGGAATGATAATAGCAGGTGAACTATGGTGGAAACAGTCTGTGACATGAGTTATAAGATTTGTCTGTAGAAGTTTAGAAAAGCTTCAGTAAGCGAATAAAATAACTCAAGTTGGGAAAATAACAGTAGAAGAAGAGTCTACTGCTGTGTTAGAATCAATGAATTAAGGATAAACTAGCTGAAGTACCCGTCTACGTCAGATAAGAGATCAAATCTAAGATCTATGAGTAGGACTAACAGGGAAATGTCAAAATCCTATCTATTTCATTTTACAAAACAATGTTTATTTTCCTTTCTTTGAAAATTTACATCGAATGATTATTAATGATATAAATCATTCCTAGTATTTTGGTTATAAACGTAAAAATGGAATTTGCAACTCGAGCTCAAATCCTGGACAAGGCAGTGCCCGTTACATTTCGCACTGATGCCCTTGGGAAATGTATGATTCAATCTCATCTTTTTACCCAGCAATGGAATAATAGTGGGGAAGATTGAGTTCTTTAACCTTGTTAAAACAACCAGTCTAGGAAAAGGAACACTCTGAAATCAGACCAGCTTTATTCCTTGTGCTGCACAGGTCAGCTAAATGCATATTAATATCAAATGTTACGATTACAAATAAATCCACAGAGCATAAAAAATAATTTTATATTATGAAATTTATATTTCAGTCTAGTTTTACAGTACAAATATATTCTGACATCAGTAGCATATTCAACAAAAACATTCGATAAAATAACTTGGCAAATATTTTTCATTCAGTCATCGATTTAAAATTTTGGCTTTTGCCCTGATTGGTAGACCTAACTAAACATTAATGCTATGAAGTTAAAAGTGAATAATTATTTCAAATTTTTCTTTTGAAGATCGGAAATTGAAATTATCTAAAATGGTTACGACATGTAGCAATATAGTTTCATATCATTGTTTATCGTGACTCCCTCACGATGAGAGAGAATTTTTCACCTTAAAGAGTACAAAGTTCTTCGTTAAAATCTTTCTTTGGTTTTCGTAAATATACGTAGACAATTTGGTAGCTCTGTATAAAACCTTTCGACTGTCTGAAGAATACAGATAATAAACTTATATTTAAATCTTGTCGGTGCTTCTCTGCTTTGATAAAAGATCCTACTCAAAAGACTTTCCAAGAACAATACAGCAACAAGGTTTGAGAATGAAGAAATTCCTTTTAAAATCTACAAGGAAATTTAGAAATGTAACGATTTAATTAATTAATTAATTAATTAATTAATTAATTCAATATTTAAAAAAGTATACTTTTCTGTTCTTAAAGGTTACTCGACTAGTGATGATGATTATTCTTACATGACCATACAAAGGGAAATAATTGAATTATTAGTTATACTAATCTTTCAAACAGGGCCAAGACTGTAAAGTATTTATTCCATACTTCTCTGGCTATCATTGCAAGCTACAGTTTTTGCACAGATGGGACATATTAGTTACCCAACTTTTCCATTTCCATCATGGATCTCATGGGACCAGCTTGAATGCTTTCTTCTCAGTATGTCGTTCACAATGTACAGGGTACGGAAGAAAAATTAGGAATACTATTGTGTAACAATAACTGACTTTGTAATAAATCATTAATTTTGATTTAAAAAAATAAACAACCTCGTAAAAAGATAAACACAGAACAATAAATTTATTAATATGGCCGCCGTATTTTTTTTTTTCAATTATTGAATCAATAGGTCTTCGAAACGATTTGCATGCTTTCAAAATAAATCATTCAGATAATTTATTCCATTCCTCCTTAAAAACTGTCTTAAGAGAACCAATAATTGAATGGGAAGTCGCATTTGTTTTGTTTTCTGAAACGCCCCATATAACGTAATCAAAGAAGTCAATGTCTGGGCTAGATGGAGGCTATAAAGAAACTCCAGTTATTTTGGAATTTCTTTTGGCTTAGTTTCGGCGTTAAGCATATGATAGATTATTTGTTGTTTCTTTACATGCTCAATCATACTGGGTTGAATTCTAATGAAAAAGTGCTTATATAATAATCATGAAACTTTAGATTTATCGCGTTTTTTTTTAAATTAGACTAAACAGAATTTTTCTTTTTAATTATTTCATATTTCGCTATCTCAGCCTGTATTGATAGACAGAGTCGAAGTCTTTTTAATCTACTTTCTTGCTTACTTTGTAGGAGATTTCCATACAATTGTCCTAGTGTAACAATTATCAGCACTCGTTTCTATTCGTTTCGTGAGTGTCCATGTCTTACTGTCATTGAAGAGCAACGATTCAACAGACGCTAGAAACGTGATCTTTGTTCCTCTTGGCTTTCTTGACAATATTAGACAATGATATTATTACACCTCTCATCCTTGTGTAGCAATTAATCAGCTCTCGTTTCTGTTCGTTTCGTGAGTGTCCATGTCTTATTGCCATAAAAGAGCAACGAGTCAACGGACGCTAGAAACGTGATCTTTGTTCCTGTTGACTTTCTTGATTATCATAGGTAATTATAGGATGCAATTTTCAAACATTTTAAGCCGTGTTCAAGCGTTCATTGTGTCGTGCAAATATTTATGAAGGTACGTACTTCATCACACCATATGTTGCAGGAGTGCTGAGAGTAAAATGCCAACTTCAAAGAAAATTATTGAAGCTTGTTTGGTAAATAGGTTTATGACGACATGTTTATTAATATTTGGGTAGTGTTTGTCTGTTATTTATTAACTACTTGATGGTTTTATGTGGAGTCAGCAAAATTGGAATATAGACTCATTGGTCCCAAAGGGGGGGAAGTAAACTTATAAATCCTCTTCTCTAAATGGGAAACGAATGGATCTCATGGAAAGAATTACAGTAAAACTTAACATTAATTAACATGAAACCATGTTGCTGCTGACGTAAATAAACGTACAGGATATAAAATTCCAACCACGAAAGATGAAAGAATTGTTTTACTAAATTAATTATTTTCATTTAATTAGATGAAACTCATAAGATTTAAATGAAGTTCTTCAAGCAGGAGATGTAAAATAATTATTTAGGTTCATCAATAAATAGATTGATTGATTGATCTAAATAATATTTTAATCCATCTTGGTTTATTTTATTCAAAGAGGTTAGGGAATGGTGTTCATTGTAGATTTATATTTTCATTTTCGCTGTTGTTGTTTCTGAAGAGTGTTTTTCATACAGTTATTTTATATCAAGTTGGTTGGTTGGTTGGTTGGTTGATCGTTCGTTGGTTGGGTCTTTATGGCATCTCAACCTTTGTAGGTTATTTAACGCCAAAATCGATTTTTATGCAAATAATCAGTTCTATTTCAAACAATTCAGTTTAGCATGAATACACAGTTTAATTGTCAAAAACATTTTTATTTCAAGCTATTCAGTTTATTAAAACATTTCTAATTCAGCTAATTCAGTTTAGTATAAGTATAGATTTTGTTTACACACAGTTAAATGTCAAAACAGTTTTATATATAACAATTCAGTTTAGTGTAAGTTGAGTTTCAATGTCAAAAAACAGTTCCATTTCAAACAATTCAGTTTAGCATAAGTACGCAGTTTAAATGTAAGTACACTTTAATTGCCAAAACATTTCAATTTCAAGCTATTCAGTTTAGTCAAACAGTTCTAATTCAAATAATTCAGTTTAGCATAATTATGCATTTAGTTCTATTTAACCAATAGATAGGACCCTATCAGGTGCTACCATTCCGGACCAGAGTGGACCTGGGAGCAATGGTAATGAAGGGGTACTCCGCATTCCCCAAAGATCCAGCATCACTGGAACCTCACCATCAGATTGTTTAGAATCATTACCAGGACACTCGTTGGGGGAGTCGGTGTATTCTACAGCCAAGCCGACTGGGCAATACACAGTGTTAACTGTTAAAAGTCTTTATTTCAGATAATTCAGTTTAGCATAAGTACACAGTTTTGAAGTCAAAACAGTTCTATTTCAAGCAATTCAGTTTAGCATAAGTATGCAGTTTAAATGTCAAAACAGTTCTATTTTAAACAATTCAGTTTAGTATGAATACTCAGTTTAAATGCAAAAAACAGTAAAGTCAATAAAGCACGGTTTAGTTCTATTTAACCCATTGATGGGACCTTATCAGGTGCTACCACTCTGGACCAGAGTGGACCTGAGAGCGATGGCAACGAAGGGGTAATCCTCATTCCCCAAAGTTACAGCATCACTGGAACCTCACCAACAGATTGTTTCGTGTCACCCTCAGGACACTCGTTGGGTGGGGCAGCCCTAGCCGACTGGACAATATATTATATCAAGTATTACAATCTAATGTGAATATTTTTCATATAGTTGCAAGGTTTCAAGTAATCGTATCTAATACAAATAATTATATAGTCTAATGAAATTATTTCGATTTAATGATAGTTATTTGTTTGCACTCAGTTTATGGTTTCAAGTAACTAATAATAATCATCATCCTTTTTAAACACTTATAACTTCAAGTAACTATTCTTAATGCAAATAATTTATATTTGTATGATATCAAGCAGTCCTATCAAATACTTATTTTTTAGAGATGTATTCAAACTGTTCAAAGAACCATATCAGGTCCACCCAATCCGGTTCAGAGTGGATTTGGGAGTAATATCAACTCCATAGATTTCTAGAATTGGATCCATGCAACTATTTGAAAAATATTTGTATTAAGATAGAGCAAACGTACCGATTAGGACAAAAAACAAAAATGTCTCAATTGATAAATAACTTCAAAATATTTCTCTAAAAAGGAAACCATTAAATCTTTCATGTTACAATAAAATCATAACGTAATATAGAAATACAATTGGTTAATTTTATCTCGCTGTGATGATTTATTTCTCGTCGTAAAAGTTAAATGCAAGTTTTTAAATGACAAAAAAGATCGTAGAACAAATTACTGACATTCAAGTATTGGCGTCTTCATTAGAATAGAAATAATCTTCAATTCATTCATGATAACAAAGTAGATTTGAGAAAACCCACTGTATGTATTTACCCAACCCCTCTACCACACGATGGATTCGACACAACGTCAATTTTCATGTGGAGTACTTCTGGTTTGAATTCAGAATTTTTCTTCTCTTGTATAGGTTGCCGTAGCAAAGCTGAGGAGTGAATTATGCCTCACAAGTTCAACCACAGTTTGGCGAGAAAAAAATGGATTCCTGTGTTTCCGAAGGGCAATAGCACAAAGTGAATGTAAACAGCTTCGTCAAGGATTTGGACTCGGCTCGCTTAGTCCATATCCTACGATGATCATATTTACCCAACCCCTCAGCTCGGACAGGATATGACACAAGGACAATATTTTTAAGCGGAGTTTAACAGGTTTGAATTCAGAGGTTTCCTAGACTAGTTGCCTCACCAAGGCTGAAGAACCTAGTCTGCCCTACTATTTACCCATAGCTGGAGGGAGAATAATCGGATTCATACCTTTCCCAAGGGTATTAGTGCTATGTGAAATGCAATCAGTCAGGTCCAGGATTTGAACTCTTGTCGCCGTGTCCATATCCTGCGACGATAACCATTACACCACGGGCACCTCCAACGATGATAACCGTTTCGCTACAGGCACTTCAATGTATCATGAAACGGTACAAGAGTGCTTGCTGTGTTTAATTTACTGCGCAGAGTTATGTTACTAGAGTGGTGAAGAGTGAGGGGCGACTTTATTACGTGAACACTAACATAAGCTCGTTAACTAAGTTAATAATAAATAACGTAATATCTGATAAACGTCAAAGAAAGGATCCTGTTTAACATGTTATACACCAGGTTGACTGGTTTTAAATAATCGAATTGATATATGATTTGTTCTTGGCGGAAGGTGGGCGTTCTTGGGCGTTCACCAAGGAGTTTTGACTATGCTAGAATAACTTGGAATGCAATTATAACGTCCGAGTTTTTTTTTTAGCTTTATTTCACATTCTTTATATATATATATATATATATATATATATATAAACAAAAAAAACACGCCCACGACTTCTTTTTGGTGCTTCACAAGATATCGAAGTTAATAACGCGTTATCTTGAATAAATTTGTCAGGGGTAAGTATTGCGCATTTTGTTCATCATGGCAGCTTCTCGGTGTTAATAACTGTAAGGGGTGTGCCACGTCATCACTGTATATGTGTTCGTAATGAAGTGGTTTATCCGATATGTGCCGAGAATAGCACATTGGCTAGATATCAATGTTAATAGTGACTGCTTTGTGAGAGCTTCCATAGATGACATTACCACTCTCAGCGGTAAGGGTGTCCCACTCGTGATATATTTCACTCCTCGGAAAAGTGAACTATATTCGATACACTGTTGGTGGGGTTTAAAATGCGTTGATTTTAAGACCCTCAAAAAGGGTAACCCTGGTATGACAATAAACTGCATCTGATGGTGAGTTTCCTGTTCTGTAGTTCTGTGGCGTGCAGATATATCTCTTCCTTGTCATTACTCCCAGGTCAACTTAAAGTTGAAATAGTTGTACCAGTAAGGGTCCCCTCAGTTTATCAAGCTGTTTAGAAATTATTCGTATTCAAAAGAATTACTGGAAGCCTTATTACTAAATTATTTACATTAAGTATAGTTACTTGAGTCAGTAAATGTTTTCTGATAATAATAATTATTAGTTACTAAAAGCCTAATAACTGTTTTCAAACCAATGACTCTTATTAACTAAGAATGATTACTTGAATCCATATAATAATTGGTGTTTGGTAGGAACACGGAAAATCATAAAACTTTGAATGAATTATTTGTATTTGATCGGAATACTTGAAATATAATTGTGCACAAAAAACCTGTTAAGAAACATCTACGCAAAAATGTGAATATAAATGTACAATGAATGCGATTCCCTAACCTCTAAGCATAAAATAGCTCTAGATGGGTTGACAAGCCGTTAAACTAATCAATATATTCGAAATGATACATTGAAACGAGCGAAAAACTGAAGCAACTCACTGTAAGAGACTTGTGTATGGCTTTGTTTAAAAAAACTGAAAATGTTTTACCTCTTTGGGAAAATCTACTGTTGATCTTAAACATGAACTTGACTGAGAAATATCTTTCAGCTGCAATTTATTAGCTCGATGAAGTTGATAAATTACCTCTACAGTGTCTGAATTTATATTGGCCTATCAATATGGACTTCTTTTGGGGTGTGAGACCTCTAAACAGAAGATGGAATAAGAGGCGTGGTGACATCTCACTGAACACATTCTTTAAGAGTAGACCATTTTCAACAAATAGTTTTAACAATTTAATTCCCTTATACGATAAAAGTCATATCTTACAATTATATATATATATATATATATATATATATATCTCAGTGGCGACTCTAGCCTATTTTTGCTACTCGTGCCCCCAACCCGCCCACTGTCAACTTAGTTCCCAACCCGTGGTCCGTGGACCCAAAATAAGTCATCATAGTTGCTATTGCGTGATTCTCCATTGTATAGCACAGATTGACAAACGTACCTTGCATGGTGGTTTTTTTTGTAAACAATCAAGATACTATATAATTTGTAGTCTTGTTAATACAGTAGATAAGATAATTTTTTTCCTTTCAAAAGTATAGAAGAAAAGAGAAGATGTTCATTACTATGACGAGAAAAATATGTTTATTAGAATAAACTGATGACAATATACACAGACACAGCTAGTAGTTTCAATTTCGCTTAAAATAAAGATTATTTCTTGAAAATGTATTCAAATAAAAAAATTTTAGTTACAGAATGTAATATATGCGACATTCATTAAAGAAATAGAGATCTGTTAGTGAACAAACGAATTAAAACACGCCGTTTAACCAACATTTACCAAAGCGATGATGATGACGTCGGAGACGGCTATAATCTGCTATCCCCCCCCTCTCTCTCTCTCTTTCGGTCCCACTCCCTCTTCCCAAGACAGCTGTCAGCAGTCAGAATGTGCTAAGATTTTTGATCACAGTGTTTGGGTTGCTCTTGCTATTGGCTACAGCCAAAAGTGGATTTCTCTAACATTACTGTTATTATAAGGGTCTAGTGTTCGGCACGGATTTGCGCGTGTTCAACATTATAGCCGATTTTATGGGAAGACTATCCGTTCAAAACAGCATCGTTGTATTATTCCCAGATATATTTATGAACTTTTGGATACTTAGTTATCGAAACTTAAATAGATGCGTAATTTAATGGAGATCTGACTAAGTATGTTTGCTTGAAATTAATGGATGATTTTTAATCCATTTTGAATAACATTGATCGAGTTATTGGTCGTGCCGGCCACGAGTAGCACTAGTCCCGTCTCCGCCCCTGATATAAATATATATATATATATATATATATATATGGCAATCACTAAGTATCGTTGATTTTGTGCCTACACAAACTTAACTTACATATCTATGCCCTATTACATACTGATCCCTCTTTATATATATATATATATATATATATATACATTGGACAATGTTGTTTGCATTTCATAAAGTGCTTGTATTCTGCTGGAAGATATGAACACAACTATTTCCCCCACCATCTATGAGTAAATAGTTGGGCAGACTGTGCTTTTTAACCTTAATATGGCGATCGGTCTTGGAGAGTGAAAACTGAATTTAAACCCTTCAAACTCCACTTAAAATTTGACCTTGTGTCACATTCTACTTTGGAGGAGGGGTTACACACACACACACACACACATACGTACGTTATCTCGTCGTCTTAGATTTTTCTGGAATTTTTACTTTATTCTATCAACCTCCGTTCCAACCTGCGGTCGGAGCTTGAAATACATCAACTGCTACCTCTTCAGAGATAAGACCAACCCCCTTAAATGTGATGTCTTGAGTATGATATTAAACTGTTGGTGGTTAGACTCCTGTTCTAAAGAGAGTGCAAAGAACCCCTTTATAACTAGTACTCCCAGGTCGACTCTCTATTGGTAGTCGCTGAAAATTGTTAATAGGTGCAGTTTCTTTTTTTAAAGGCATATCAACGCTTATGGGTTATCTAATACCAAAGCCTTCCTTCTAGAAGAACTATAGTGGTACTATTTAAACCTAATGCTGGGATAATAAGAGGGTTCATGTCTTTTCCAAGAGTATTAGCCTGAAAGTCAACTTAATGGCGCGGCTGGGTTTAGAACTTGCTTACTTTGAGGCCGCAGCCAAGCAATTTAGCCATTACGCCACCTGAGACGCCCCAGTAGTAAATAGGAATGCGGGAAGTCATATAAAAGTGTGCAAATATATTCATTCAATATGAATATTTGGTATTTCATAAAAGGACATGTCAATAAAAACTTGTCGGTCTTCTTTAGTAACAATTGTGGACTTTTAAAATTGTATTTTGATTTCAGATGAAAAATAAAAAATTCGAATGAATTTAATGTTTCGTTGCATGTAATACTGCACCTTTTTCTTGGTTCACTCTCCAAAACATGGCACTGGTTCTTCGATTATAGGTGTAACTGATAATTACTTCTCAGCAATGTCTGAGATTGCAAGCTGCCCGATGCTGATGAATTTTATGAAGAATTCTTCGACCAACACTGACTCAAGATTGTTCCAGTTTAATGTCAGTTCAAATTATTTAGTAAGTTAAAAAAATAATATCAACGTCTATTCCACATCTCGTAAAGTATAGTGGAATTCGCTTATAAACTGCTTTTTATTGATTACCGAGATATATAAGATGTAAAAATGGCACTTATCATGATATATTTGTATATCTATGGCTATTTTAGGCTTTTCAAGAATGTTCTCTGCAACAACGTGTTGCTTGTCAGTGTTTGTTAAAATCCCTTGACAATCTTACACGTTATGCAGAGAGAGAAATAGAGGTGGGAGTGTTATTAGAGTTAAAACGTTGTATAAACTCAATCAATTACCTCTCTCTCTCTCTCTCTCTCTCTCTCTCTCTCTCTCTCTCTCTATCTATCTATCTTTCTCGCTGTCTCTGTCTTATTATATATATATATATATATATATATATATATATATTCACGTAGGTTTATCAATACGTTCACAGTCGAATTATGACAAAATATTTATTCTGACAAGCATATTCGTTTTTAACATTATCTTGTTCAATGATTCTCTTAATTCCGTGATGAATATAAATTTTACACACACACACACACACACACACACACACACGCGCGCGCGCGCGCGCGCTCACGTGTGTGCGTGTATTTCTCTGACCCATGGGAATGTTTTAACGAGAAAAATTATTCCTCATGGAAATGAAAGCGCTACATCGAGAGGAAGTTTCAAGCAATCATCAGCAGACGAATGATGAACTTGCATTCCTTATTCATGAGATGCTGTCAGATGTCGGAATAATATAGAATAAAATTCAAATTTTGTGGGAACTTTTTTATAATCAGCAAAATGACGATCTGGGATTTGCGACCACAAAAAAATTAAGATAAAGATATATAAAAGAAAAAAAAATTAATAGCAATGAATAATAATTGATTCTTCCAAGATTTATATATATATATATATATATATATATATATATATATATATATATATATATATATATATATATATATATATTGACTCTTCTCTGAAGAAGAGCATAATGTGCAAGTTATGATCAAAATATTTCAAGACTGACACTTTATCCGAGATTGAAATTTAAGATTTAAAGTCTAAATAAAAATATGTAGATAGCTGAGTATCTTGCAGGATAAACTAAAGATAGCTCGACATCTAGACTTTCTTTCGAATAGAATCTGTTCCAGTTCTCAATACATTTTGATTGGCATATTTGGGGGAGAAAATAGAGGATTGCGCAAATTCAATTCCCCCATAAACACCAGATCGAACTCTGCGCTACTTTTTTTTATTTCCTAAATTGAAAATTCATCTCAAGAGTAAGATTTAAGCATTTGGAGGACATCAAAAGAAATACACCTATGGAACTTTAAAAGAGTGCTTATTCTTTTGAATAAGTGTGTTGAATGACAAGGGGAGAATCATTTATTTCTCTTTTGGTAAACAAAGCTTCAGTCTCGATATTTTGGAATTCACTACATGTAACCTGAATTTAGTTGAAGGGAAGCCGAAAATTTATTCCCTCACGGTGATAAATTATTGATTTTTGTCGGTGGAATTTCTCTGCTTTTATTTAAATGTAAAAAAATCAGGTAAAGGAAGATACAGCGAATGGTTCTTACGTCTTCATTTTAACTTTTGTTTTTCATTTACATGTGCTTATCAATGGTCGACCACCTAACCACTGTCTAAAGTGCCAGTCACGTTTTCATGTTGAGGAAGCTTATAAAACATTATTCGGTAAATGTAAATCATTGAATTTAATAGTGAGTAACCGTTCTATGAGTTATCCAGTAACCTAAGGGGGATTATAAGCTACTTATTTAATTTCTAAATCGATAAGAATACTTTATGCAATTTAGTAGTCTTATCTTCAGCGATAAGTACTTTGAAAATCATACAATACCATCGCTTATATCAACACAAAAAATATACTTATCAAGAAAATATTTGAAACCAAGCTGTGTTCTGAAATGCTCTAATTTCTTTTGGTTTCTGTGTTGCGCGTGCATGCTAATTCTTTTGATTCTCTCTCTCTCTCTCTCTCTCTCTCTCTCTCTCTCTCTCTCTCTCTCTCACTTTATATATATATATATATATATTAAGATAGCGTAGAAATAGAGTGAAGGGCACTTGGTGACTCAGTTTCTATAATTTCCTGATATAGATATATATGCCCTATCGCAGATATTGAATCATTTTTTTTTATTCTTAAATATACCAAACTATATATATATATATATATATATATATGTATATATATATATATTGTCAGCATTTCTTCATTAATACATATTTCATTGAACATTATAGATGCTTGTTGTCTACATATTTTTGTTAATCCTTTCGAATTGCCGTATTGATCTTATGATATTCGGCTGGATTGGTTGATAAATCTCCCATAATTAGTTATTTCCCAAGTACTGTCTGCCCAACTTTGAGCCATAATCAGAGGAGAATGAATTACAAAAGTGATGTAAGTTTTGTATGTACATTACTACTTTGTAAGAAGAAGAGCGTCTGTACTGTTGTATTGTGTTGCGTTGACTTTTCGAATCTCTTCTATAAATAACGTCAGTAGCAAAAGACACTCAAGTACATTAGCACTGGTTTTAAAATTAATTCTATTAAGTTTAGGTTGTGTGTTCCTAATATGTATTGCCTCGAGAATCTGTAAATTTTGCTTGTTATTTTGATGTTCTAATATTGTTGTGTTTTCAGTAAGAATTCTGTTGTTGGACATGAATGTTTTTTTTAATGCTGTGCTATGGAACTTGTACCAGAAACGTGCATTGTAAGTATTCTCGATAGTGCGAACGCAAACCCCAAACAATCATCATTCAATTCTAATTTGACGGAAAGTTGAGTCATTCCTTAAGTTATGAACTGAAGTCGATTGTTTCATCTTGTTATAATCTACCGATTTTATTTCAGACAGACACATAATAAAAATATCATATATATATATATATATATATATATATATATATATATATAATAAATATATATTAGATATTAGATATATATATTTAATTCATGGAATTTAGGGGAATGAATCTTTATTCATACAGACTTTATAATTTAGAAAGTCGACCAAAGTGAAAAGTTGAATTACTTGATCGACTAATTAGATAGAAATTTTTGAGAATATATTTGAAGTGTATAAAGTAAACACAATGCTTAAAACGATTTGGTTATTAGTATCCATCAGTAAATTTAACGTTCTAAACTTTCAACATAATCTCTTTATTAACATCCACGTTTTACATTGTTATAACGAAATTTTTCCCACATTTCTAATCTTCATCAAGTCACATGATTCGCTTCTTTCCTCACATCATTTTATAAATAGAGCTTGGGTGTTGTTTTAACAAAGGAAATGGTACAAGAGTCAAGTCAGGTCAGTTGGAGGTCAAACCGAGGTCCCTTACACAAAACACTCTGCATTCTCTTGGCACATTCGTCATCAAGTGGTCGTTATCGGTGTCCGTAAAAAATGAAGACAAGTAGAAACAAAAAAAAAATGCTTTAATGCTATGCCAGGGAAGATTGATAGCAATTCAATCGGTTTACAATCCTCGTTTGAGCGATTGACCATTTGCTTTTATACAGAATATTTTCTGATGAAGAATCCTTAAAATATTCCCGTATATATCCTTATATATATATATATATATATATATATATATATATATATATATATATATATATATATAACCCACATAGGATCGGCAGTTATTCATTGGTCTTACCGAAACAATACTACAAAGATCTAGAAAATTTCCTTTATCTCCAACTTCGGTTCAATTGATCAGCACAGAACATAAGATTAACTGACATATACGTTAAATCAAACACAAACGCTACATTGTTACAAGGGACAATATACAATTTTTAATCTCCATACCCCTAAAAATTGATTCCAACACTCTCATAGTGACATTTGACATTACGAACTTATACATCAATATACCCTATTAATTAGGAATAAAAGCAATCTCGTTTTGGATTGATGAATACCCTGAAATACTACAAAATTTAATACAAAAAATTATCACAGATGGTATAGAATTAATCCTAAATAATATCTCTTTGCATTTTAACAACAGAAATTACATCCCGACCCTAGGAACAGCTATGGGAACAAAAATGTCTCCCACATATGCTACTCTTACCTTAGCATTTTCGGAAGAAAATTTATATGAAATCACAGGTAAAAAATACCCTGAAAATATACAAAGAGAATTTACTAAATTATGGAAGAGATACTGAAATGATTGTTTCATATTCGGGAATTGTACATGGGGAAACATCAATGACTTGCACAACATACTCCAAAACCTACACCCTAAAATAAAATTTACAATGAAATATAGCTTAAAAAACTGCCATTTTTAGACGTACTAATAAAAAATGAAAATGGTGAATTGATAACAGACATCTACCACAAACCAACAGACACCCCACAATATCTCCATTTTAATTGTCATCACCCCAAAAACAGTTTAAAATTCATCCCTTATACCCTAGCACGAAGAATATGTTCAATAATAACAAAAAGAAACTAAGAAAATATCGCCTTAAAGAACTCTACATAAACCTCCACCAGAGAGGATACCCAAAAACTTAGATAAATAAGGGAATAGCAATAGCAGAAAATACCATTGAATGAACTAAGAACCCATAAAAAGCATAACAACGAAAAACTCTTAACATACGTTACAACCTATAATAAAAACAACCCAAAACTATTTAGAGAAATAGCAAAAGAATCTCGAGGTACTTAGACATAATGACAAAATCAAGAAAATACTAGATACAACTAAAATAATCAAAAGCTATCAACAACCTAAAACCCTGAAAAATACTCACTTCTTCCAAATTCTGGGAACAACACATTAATGGGGTCAATAAATGTAAAAATGAAAAAAATGTGGACTTTGCCATATAATAATAGAAGGACAATCATATACATTAAAAAAACTCTACAAAAAAAACTTTCATTATGAATAAAAATTTAAATTGCAACTCAAAAAATGTAATCTACATAACAGAATGTCAAAATTGTAAACAAACATAAATAGGCTGTTCTAAAAATTTTAATAACAGAATATCGCTACATAAGAGTAATATCAAAATAGAGATTAATAGAAAATTATTTGTGTCCAAACATATTTTTCAATGTTGTCATGAATTATTTAAAACAATGCCAATATTTCAAACAGACAATTACAATTTACTACAAATAAAAGAAAAAATATTTAAAAAATACAAACCCACATTAAATAAAACTTAAATTTACAAACACACAAATAAGTAAATTAATAAATGGACAGACAGACAGACAGACACACGAACGTGTAAACAAACAAAAAAAAAAGCACGTGAAAAAATGAAACAAGACGAACGAAAACAAAAGCACGTGAAACAAGACAAAAAAAGAATCGTTAGAAAAACACCAGTACAAACAGATTTTCAAAGAAAAGAAATTAAAACGCAAAAAGAAAGTTACGTTGACAGACATGAAAAATTTACCTTAAAACTTTTAATTCCTTCTCTGAAGAGAACTGAAATGCGTTAGAAGGAAATAAAATTATGAAATAAAATAAAATAAAATAAAATAAAGAATGTTATAAACATTTTATGAAATAAACATTTTTTCAAATAATTTCATTGTGGAACAATTTAACTGCAAAAAATCATTTTTACTCTTTGGAGCAAATAAAAACTTTATATATATATATGTATAGTTGAATGATTTTTTGTCCTGAGGGAATTATTCCCGACTCCGGTTTAACTGGACCGAATAATACACACACACACACACACACACACACACACACACACACACACACACACACACACACACATACACATATATATATATATATATATATATATATATATATATATATCAGTTTTATTTGCTTTCTGGATAAATTAGACATTCCTGATCAATTTTAACTTAGAATGTGCTGGATACTTCGAAATATTGCTTGTACATTTATCATGTATATATTCTGTAGTATTTTCATAAGTATTAATATATATATATATAAACAAAGAAAAATAAGGCAGTTGTCTAATGGTGAAAAAGCCATCGATTTCATACAACAAATATCTATTCTTCGACATAATCTTTCTTGTTGATGCACTTGATTCAGTAAAGACTATTAATTACATAGTTCAAACATTATAAAATACAATGAAAATTTCAGATCAAAATTTAGAATTATATATTTAAAAAGTGGGGGGCGCTTCAGAGAATAATGATTTGTACATCATTAGCAGTGGAATAAGTTGAATCTTATTTTATACTTTTGGTTTGGTGATATATAAAACTAGTACTTAACCATAAAGTATTGGCTTGTCAATTAGTTGAGAAAACTATAATGATAATTATAATTATACAATGAATTCAATCCTCACTAGGTGTTTTACACTTATCTTTTGTCAATATATATATATATATATATATATATATATATATATATATATATATATATACCATCATGTCATGCTGCAAGCACGGATTTTCCTGACTCTCTGTCTCTGTCTCTATCTCCGTTTGTCTCCATCATTCCTTGCTTCTGGCAGGTCTTCCAGACTCAATCCTGTGTCCGTACAGAGCTGTTGTAGATAAGTTCTAGTTGGTCGTCCAACACTTGCACGTCCAAGTGAATGGGTCCATCGAAGAAAGTCACTTATGAGTTCGATCTTACATCTCTAACTGTGTCCCGCATATCTTCTTTGTCTTATTTGGATGGTTTTCAAGCTATATTGAACAAATCCTGAAAGCAACATCCCACAAATCAGTAGCAGTACAGCCATTTACCTCCCATCTCATAAACAATTCAAAATACACATATATGTGTATATTAAGTATTTTACACACACACACACACACACACACACACACACACACACACATATATATATATATATATATATATATATATATATATATATATATATATATATATATATATATATTATGATACACATATATTGAAAAAAAAACTGTGCTATGAACAAAGCCATTATATTGACTCTATGGTCACTGCCCAAATAGTACTGTACCATACCACCAGACTTTGTTATTTTTTTCTGTCGCATTGTAAGAACACTAGAAGAAAATACAGCTTAGTCGTGTACTTCTGTGTTGTCTTCAAAACTATCGAATCTATATAAATGAGGCCAGAAATAATGTGTCAATTCAATGACATAAAAAATGAAGTAACTGACAAGACGATATGAAGATACTGAACAGGAAATTGGGCGTGAAATTTACGTGCAAAGTCAATAAAAAAAGACTAAATTCGTTAATTCAATGATATTAGATTTTAATTGACTGGCAAAATGACAACATCAAAATTGATCGAAAAGTCGCGACTACGTTCCACATACTTTCTAACGTAAATGAATCCAAAACATTACTTTTGCAAAAATTCTTTTTCAAGCAAAAAATTTATACTATTGTTCCTTTCTGATAAAAATGCATAAATAATAGTCGAAACTATTTTTAAAAAATTTAGTGTGTTTGAACCGTTATCTATTCAATGGCGTTATTCATCTTCTTTCAATACTTTTAGAGTTTTCTTTAGAAATGTAATACGAACGTTAACCTTCAGAGTAAACCATTTGTATGAGACGAATTTCAAATTTAGACATCAATCGGAGGATGAAATAACGTTGTTGATGTAGAGTAAACTGGCAACTTAAAAGGGGGGGGGCGTTTTAACAGAGTTTGAAGATTTGAAAGTGAATGATCGATTCTATGACACTAAAATGATTCTTGAAATTTACGAATTTATATTCGTCTTTGTGACGTAATCGATGCGATAGACAGTTTCAAAGAAATTCTATTTGTTTTGATTTCATAATTTGGGATTTGATTTGGTTGGTTGGCTGTTTGGATTTTATGGCATATCAGCTTTTGTAGGTTATTTACTGTCAAATCAACAGTCTATTTCAAACAATTCAGTTTAGCATGAGTAAACAGTTTAACTGTCAAAACTATTTCAATTTCAAGCTATTCAGTTTAGTCAAACAGTTCTAACTCATCCAATTCAGTTTAGCATAAGAATAGATTTTGTTTACACTCAATTCAATGTCAAAACAGTTTAATTTCAAACAATTCTATTTAGTATAAGTACGCAGATTAATTCTATTTAACCCCTAGATAGGGCCCTATCAGGTGCTTCCTCTCCAGGCCGGAGTGGACCTGGGAGCGATAGAATGAAAATGTCCTCCCTATTCCCCAAAGCTCCAGCATTACTGGAACCTTACCATCATATTGTTAAGTATCCTATCCAGGACATTTGTTTTTTTTTTTACCCCTCTGCAGAGGTGCAGTCGGTGTATTTTACAGCCCCAGTCGACTGGGCAATACAGATTTAAATGTCAAAACAGTTTTATTTCAGATAATTCAGTCTAGGATAAGTATGCAGTTTAGTTGTCAAAATAGTTCTATTTATAACAATTCAGTTTAGTATGAGTACAAGTTTAAATGCCAAAACAGTTTTATTTCGAGTAATTCAGTTTAGCATAATAACGCAGGTTAAATGCAAAAACAGTAAACTTTCGGAAACATGGCTTAGTTCTATTTGACCCATAGATAGGACTCTTATCAGCTACTGCCACTCCGGGGTAGAGTAGACCTGAGAACGATGGCAATAAAGGAGTACTCTGCATACCCCAAAGCTCTAACATTACTGGAACCTCACCATCAGATTGTTTAGTGTCATATCCAGGATACTCGTTGGAGTGGGGTTACCCCTCAGAAGAGAAGCAGTCGGTGTATTCTACAGCCCCAGCCGACTGGGAAATTGTGGGTTTGAGATGATTTTCATAAAACAATAGCTGAAAGAAGCTTGTTTGATATGTATTCATTTTAGTCGCTCGTAAGAGAACATTTTTAAGAGCTTTAGATTTACAGAGATTATTTTTGTCTGACGTTTCAAGTTTAATTATCTATTATACAGAGGCCGACTTTTCGCGAGCAAAGTTTGGTTGGGTTTTATGACATATCAACCATTGTAGGTTATTTAATGCTAAATCCTCTTTCTACTTATATATTAAATATGTATGATTTGACTTGGTCTTATGCCATATCAACCATTGACGGCTACTCAATGCCAAATTCTCTTTATACATATATAATAAATATAGGATTTATAAACACATTTTGTAGACAATATTTTTAAGTGAACCTCAGTTATTTTTTTTCATTTGAACACACTTAAATGGTTTCAAGTATTTCTATCAAACGTAAATAATTTTATTTACAATCAATTATTTGTTTGCTAACATTTAAATGGAAATACATATATGATTTGTAAGTAGATAGCATTTTAAAATCAGTACTAATTTGTTTGCATACTAGTATTGCTGTTCATTATTTACATTTTTTCGGACAATTGTCCTCATCTTTGTCGCCATGTTTATCGCAACGTTTCGGCTGCTGTACGCTCAGACCTTCTTCAGGTGGTTGGAATGTCGAACTTAGCCCTTTATTTCGCTTACCGGGGTAGACTGTTCTAGTTCCACGAGCCATGTTTAATAGATGTCAGTTATCAGTTATCTCTTGCTAATTTCCCCTCTGAAAGTTCTCCACTGCCTTCACCGGGTATTGAATACACACCCTTTTTGGGCATATAACTGGATCTAATCAACGCCTTTATCTGCTGTGCCTTATGTTCTTGAGGACACAGGAGATAACTAATAACTGACATCCATTAAACATGGCTCGTGGAACTTGAACAGTCTTGTCTTCAAATATTTAGACAGTTAAATTCTAATATACTCCTATTTTGTTTATGTTTAAAGGGGAATAAAACGAAAAATTACTGCAAATTAACTGATTTTTATTTTATATCAATAATAACGGAATACTTAATAAGAATTACAAATTATTTACGTCTGTATGGTCAAGTGATTATTCTATTAACAATTCTGTGTATGAATATTTTGTGTGTGATTTTTAAGACAGACGTGTGTGAATCTCAAAGATTTTTAAGATAGCCACAGCAAAAATGCATATAATAGCGAGATTTCTAAATGATCAATACACTAAAAATAATTTAAGAAAATAAAGCAAATTTCTAATCCCTTGTTAAAAGCCATTTCGTAATGATCTACATTTTCTACACAATGAAAATAATAATGAAATGCTAATTAGAACCTACACTCCTTTATAGAGAGAAGCGTCTATATAATCATAGAGCGTTGTTACTACGGATATTTAACAGGTTTACGCGTCGTCCCCTCTCGATTTCTCATAAGCCAATAATTATATAGATAGATACGATCAGACTGTGATAGATAGATAGATAATGAAATTTAGAGAGATTGAGTGAGAGAAGAGAGAGGGAGAGAATGAGATAGATAGATTCTTCTCTGCTTCGACAGAGGTGTTAAATGCTAAGTTGTTATTTTTTAAATCTCCAAGCGCTAACTTGTACGATGACAGGGAGGAAACATTTTAGCAGAACTTTCTTTCGATAAAAGAGAACCCCAAAAAGACGAATACGTTCGTGCCAAGTACATAACCATATCTTCAATTGCATTTGTTAATAAAGTTCGATGATAGATGATTCGTGTAAGGTCAAATGGCAATTCTACAGTTAATTCAGGGTAAATAAAAAAAAATTCAACTCGAGAAAGGAAGCCATCGTCATTAAATTCGAAGTAGCAAAGGCCATTATTGTCACTTTCAAATACCTAATCACTAAATTAGCTTGTAATTAAGGTGGCAGAATCGAGCACCGTTTTGCGAAAGGCCATCATATAAAACGAGTAATTTGCATCTACTTTTACGAGTCTAAGAAAAATGATATGAGTAATCGAAGGATATTAAGCGAAGATGTTTGTTTTGTTTTGGTTTAGTTTCTTTCTTTAATGGCATGTCAATCTTCTTTGGTTATCTAATGCCAAAGCTATCCTTGAAGAATAACAAATGTGATGCTATTCAATCAATAGCTGAGGGGCGTAAGGGGGTTCATACTTTTCCCAAGCTTTATTAGTCTGAGAGAGAACGAAATAGCGCGACTAGAGTTCCAATACTTTGAGGTCACATTCCAGCACAAGGTCACAGTCTAGCACAAGGTCATTATGACCTCTGGGAATTCCCCCAAGAATAGATGTGTTTAAGGGCTTAAATAAATATGTACGGATATTTGTGTAGATATAACTAGATGTTGATGTAAAAAATAATTAGAGTTGAAAAGGTTCTAAAAAGACCGTGCAAGTTTTCAAGGTCTGTTCTTTGAAGAGGGCTAAAGCGTCATTGCCATAAATAGTCTACCTTTTTGTTGTTGATAATAAATGCCTAAGTCATTTCTGAACAGACCGCGTACACACACACATATATATATTTATATATATATATATATGTATATATATATATATATATATATATATGTGTGTGTGTGTGTGTGTGTGTGTGTGTGTGTGTGTGTGTGTGTGTGTGTGTGTGTGTGTGTGTGTGTGTGAGCAAACGTTCAAGATATGATACAATACCAACTTATAAGTGGGATAAAACTGGTTTGAATTCAAAATATTTCCAACAAAGTTAAAAACACAGTCTGCCCGACTAATTAAGCCAAACTTGTGAGTGAACGCATAGATTCATACCTTTTTCTCAAGGCGAATAACACCAAGTAAAACACAAATAACCTCGTCCAGTATTTGAACTCAGGCCGCCAATTTCATTTGATAACAGTTACGTCACTACCATTTCTCTCTCTCTGTGGATGGGCGTGCGTGCGCTTTTTTTTATATATGTGGAGAGTGTGTTATTTTTATTGAGTCAGTTCCATTGTTCTGCAAACTGAATAATTGCCTACCCCCTCACTCCAGTTCACCCAAATTCTAACTGCCACCCCATCATAAACTTCTGGGCATTCGTGCCTATCTTTGTAGCCAGTGTAGGTATATATATATATATATATATATATATATATATATATATATATATATATATATATGTGTGTGTGTGTGTGTGTGTGTGTGTGTGTGTTTCAAATAAAAGCTTTCTACAAATTTCTTATTCATTTCTGTTTCAACCAAAATATTAAGCTCACCATCCCCGACACACTCGATCTCAACGCAACTTTTTCAGGACGATTATTTTCTCGCTATTGAAATCTAAAATTTATTCAATATATTGTTTATTTTGTTATTTCTATTTTTCTCTTCCTCACACAAAGAAAATGAATAATTCAATGAGTTTTTTTCTTTTTCCCTAAACTAACTAATACAAAACGTCATTTATTCGAAAGCAAAGAACGAGAGACGACTTGCAAATGAATTAGTCGATAAACCTCTTGCTGAGAAGATAGGTGGATCTCCATTGTCCCTTACAGTATTAATAATCATATCATTATTTGATTCAAAAGGCTCCCAGATCATGGGGAGAAGCACAAGAGTAAAAAAAAGATGACTTCCTATGGACGATTGATTAATTACGTAAGAGTCATATTTATAACAAAATTTTTTCGAACGCCATTTTGTTTTATTTATTTATTTCCTCCTGCTTACCATACGGAGTAAATGGTTTCTGTATTGTAAGTGTGAATTCGATTAAGAAACGGCAGAATCGGTTTGCAACGTAATAAAACATTTAATTCCACTGGTTGGAGGAAGGAGGTGGCAAACCCATTAATTTTTAAAATTATTTTTTACTTTGCTTTTTATAACTAAGGGAAAGTTATACATCAAATGCTGTCTTGAATAAGGTGTTTTTTTGTTCAATTTTGACACTCTCTTAGCGATCATTTCGTAGATTTAGTTTGTGGGTGACATATCGAAAATGAAAGTGAAATAAGACGTGAAAACCAATTTAATGTAGTTTTTATATTCTTTATATATTTATATCATGGAAACGCTTCTTCAAATCGTCGTAGAGGCTAAAGTGCTCAACTATGATATTCTTGTAAGCAAATTCGAACTCCACACGTACAATTACGTTCACTTTCGGCATACCCCTCGAAAAACGTATGAATCCCCTTTACCCCCACCACCAGCTCTGCGTTTAAATAATACAACTACTGTTCAAGAATAATGGCTTTGGCATTGAATAACCCATGAAGATTGATATGCCATTGAACAAATAAACCAAACTAACTAAATTGATTTTCACCTCTCAAATTTGTTCCAGTCTGTCGGATATTTTTGCATATTTTTTATCTTAACGGAAAATCGAACGCAGAGTCGGACTATTTTTTACTAGGATTATAGTTTCTGTAATAGATGTCTACATTATTTAAGTATAAATAGACAATTTAGTTTTGTCTAAAAATTTGAGATGGCGGTGAGTTGGTAATGCTGAAGAACAGGTAGACTAAAATCCTATCAAATCACGAAAGAAAGAAAGAAAGAAAGAAAGAGAAATTACTTTGGAAAGAAGGTAACATTTTTAAGAATATGAACAGCATAAAGTAATTTTAAGAAGAAATCTGTCAGCCCTACCATAGTCTTAAATATTTTTGGACAGAGAAACATGTTTTATGACTAACATAATACCCATCATAAATTAGTGGATTTTTAATGTTAAATCCCGCCACCATATTTGCTTCTGGGTTCGAGGTGGTGTCATCTTTAATGTCGGTGAGTTGCAGAGACATCAGTCGACCGAAATCCTTTTAAATTACCATAAAAAAGAAAGCAAAGAGTGAATAGTTCCGAAGGAAGAAAAATTAAAAAAGAGTTCAAGAATACAAAGTGATGCTGCGAAGGGAAAAATGGAAGTACAAAATTTTAAATTGCGGGTAAAAAGAAGGAAATTGTAAAAGCAATGAATAGTTAATTAATACAGTCGTACCCGGAGGTGACATATTGGAAATTTCAAAATGCCTTTTGGTTTAGTTTAATTTCTTTTGTTTAATAGTATATCACCCTTCGTGGGTTATTTGATGCCAAAGCCATTGTTTTTGAAGAAGCTATAGCTGGTGAGGGATATAAGGGAGTTCCTAATCTTCCCAAGATTGTTAGACTAAAAGAGAACGTAATAGCGCCACTGAAGACCGAACTTACTTACTTCGAGGACATAATCCACTACTTAAGCATTATGCCATGAGGACTCCCCCAGTGTAATTTTAAATAGTTTTCATCATATTCTACAGTTATATCAGGTCTGATGACCGATATATATATATATATATATATATGTGTGTGTGTGTGTGTGTGTGTGTTTGGTTGAATACCGCGGATCGTTTCTTTTTTAAAATCTTCAAGTGACGACGTTCAAGTCTTCTCATTGGTCTTTTTATATCTGGGTTACGTTGATAAAGAAAGTATTCTATATTAGCCCAAGCGCTTCCGATCATTTCGCTGGTAACATGTGGGGGGTGCGTTAGATCGTTTGTTGCTGTGAGTTTTATTTATATTTATTTGGATTGGTTTATATTTATTAGGAGTGTTGTTTTTTTTAATCATACATGGAGTTTGCTCATTCTGTATGAATTGGTAGTTATATATATTGAATATATTGAATATGTTTAATATATTTATACTTATGGTGAATGCTATCTTATTTATAGTTAATTTTTAAAAATTTTTTATAGTAATTGCTTCGAGGATTTATAAACGGTCTTTATTGTATTGTTTTTTATATGATTTTTGTATTGTTAATATATAATTGTATTGTTAATATATAATTTCATATATCTGGGCATTTGACTTTGTCAGTATCTTTGTTACGTTTTGTAATTATATGCTGTTTTATGGCGCTTATGTCGGATAATGTGGTAGGTAAGTTGACGAGAGAGTGTGGTTGTTGTATGACCAATGTAGGTATTAGGTGTTAGGTTATTTTCCCAGAGACACTCTCAAAAAAACAAAAAACAAAACAAAAAAACACTCCAAATAAATATAAACCAATCCGAGTAAATATAAATAAAACTCACAGTAACAAATAATCTAACACTACCCCCCACGGAAGATGACCAGCGAAATAGTCGAAAGCGCTTGGGCTAATATAGGGTACTTTACCAACTTCACTCAGACATAAGAAGACTAGTGAGAAGACTTAAACGTCTTTACTTAAAGATTTTACAAAAAGATGCAATACATGGTATTCAACCAAACCTGTTTAGATAATGGCTTGTGCCTAAGTAAACGATACATATATATATATATATATATATATATATATATATATATATATATATATAAAGTTAATAAGGACGGTGAATACCCAAACAATGGCTGCTCAATGTACGGCTATTTAATACAAAATATACCTGTAGAGTAAAATATATATTTTGGTTTAAATACAATAAGAGATTGTATTCCATGAAATATTTATTTCGCTTTTATTTAAATACGTTGAGGGCTTACTGCTAAATTGAAAAATATTTATTCGAAATTGTAAATAAAATAGTTTTCAAATGAAACTAAAATTCTAAATTCCACATGTGGCATTCAAATAAAACTCATAAACCTGAAATCAGGTTACTAATATGATATGAAATTGATAACGACAAAAATCCGTAACTGAAAAGAAAAACTTTGTTGCCGGTAATTTTTCAATACAGTAGATTACAACGAAATATAACGTGAAATATAAAAAAATTCTCTTTGAAATCCATCTGAAGAGCTTGTAAAAGCGAAATTAATTCATCATGGGATGCAATCTCTAATTTTCTTGTATTTTAACCATATATATATATATATATATATATATATATATATATATATATATATGTATATATGTATATATTTGTTGCGTTCTGGTTAGTGAACGCTTGTAATATTAAATAAAGGACAAACCACGATATGAGAGGAAATAGAGATATATTCTCAGGAAAAACTATATACAATAGAGAGACTATTAGAGAATAAAGATATAGTCCAACGATAGTATTGGCTTCCGTTATTACGGTAGCAAGCAAGGTGATCTAGTGCGATCTCCAGTCTCCAACGCTCTAATACTATTCCTATAAGAAACTGCTGTTCACCTTCTAGTCTGCTTTATTTCTGTGTAGTGTACACAGAAGGCACAAGGCCTTGAAGTTTTTGGGGAGGGGAAGGGAGCGGTCATACTTTTCTATATAAACTAAGGAGACCTAGCTAGCCACATTCGCCGACCCATTCAACAATACAATAAATATTCATTCATCCATCGCCTTTTGCGCTACAATCACCACAATACCACATTTGCTCTATGAAGAAGTCCTACTTAAAATCCCGAGATTCATGAATGATTTTATGATTTATTTACAATGAATGTGATGGGAATGGGAGAAAAACCCCGAAATATATATAAAAACAAGGAAAAATCCCCCGTTTGGTTGCCCTCCCATCCCCCCGTCTATAAAATTGGAGGCCGACTGTTTTCCGGGGCGAAAGAACCGGAAACAAGTCGGACCTACCCTAGGTGGGGCAGGGATCCTAATCTACAGGGGTGAAAAGAATTTAGGGGTCGGGCGCGGTATGGGTTAATACAAGTAGGTGATATGATTTTTATACATATGAATGTTCAAGATCTTCAGTAAACGTGGACTGGGATGCGGGTTCAGGTACAAAAATAATGGGGATGGGGAAGATCTTGAGAACTAACAACTAGATGACGGGGACAATGACTCACAAACATACTGCTAACTAGGTACCTGGGTACCAAAGAAAAAGGGAACAGTTTTACTCACCAGGGGTGGGGTCCCTAAGGACCCGTACCGTAGACGCCATGAGCCGGCAGAGGAGGGAAGGATGACTCCAACGTTGCTCCCTTTCGCACGACCAGGCTCGCTGCATTCACCCACCTTTTGCTGAATGTTATGCGATCCAAGCGTTTTCTATCGCATCTGATTTTGACCCTCAGCTGATGCCGAAAATACAAAATCAGATCACGATGAGAAAAGCTTGCATCGTCATACAATCCCTTGTTTCGCGTCGTCCAAATCACCATTCTAGCTACAGCTAGGATCGCGAGAAACACCACACGCTTCTCACCCTGATACGGAGGAAGAACGTTGTCCACGACGTAACCAACGTCGAGCAGCACGAGCTGTTTGGGTTCGATGCGAGCCGTCCACTCGCCGACGTGATCCCAAAACGGGCGAACTCGCTCGCAGTAGTAGAAGGCGTGCTCAGCCGTTTCTTCCAAGCCACTGCCGCAGCGAGCGCAATCGGGCATGTCTGCCAGGCCCGCCTTGTAGTTCAAGCCGACAAGGGGTAACGCATTTCGCACAAGTCGCCAGGTGAGCGAGAACTCGGAGTTGTTCAAGAAGCTCGATCCTGGCGCCCAATTCCAATGAGAGCGAATCTCCTCCGTCGTCCAGCCGTGCCGCTCGCTGAGAGGATCAGAAGCGGAACCCACCACTAGCTCCCGATATAGTTCTTTTCGAGGCCGTGAAAGGTCACTGGACCCAAGAAGGTTACGAAGGGCCGTTCGGCACTCGCGGACAAACAGTGTTTCGCCCAAAGGCCTACGTCGACCTTCAGCCTTTGGGTCTGACTTTAGGCGAGGAAAAGTCCGACTCGCCTTCAGTCTCCACACTGCGTCCCCCGTCAAGGCTCTGCCCAAGTATGCAAGTCTTTCAGCAAGCCAGTGGCTCTCCAGATCAGGCATACCTAGACCCCCGTTGCGTGTACGTTGGATACAGACCTGCCTACGGACCATCGGCCTTGCACCTCCCCAGAGCAATCTGGAAAGGGATCGTTGCAGCGCCAACCGATTTACCTTAGGCAGAGGAAGTACAGCCAATCGGTAAAGGATCAAGGGGAAGACGTACACGGCGCACGCCTCCGCCCTGCCCTTTAAGGACAACCTCCTTGAAAGCCAGATTCCCACCTGAGCATTCACCTTGGCTTGTATTTCCGACCAATTTCGCTCCAGTTGGAGGCCGGGCCCGAACCACACCCCGAGGATGCGGACGGGTCCGTCACTCCAGCGGAACGGCCCCGGAAGAGTGTTGCTACCCCTCCAAGCACCGAGCCGCAAACCTTCGCTTTTGTCAAAATTGACCTTGGCTCCTGCAATCCGCTCGTACTCGCTAACCGCCTTCTTCACAGCCTTTATATCCAGACGGCGGGATACAAACACTGTGATATCATCGGCGAACGCGGAAACCCTTGCCGTAAGAGGGCCAGCAAAAGGGACACCGCGCAGGGCCGGATTTGCCGTCCTATCCCTAAGCCTACGGAGCAGGGGCTCCAAAGCTAGGACATAGAGAAGAGGAGACAACGGGCAGCCCTGCCGGACCGACCGCTCGACCGCGAACACCGTCGAACGCCTTCCGTTCACCTGCACCACTGCCTGAGGGTTGTGGTACATCATGCTAATCCATCTGCGGAACTCCGGTTTGAATCCGGCAGTCTCCAAAACAGTCGCCAAAAACCGATGGTCAACCCTATCGAAGGCCTTGGACTGATCTAAACTGATCAGCGCGGCCTCGGTGCCGTCTTCTATACCCTCTAGGACCTCGCGAATCAAGTGCAGGTTGTCCTGGATCGATCTTCCCTTCACAGCAAAGGTCTGCTCGGGGCCGATCAGATCGCTAATGACAAGCTGTAAACGATTCGCTAAGACCCGGGCCAAAATCTTTAACTCTGTGTTAAGCAGAGTTATGGGCCTGTAATCGTCTAAACCCTCCCAAACATGCCTGCCACCTTTCTTCAGCAATGTGATCACGCCCTTGGTAACGCTACCAGGGATGGCTCCCTGGGCGAACCAATGGTTGAACATATCCGTCAGAATAGGCACAAACATGTGCGACATCCTCAAGTACACTTCGTAGGGCAAACCATCTAGTCCCGGCGACTTGTTCAGGCCGACCTGCTTCAACGCGTCACGGACTTCGCATTCAGTAACCACACCCTCGCAGCTAGCCGCTTCAGCCACCCCAAGGCGGGGAAAGTCGGCAAGATAGCTACGAAACTCCCGGAGCGGGAGATCAGTACAGCGGGCAAAGCGATCCCGAAAGTGCGCCCGAAAGGCGTCACGAATCTCGCGAGCCGATCGCAGCAGTCGCCCATCCGGGGCCTTGACAGAACCGATATACCGATCGGGGAACCTTCGCACTTCTTCTTCACGCGCAGTCGCGTTCGTTTTCACAGCTTCGTTGAGAACTCTCTTTAACCTAGATCTAACTACGTATCCCTTGTAGCGCTCGCTACTCTCGCGCTCAAGGTCCCCCCTAGCTAGCTCTACGTTTAGGGAGTCCCCCCCAGCCACCGCCCGGGAAAGTCTATCGTCTATAGATTTCGCTTCCTTGGTCCTATCTAGGTTGAGCTGTCGACCGTACTTGGTAGCGAAATCTCTAATCCTATGTTTAAGAGATCCCCACCACCTATTCCCGGTAACCGCCCCCACTAACGCCCGCTGAATTAGGGATTCCAGCCGGTCCCGGAAGTCCCGTATCTCCAGTAAGGAGGTATTGAACTTCCAGTAGCCGGCCAGACTAGGCCTATTTGCTAACCGTAGACTGACTCTAACAAGTTTATGGTCAGTCCACGCTATCAAGTGGAACGTGGGACAACTAACAAAATCAATGTCAGCTCGTCTCACTAACACTCTGTCCAAGTAGGAGCCTACTTTGGCAGAGGGCGAACTATCTAGCCACGTCCACATCTCCCGCCCTGGGTGATCCAGACGAAACCTGTCGACGAGGTCATGACGAGTCATGAGGCCGGCAAGGCTGCTTTCACACCTTCCCACACGCCTAGCTCCCCGCCCGACCTTATCTATCTTGGGATCAAGGATCGCATTCCAATCACCCATTAAAACTAGCCGCTTCGTATCGTCCAGGAACGGCGCCAACCGACGAAAAAAGGAAACCCTCTCCACAACGATATTGGGCGCATAAACCGCAACCAGACGAAACTTGAAACTTTTCACGGCAACATCGGCCACAACCAGTCGGCCCCCGTCACCTGCAAAAACAACGTCAACATCAGCATCAAGGCTGCGTCCAACTAGCAAAGAAACCCCAACGCTGGTACGGCTGCCGTATGCTGAGAAAACGTTAAAATCGCTTTCCAGCACACGACAGTCGGCACCGCAAGTGAAGTGGGTTTCCTGCACTGCAGCAACATCTACGCCGAGAGTTTTAAGTTCACCAAGCAAGCGCGTACACTTGCCCGGATCCCTCAATCCCCTCACATTCAAAGTAGCAAGGTTTAGAGCCATCAATCCCACTTACCTTACTCAGTGTCGACTACGGGCCGGAAATCCTTCGGGGTGAGGATGCCGACGGCCTGACGCAGGGATCCGGTGCCGAGCTCAGTACTTACTCGGTCGTCCCTGGTAATTCCACCGACATCCATAGGGTACCGCAACTTTAGGGACCTATATAATGATGGGTGAACCAAAATCGGGACCCTGCCCGCACAGAAGGGTAGCATTTTTTTCAGCATTGGATTTTTCGTATCGACCAGCATTACATCCGCCCGGCTGGCTTCGTCAATAAAGTTCCAAAGTTCTTTGGTCCGATTGCCAGCCAAGCGGACGAATGTGGTCAATTTTGGTGCGTCCTTGAATAGATGTGGTTTTGTGATGTCTTTAGTGTCAATTTTTTGGAGTGAGCGTAATGGTTTTAATGATTGTTTTAAAGTGTGGTCTATGTGTGGATTGTCCATGATATCTTCGCAGAAGTAAAAGGAGTTTATGGCACGTCGGGCTTCCGTAGAGCGTGCTCTTGGTTTTTGAACAGTTGCTGCTGATGTTGACGGTGTTTGGGGAGAGGGTGTAAGTCTGGTCGCTGAATAGGATCGAGTAAGCATTTTGGGGGTTTTAATTGGTGAAAGAGAGGGGGGTAATGGTGTTTCTGTTGGGATGATAGGGGTGGTTTTTGTTTTTTGTGGGAGAGGAATCAATTGTGCTGGTCTTTGTTTATTTTGGACTGGCGATTTTTCTGTTGTTTTTTCCCCCTTATGCTGAGGTATGGTGGTTGTTTGTGTGGGTTTTTTTGGATGTTTTTTCTCCCCCTCTTTAGTTGGTGAGTCCTCGCTGTCTCTCCTTCTTTTTAAATTCATGGACATATCCATCGGTTCAATGTTTTGATTGTCTTCTTTTGTTGATTGTTTTGCAGTTGATTGTTTCGTATTTGTTGTCGTTGGTTTCGTAGTTGTAGTCAAAAGAGTTGTTGTATCTGTTGTTGCTGGGTTTTTTGGGGGAGTTTTTTTCCCTCCCTTTTTTCTGGTGACTTGCGTCCACCCTTTCTCATTTTCTTTAGGGGTTTCTTGTTTGTTTTCTGAGGTTTCTGTTGGTATTATTGCTGCTATGACAGGTGAAGGAGTATCAGTAGTAGTAGCAGTAGTAGTAGTCGTTGTTGTGGTGATTGTTGGTTTTTGAGGGCAGTTTTTTGAAAAGTGGCCGATGTTATTGCAGGACCAACATAGCGGTTTCCTGCCCTCAACGATGACTGTCATGGTTTGATCGCGGTATCGTATTTTATGGGGAATTTTGTTAAACCCTCCCCTATCGAGGCACATAACGAATACGTAGTCACCGTACGCGGTTCCCCGTGTTGACGTTACTTGTGTGACTTGTTCCACGCCGCCGTATATACTTAGATAGGCGGCGAGGACGTCACCACTCAATTGCATAGATACATTGCATACGGTGACTCGTATTCTTCTTTTGCCTCGATATTCCGGTTGTAGCCGGAAGAAGCGTGTGGTGATGTTACCACCGGCGAGGCTTTTCGCTACTTCCTCTGAGGGTAATAAGACATCCCATGTAGCGAAACTTCTGCGGCAGAAATATTTTCCTGGGATGTTTGCCGTTTTCAGAAGGTCTTCAAAAGTTTCCTTCTTAATCCCCGCTAGTCTCTTGGTCTTAATGTCTGTGACTACGAAGGACAGGGTCTTCGGTTCGACCGCCTCGACCAATTCGGGTATTGGGAGAATTTCCCCGTCCTTGAAATACTTTTCATACTTTTCGACCCTGTCTCTTGCGTAGTCACAAGGGGATTTTTTATTCACGCAATGTGAAGACCAAGAGACAGCTGTTTGTTTTGGTTTTTGTGCCGGTGGTATTGTACTTGCCGATGAAGAGAGGTCGAATGGAGCTTCTTCCGGCATTGGGGAGGGTTGCGTTTGGAATATGTCGGTCGGTGATTGCGATTTCATGTTGTTGGGCTCCCCCATAGTTGTGAAAACACAACTAGAGGGAGATGAAACGCGTATGGTGTTACAAAAAATTCAGGCGAGACGAATAAATGTAGAATGATGAATGTTGATAAAAATGGCGGTCGTTTTTTTAAAAAAGTTCAACAAAAAAATCGAGTCGCGTTTGACCCTCCTCACAAACAAAGAACAATAGTTTGAGGGGGGTCACAAAGCTTTAACAATGATAACAAATAAGCAATAACAAATTTTAACAAGTGTAACAATAATAATAACTTACTTTTTCGAAGTGAAAAAAGACTCAGACAAAGAACAAACGAAAAAAATTCAGCTTGTAGTCTGCTTTATTTCTGTGTAGTGTACACGGAAGGCACAAGGCCTTGAAGTTTTTGGGGAGGGGAAGGGAGCGGTCATACTTTTCTATATAAACTAAGGAGACCTAGCTAGCCACATTCGCCGACCCATTCAACAATACAATAAATATCCATTCATCCATCGCCTTTTGCGCTACAATCACCACAATACCACATTTGCTCTATGAAGAAGTCCTACTTAAAATCCCGAGATTCATGAATGATTTTATGATTTATTTACAATGAATGTGATGGGAATGGGAGAAAAACCCCGAAATATATACAAAAACAAAGGAAAAATCCCCCGTTTGGTTGCCCTCCCATCCCCCCGTCTATAAAATTGGAGGCCGACTGTTTTCCGGGGCGAAAGAACCGGAAACAAGTCGGACCCACCCTAGGTGGGGCAGGGATCCCAATCTACAGGGGTGAAAAGAATTTAGGGGTCGGGCGCGGTATGGGTTAATACAAGTAGGTGATATGATTTTTATACATATGAATGTTCAAGATCTTCAGTAAACGTGGACTGGGATACGGATTGAGGTACAAAAATAATGGGGATGGGGAAGATCTTGAGAACTAACAACTAGATGACGGGGACAATGACTCACAAACATACTGCTAACTAGGTACCTGGGTACCAAAGGAAAAGGGAACAGTTTTACTTACCAGGGGTGGGGTCCCTAAGGACCCGTACCGTAGACGCCATGAGCCGGCAGAGGAGGGAAGGATGACTCCAACGTTGCTCCCTTTCGCACGACCAGGCTCGCTGCATTCACCCACCTTTTGCTGAATGTTATGCGATCCAAGCGTTTTCTATCGCATCTGATTTTGACCCTCAGCTGATGCCGAAAATACAAAATCAGATCACGATGAGAAAAGTTTGCATCGTCATACAATCCCTTGTTTCGCGTCGTCCAAATCACCATTCTAGCTACAGCTAGGATCGCGAGAAACACCACACGCTTCTCACCCTGATACGGAGGAAGAACGTTGTCCACGACGTAACCAACGTCGAGCAGCACGAGCTGTTTGGGTTCGATGCGAGCCGTCCACTCGCCGACGTGATCCCAAAACGGGCGAACTCGCTCGCAGTAGTAGAAGGCGTGCTCAGCCGTTTCTTCCAAGCCACTGCCGCAGCGAGCGCAATCGGGCATGTCTGCCAGGCCCGCTTTGTAGTTCAAGCCGACAAGGGGTAACGCATTTCGCACAAGTCGCCAGGTGAGCGAGAACTCGGAGTTGTTCAAGAAGCTCGATCCTGGCGCCCAATTCCAATGAGAGCGAATCTCCTCCGTCGTCCAGCCGTGCCGCTCGCTGAGAGGATCAGAAGCGGAACCCACCACTAGCTCCCGATATAGTTCTTTTCGAGGCCGTGAAAGGTCACTGGACCCAAGAAGGTTACGAAGGGCCGTTCGGCACTCGCGGACAAACAGTGTTTCGCCCAAAGGCCTACGTCGACCTTCAGCCTTTGGGTCTGACTTTAGGCGAGGAAAAGTCCGACTCGCCTTCAGTCTCCACACTGCGTCCCCCGTCAAAGCTCTGCCCAGGTATGCAAGTCTTTCAGCAAGCCAGTGGCTCTCCAGATCAGGCATACCTAGACCCCCGTTGCGTGTACGTTGGATACAGACCTGTCTACGGACCATCGGCCTTGCACCTCCCCAGAGCAATCTGGAAAGGGATCGTTGCAGCGCCAACCGATTTACCCTAGGCAGAGGAAGTACAGCCAATCGGTAAAGGATCAAGGGGAAGACGTACACGGCGCACGCCTCCGCCCTGCCCTTTAAGGACAACCTCCTTGAAAGCCAGATTCCCACCTGAGCATTCACCTTGGCTTGTACTTCCGACCAATTTCGCTCCAGTTGGAGGCCGGGCCCGAACCACACCCCGAGGATGCGGACGGGTCCGTCACTCCAGCGGAACGGCCCCGGAAGAGTATTGCTACCCCTCCAAGCACCGAGCCGCAAACCTTCGCTTTTGTCAAAATTGACCTTGGCTCCTGCAATCCGCTCGTACTCGCTAACCGCCTTCTTCACAGCCTTTATATCCAGACGGCGGGATACAAACACTGTGATATCATCGGCGAACGCGGAAACCCTTGCCGTAAGAGGGCCAGCAAAAGGGACACCGCGCAGGGCCGGATTTGCCGTCCCATCCCTAAGCCTACGGAGCAGGGGCTCCAAAGCTAGGACATAGAGAAGAGGAGACAACGGGCAGCCCTGCCGGACCGACCGCTCGACCGCGAACACCGCCGAACGCCTTCCGTTCACCTGCACCACTGCCTGAGGGTTGTGGTACATCATGCTAATCCATCTGCGGAACTCCGGTTTGAATCCGGCAGTCTCCAAAACAGTCGCCAAAAACCGATGGTCAACCCTATCGAAGGCCTTGGACTGATCTAAACTGATCAGCGCGGCCTCGGTGCCGTCTTCTATACCCTCTAGGACCCCGCGAATCAAGTGCAGGTTGTCCTGGATCGATCTTCCCTTCACAGCAAAGGTCTGCTCAGAGCCGATCAGATCGCTAATGACAAGCTGTAAACGATTCGCTAAGACCCGGGCCAAAATCTTTAACTCTGTGTTAAGCAGAGTTATGGGCCTGTAATCGTCTAAACCCTCCCAAACATGCCTGCCACCTTTCTTCAGCAATGAGATCACGCCCTTGGTAACGCTACCAGGGATGGCTCCCTGGGCGAACCAATGGTTGAACATATCCGTCAGAATAGGCACAAACATGTGCGACATCCTCAAGTACACTTCGTAGGGCAAACCATCTAGTCCCGGCGACTTGTTCAGGCCGACCTGCTTCAACGCGTCACGGACTTCGCATTCAGTAACCACACCCTCGCAGCTAGCCGCTTCAGCCACCCCAAGGCGGGGGAAGTCGGCAAGATAGCTACGAAACTCCCGGAGCGGGAGATCAGTACAGCGGGCAAAGCGATCCCGAAAGTGCGCCCGAAAGGCGTCACGAATCTCGCGAGCCGATCGCAGCAGTCGCCCATCCGGGGCCTTGACAGAACCGATATACCGATCGGGGAACCTTCGCACTTCTTCTTCACGCGCAGTCGCGTTCGTTTTCACAGCTTCGTTGAGAACTCTCTTTAACCTAGATCTAACTACGTATCCCTTGTAGCGCTCGCTACTCTCGCGCTCAAGGTCCCCCCTAGCCAGCTCTACGTTTAGGGAGTCCCCCCCAGCCACCGCCCGGGAAAGTCTATCGTCTATAGATTTCGCTTCCTTGGTCCTATCTAGGTTGAGCTGTCGACCGTACTTGGTAGCGAAATCTCTAATCCTATGTTTAAGAGATCCCCACCACCTATTCCCGGTAACCGCCCCCACTAACGCCCGCTGAATTAGGGATTCTAGCCGGTCCCGGAAGTCCCGTATCTCCAGTAAGGAGGTATTGAACTTCCAGTAGCCGGCCAGACTAGGCCTATTTGCTAACCGTAGACTGACTCTAACAAGTTTATGGTCAGTCCACGCTATCAAGTGGAACGTGGGACAACTAACAAAATCAATGTCAGCTCGTCTCACTAACACTCTGTCCAAGTAGGAGCCTACTTTGGCAGAGGGCGAACTATCTAGCCACGTCCACATCTCCCGCCCTGGGTGATCCAGACGAAACCTGTCGACGAGGTCATGACGAGTCATGAGGCCGGCAAGGCTGCTTTCACACCTTCCCACACGCCTAGCTCCCCGCCCGACCTTATCTATCTTGGGATCAAGGATCGCATTCCAATCACCCATTAAAACTAGCCGCTTCGTATCGTCCAGGAACGGCGCCAACCGACGAAAAAAGGAGACCCTCTCCACAACGATATTGGGCGCATAAACCGCAACCAGACGAAACTTGAAACTTTTCACGGCAACATCGGCCACAACCAGTCGGCCCCCGTCACCTGCAAAAACAACGTCAACATCAGCATCAAGGCTGCGTCCAACTAGCAAAGAAACCCCAACGCTGGTACGGCTGCCGTATGCTGAGAAAACGTTAAAATCGCTTTCCAGCACACGACAGTCGGCACCGCAAGTGAAGTGGGTTTCCTGCACTGCAGCAACATCTACGCCGAGAGTTTTAAGTTCACCAAGCAAGCGCGTACACTTGCCCGGATCCCTCAATCCCCTCACATTCAAAGTAGCAAGGTTTAGAGCCATCAATCCCACTTACCTTACTCAGTGTCGACTACGGGCCGGAAATCCTTCGGGGTGAGGATGCCGACGGCCTGACGCAGGGATCCGGTGCCGAGCTCAGTACTTACTCGGTCGTCCCTGGTAATTCCACCGACATCCATAGGGTACCGCAACTTTAGGGACCTATAGAATGATGGGTGAACCAAAATCGGGACCCTGCCCGCACAGAAGGGTAGCATTTTTTTCAGCATTGGATTTTTCGTATCGACCAGCATTACATCCGCCCGGCTGGCTTCGTCAATAAAGTTCCAAAGTTCTTTGGTCCGATTGCCAGCCAAGCGGACGAATGTGGTCAATTTTGGTGCGTCCTTGAATAGATGTGGTTTTGTGATGTCTTTAGTGTCAATTTTTTGGAGTGAGCGTAATGGTTTTAATGATTGTTTTAAAGTGTGGTCTATGTGTGGATTGTCCATGATATCTTCGCAGAAGTAAAAGGAGTTTATGGCACGTCGGGCTTCCGTAGAGCGTGCTCTTGGTTTTTGAACAGTTGCTGCTGATGTTGACGGTGTTTGGGGAGAGGGTGTAAGTCTGGTCGCTGAATAGGATCGAGTAAGCATTTTGGGGGTTTTAATTGGTGAAAGAGAGGGGGGTAATGGTGTTTCTGTTGGGATGATAGGGGTGGTTTTTGTTTTTTGTGGGAGAGGAATCAATTGTGCTGGTCTTTGTTTATTTTGGACTGGCGATTTTTCTGTTGTTTTTTCCCCCTTATGCTGAGGTATGGTGGTTGTTTGTGTGGGTTTTTTTGGATGTTTTTTCTCCCCCTCTTTAGTTGGTGAGTCCTCGCTGTCTCTCCTTCTTTTTAAATTCATGGACATATCCATCGGTTCAATGTTTTGATTGTCTTCTTTTGTTGATTGTTTTGCAGTTGATTGTTTCGTATTTGTTGTCGTTGGTTTCGTAGTTGTAGTCAAAAGAGTTGTTGTATCTGTTGTTGCTGGGTTTTTTGGGGGAGTTTTTTTCCCTCCCTTTTTTCTGGTGACTTGCGTCCACCCTTTCTCATTTTCTTTAGGGGTTTCTTGTTTGTTTTCTGAGGTTTCTGTTGGTATTATTGCTGCTATGACAGGTGAAGGAGTATCAGTAGTAGTAGCAGTCGTTGTTGTGGTGGTGATTGTTGGTTTTTGAGGGCAGTTTTTTGAAAAGTGGCCGATGTTATTGCAGGACCAACATAGCGGTTTCCTGCCCTCAACGATGACTGTCATGGTTTGATCGCGGTAACGTATTTTATGGGGAATTTTGTTAAACCCTCCCCTATCGAGGCATATAACGAATACGTAGTCACCGTACGCAGTTCCCCGTGTTGACGTTACTTGTGTGACTTGTTCCACGCCGCCGTATATACTTAGATAGGCGGCGAGGACGTCACCACTCAATTGCATAGATACATTGCATACGGTGACTCGTATTCTTCTTTTGCCTCGATATTCCGGTTGTAGCCGGAAGAAGCGTGTGGTGATGTTACCACCGGCGAGGCTTTTCGCTACTTCCTCTGAGGGTAATAAGACATCCCAGGTCGCGAAACTTCTGCGGCAGAAGTACTTCCCTGGGATGTTTGCTGTTTTGAGAAGGTCCTCAAAAGTTTCCTTCTTAATCCCCGCTAGTCTCTTGGTCTTAATGTCTGTGACTACGAAGGACAGGGTCTTCGGTTCGACCGCCTCGACCAATTCGGGTATTGGGAGAATTTCCCCGTCCTTGAAATACTTTTCATACTTTTCGACCCTGTCTCTTGCGTAGTCACAAGGGGATTTTTTATTCACGCAATGTGAAGACCAAGAGACAGCCGTTTGTTTTTGTTTTTGTGCCGGTGGTATTGTACTTGCCGATGAAGAGAGGTCGAATGGAGCTTCTTCCGGCATTGGGGAGGGTTGCGTTTTGAATATGTCGGTCGGTGATTGCGATTTCATGTTGTTGGGCTCCCCCATAGTTGTGAAAACACAACCAGAGGGAGATGAAACGCGTATGATGTTGTAAAAAATTCAGGCGAGACGAATAAATGTAGAACGATGAATGTTGATAAAAATGGCGGTCGTTTTTTAAAAAAAGTTCAACAAAAAAAAAATCGAGTCGCGTTTGACCCTCCTCACAAACAAAGAACAATAGTTTGAGGGGGGTCACAAAGCTTTAACAATGATAACAAATAAGCAATAACAAATTTTAACAAGTGTAACAATAATAATAACTTACTTTTTCGAAGTGAAAAAAGACTCAGACAAAGAACAAACGAAAAAAATTCAGCTTGTAGTCTGCTTTATTTCTGTGTAGTGTACACAGAAGGCACAAGGCCTTGAAGTTTTTGGGGAGGGGAAGGGAGCGGTCATACTTTTCTATATAAACTAAGGAGACCTAGCTAGCCACATTCGCCGACCCATTCAACAATACAATAAATATCCATTCATCCATCGCCTTTTGCGCTGCAATCACCAAAATACCACATTTGCTCTATGAAGAAGTCCTACTTAAAATCCCGAGATTCATGAATGATTTTATGATTTATTTACAATGAATGTGATGGGAATGGGAGAAAAACCCCGAAATATATACAAAAACAAAGGAAAAATCCCCCGTTTGGTTGCCCTCCCATCCCCCCGTCTATAAAATTGGAGGCCGACTGTTTTCCGGGCGAAAGAACCGGAAACAAGTCGGACCTACCCTAGGTGGGACAGGGATCCTAATCTACAGGGGTGAAAAGAATTTAGGGGTCGGGCGCGGTATGGGTTAATACAAGTAGGTGATATGATTTTTATACATATGAATGTTCAAGATCTTCAGTAAACGTGGACTGGGATACGGATTGAGGTACAAAAATAATGGGGATGGGGAAGATCTTGAGAACTAACAACTAGATGACGGGGACAATGACTCACAAACATACTGCTAACTAGGTACCTGGGTACCAAAAGAAAAAGGGAACAGTTTTACTCAGCAGGGGTGGGGTCCCTAAGGACCCGTACCGTAGACGCCATGAGCCGGCAGAGGAGGGAAGGATGACTCCAACGTTGCTCCCTTTCGCACGACCAGGCTCGCTGCATTCACCCACCTTTTGCTGAATGTTATGCGATCCAAGCGTTTTCTATCGCATCTGATTTTGACCCTCAGCTGATGCCGAAAATACGAAATCAGATCACGATGAGAAAAGTTTGCATCGTCATACAATCCCTTGTTTCGCGTCGTCCAAATCACCATTCTAGCTACAGCTAGGATCGCGAGAAACACCACACGCTTCTCACCCTGATACGGAGGAAGAACGTTGTCCACGACGTAACCAACGTCGAGCAGCACGAGCTGTTTGGGTTCGATGCGAGCCGTCCACTCGCCGACGTGATCCCAAAACGGGCGAACTCGCTCGCAGTAGTAGAAGGCGTGCTCAGCCGTTTCTTCCAAGCCACTGCCGCAGCGAGCGCAATCGGGCATGTCTGCCAGGCCCGCTCTGTAGTTCAAGCCGACAAGGGGTAACGCATTTCGCACAAGTCGCCAGGTGAGCGAGAACTCGGAGTTGTTCAAGAAGCTCGATCCTGGCGCCCAATTCCAATGAGAGCGAATCTCCTCCGTCGTCCAGCCGTGCCGCTCGCTGAGAGGATCAGAAGCGGAACCCACCACTAGCTCCCGATATAGTTCTTTTCGAGGCCGTGAAAGGTCACTGGACCCAAGAAGGTTACGAAGGGCCGTTCGGCACTCGCGGACAAACAGTGTTTCGCCCAAAGGCCTACGTCGACCTTCAGCCTTTGGGTCTGACTTTAGGCGAGGAAAAGTCCGACTCGCCTTCAGTCTCCACACTGCGTCCCCCGTCAAAGCTCTGCCCAGGTATGCAAGTCTTTCAGCAAGCCAGTGGCTCTCCAGATCAGGCATACCTAGACCCCCGTTGCGTGTACGTTGGATACAGACCTGCCTACGGACCATCGGCCTTGCACCTCCCCAGAGCAATCTGGAAAGGGATCGTTGCAGCGCCAACCGATTTACCTTAGGCAGAGGAAGTACAGCCAATCGGTAAAGGATCAAGGGGAAGACGTACACGGCGCACGCCTCCGCCCTGCCCTTTAAGGACAACCTCCTTGAAAGCCAGATTCCCACCTGAGCATTCACCTTGGCTTGTATTTCCGACCAATTTCGCTCCAGTTGGAGGCCGGGCCCGAACCACACCCCGAGGATGCGGACGGGTCCGTCACTCCAGCGGAACGGCCCCGGAAGAGTATTGCTACCCCTCCAAGCACCGAGCCGCAAACCTTCGCTTTTGTCAAAATTGACCTTGGCTCCTGCAATCCGCTCGTACTCGCTAACCGCCTTCTTCACAGCCTTTATATCCAGACGGCGGGATACAAACACTGTGATATCATCGGCGAACGCGGAAACCCTTGCCGTAAGAGGGCCAGCAAAAGGGACACCGCGCAGGGCCGGATTTGCCGTCCTATCCCTAAGCCTACGGAGCAGGGGCTCCAAAGCTAGGACATAGAGAAGAGGAGACAACGGGCAGCCCTGCCGGACCGACCGCTCGACCGCGAACACCGTCGAACGCCTTCCGTTCACCTGCACCACTGCCTGAGGGTTGTGGTACATCATGCTAATCCATCTGCGGAACTCCGGTTTGAATCCGGCAGTCTCCAAAACAGTCGCCAAAAACCGATGGTCAACCCTATCGAAGGCCTTGGACTGATCTAAACTGATCAGCGCGGCCTCGGTGTCGTCTTCTATACCCTCTAGGACCTCGCGAATCAAGTGCAGGTTGTCCTGGATCGATCTTCCCTTCACAGCAAAGGTCTGCTCAGAGCCGATCAGATCGCTAATGACAAGCTGTAAACGATTCGCTAAGACCCGGGCCAAAATCTTTAACTCTGTGTTAAGCAGAGTTATGGGCCTGTAATCGTCTAAACCCTCCCAAACATGCCTGCCACCTTTCTTCAGCAATGTGATCACGCCCTTGGTAACGCTACCAGGGATGGCTCCCTGGGCGAACCAATGGTTGAACATATCCGTCAGAATAGGCACAAACATGTGCGACATCCTCAAGTACACTTCGTAGGGCAAACCATCTAGTCCCGGCGACTTGTTCAGGCCGACCTGCTTCAACGCGTCACGGACTTCGCATTCAGTAACCACACCCTCGCAGCTAGCCGCTTCAGCCACCCCAAGGCGGGGAAAGTCGGCAAGATAGCTACGAAACTCCCGGAGCGGGAGATCAGTACAGCGGGCAAAGCGATCCCGAAAGTGCGCCCGAAAGGCGTCACGAATCTCGCGAGCCGATCGCAGCAGTCGCCCATCCGGGGCCTTGACAGAACCGATATACCGATCGGGGAACCTTCGCACTTCTTCTTCACGCGCAGTCGCGTTCGTTTTCACAGCTTCGTTGAGAACTCTCTTTAACCTAGATCTAACTACGTATCCCTTGTAGCGCTCGCTACTCTCGCGCTCAAGGTCCCCCCTAGCTAGCTCTACGTTTAGGGAGTCCCCCCCAGCCACCGCCCGGGAAAGTCTATCGTCTATAGATTTCGCTTCCTTGGTCCTATCTAGGTTGAGCTGTTGACCGTACTTGGTAGCGAAATCTCTAATCCTATGTTTAAGAGATCCCCACCACCTATTCCCGGTAACCGCCCCCACTAACGCCCGCTGAATTAGGGATTCTAGCCGGTCCCGGAAGTCCCGTATCTCCAGTAAGGAGGTATTGAACTTCCAGTAACCGGCCAGACTAGGCCTATTTGCTAACCGTAGACTGACTCTAACAAGTTTATGGTCAGTCCACGCTATCAAGTGGAACGTGGGACAACTAACAAAATCAATGTCAGCTCGTCTCACTAACACTCTGTCCAAGTAGGAGCCTACTTTGGCAGAGGGCGAACTATCTAGCCACGTCCACATCTCCCGCCCTGGGTGATCCAGACGAAACCTGTCGACGAGGTCATGACGAGTCATGAGGCCGGCAAGGCTGCTTTCACACCTTCCCACACGCCTAGCTCCCCGCCCGACCTTATCTATCTTGGGATCAAGGATCGCATTCCAATCACCCATTAAAACTAGCCGCTTCGTATCGTCCAGGAACGGCGCCAACCGACGAAAAAAGGAAACCCTCTCCACAACGATATTGGGCGCATAAACCGCAACCAGACGAAACTTGAAACTTTTCACGGCAACATCGGCCACAACCAGTCGGCCCCCGTCACCTGCAAAAACAACGTCAACATCAGCATCAAGGCTGCGTCCAACTAGCAAAGAAACCCCAACGCTGGTACGGCTGCCGTATGCTGAGAAAACGTTAAAATCGCTTTCCAGCACACGACAGTCGGCACCGCAAGTGAAGTGGGTTTCCTGCACTGCAGCAACATCTACGCCGAGAGTTTTAAGTTCACCAAGCAAGCGCGTACACTTGCCCGGATCCCTCAATCCCCTCACATTCAAAGTAGCAAGGTTTAGAGCCATCAATCCCACTTACCTTACTCAGTGTCGACTACGGGCCGGAAATCCTTCGGGGTGAGGATGCCGACGGCCTGACGCAGGGATCCGGTGCCGAGCTCAGTACTTACTCGGTCGTCCCTGGTAATTCCACCGACATCCATAGGGTACCGCAACTTTAGGGACCTATAGAATGATGGGTGAACCAAAATCGGGACCCTGCCCGCACAGAAGGGTAGCATTTTTTTCAGCATTGGATTTTTCGTATCGACCAGCATTACATCCGCCCGGCTGGCTTCGTCAATAAAGTTCCAAAGTTCTTTGGTCCGATTGCCAGCCAAGCGGACGAATGTGGTCAATTTTGGTGCGTCCTTGAATAGATGTGGTTTTGTGATGTCTTTAGTGTCAATTTTTTGGAGTGAGCGTAATGGTTTTAATGATTGTTTTAAAGTGTGGTCTATGTGTGGATTGTCCATGATATCTTCGCAGAAGTAAAAAGAGTTTATGGCACGTCGGGCTTCCGTAGAGCGTGCTCTTGGTTTTTGAACAGTTGCTGCTGATGTTGACGGTGTTTGGGGAGAGGGTGTAAGTCTGGTTGCTGAATAGGATCGAGTAAGCATTTTGGGGGTTTTAATTGGTGAAAGAGAGGGGGGTAATGGTGTTTCTGTTGGGATGATAGGGGTGGTTTTTGTTTTTTGTGGGAGAGGAATCAATTGTGCTGGTCTTTGTTTATTTTGGACTGGCGATTTTTCTGTTGTTTTTTCCCCCTTATGCTGAGGTATGGTGGTTGTTTGTGTGGGTTTTTTTGGATGTTTTTTCTCCCCCTCTTTAGTTGGTGAATCCTCGCTGTTTCTCCTTCTTTTTAAATTCATGGTCATATCCATCGGTTCAATGTTTTGATTGTCTTCTTTTGTTGATTGTTTTGCAGTTGATTGTTTCGTATTTGTTGTCGTTGGTTTCGTAGTTGTAGTCAAAAGAGTTGTTGTATCTGTTGTTGCTGGGTTTTTTGGGGGAGTTTTTTTCCCTCCCTTTTTTCTGGTGACTTGCGTCCACCCTTCCTCATTTTCTTTAGGGGTTTCTTGTTTGTTTTCTGAGGTTTCTGTTGGTATAATTGCTGCTATGACAGGTGCAGGAGTAGCAGTAGTAGTAGTAGTAGTAGTCGTTGTTGTGGTGGTGATTGTTGGTTTTTGAGGGCAGTTTTTCGAAAAGTGGCCGATGTTATTGCAAAACCAACATAGCGGTTTCCTGCCCTCAACTATGACTGTCATGGTTTGTTCACGGTATCGTATTTTATGGGGAATTTTGTTAAACCCTCCCCTATCGAGGCACATAACGAATACGTAGTCTTCAGCTTGTAGTCTGCTTTATTTCTGTGTAGTGTACACAGAAGGCACAAGGCCTTGAAGTTTTTGGGGAGGGGAAGGGAGCGGTCATACTTTTCTATATAAACTAAGGAGACCTAGCTAGCCACATTCGCCGACCCATTCAACAATACAATAAATATCCATTCATCCATCGCCTTTGGCGCTACAATCACCAAAATACCACATTTGCTCTATAAAGAAATCCTACTTAAAATCCCGAGATTCATGAATGATTTTATGATTTATTTACAATGAATGTGATGGGAATGGGAGAAAAACCCCGAAATATATATAAAAACAAGGAAAAATCCCCCGTTTGGTTGCCCTCCCATCCCCCCGTCTATAAAATTGGAGGCCGACTGTTTTCCGGGGCGAAAGAACCGGAAACAAGTCGGAACTACCCTAGGTGGGGCAGGGATCCTAATCTACAGGGGTGAAAAGAATTTAGGGGTCGGGCGTGGTATGGGTTAATACAAGTAGGTGATATGATTTTTATACATATGAATGTTCAAGATCTTCAGTAAACGTGGACTGGGATACGGATTGAGGTACAAAAATAATGGGGATGGGGAAGATCTTGAGAACTACCAACTAGATGACGGGGACAATGACTCACAAACATACTGCTAACTAGGTACCTGGGTACCAAAAGAAAAAGGGAACAGTTTTACTCACCAGGGGTGGGGTCCCTAAGGACCCGTACCGTAGACGCCATGAGCCGGCAGAGGAGGGAAGGATGACTCCAACGTTGCTCCCTTTCGCACGACCAGGCTCGCTGCATTCACCCACCTTTTGCTGAATGTTATGCGATCCAAGCGTTTTCTATCGCATCTGATTTTGACCCTCAGCTGATGCCGAAAATACAAAATCAGATCACGATGAGAAAAGTTTGCATCGTCATACAATCCCTTGTTTCGCGTCGTCCAAATCACCATTCTAGCTACAGCTAGGATCGCGAGAAACACCACACGCTTCTCACCCTGATACGGAGGAAGAACGTTGTCCACGACGTAACCAACGTCGAGCAGCACGAGCTGTTTGGGTTCGATGCGAGCCGTCCACTCGCCGACGTGATCCCAAAACGGGCGAACTCGCTCGCAGTAGTAGAAGGCGTGCTCAGCCGTTTCTTCCAAGCCACTGCCGCAGCGAGCGCAATCGGGCATGTCTGCCAGGCCCGCTTTGTAGTTCAAGCCGACAAGGGGCAACGCATTTCGCACAAGTCGCCAGGTGAGCGAGAACTCGGAGTTGTTCAAGAAGCTCGATCCTGGCGCCCAATTCCAATGAGAGCGAATCTCCTCCGCCGTCCAGCCGCGCCGCTCGCTGAGAGGATCAGAAGCGGAACCCACCACTAGCTCCCGATATAGTTCTTTTCGAGGCCGTGAAAGGTCACTGGACCCAAGAAGGTTACGAAGGGCCGTTCGGCACTCGCGGACAAACAGTGTTTCGCCCAAAGGCCTACGTCGACCTTCAGCCTTTGGGTCTGACTTTAGGCGAGGAAAAGTCCGACTCGCCTTCAGTCTCCACACTGCGTCCCCCGTCAAGGCTCTGCCCAGGCATGCAAGTCTTTCAGCAAGCCAGTGGCTCTCCAGATCAGGCATACCTAGACCCCCGTTGCGTGTACGTTGGATACAGACCTGCCTACGGACCATCGGCCTTGCACCTCCCCAGAGCAATCTGGAAAGGGATCGTTGCAGCGCCAACCGATTTACCTTAGGCAGAGGAAGTACAGCCAATCGGTAAAGGATCAAGGGGAAGACGTACACGGCGCACGCCTCCGCCCTGCCCTTTAAGGACAACCTCCTTGAAAGCCAGATTCCCACCTGAGCATTCACCTTGGCTTGTACTTCCGACCAATTTCGCTCCAGTTGGAGGCCGGGCCCGAACCACACCCCGAGGATGCGGACGGGTCCGTCACTCCAGCGGAACGGCCCCGGAAGAGTATTGCTACCCCTCCAAGCACCGAGCCGCAAACCTTCGCTTTTGTCAAAATTGACCTTGGCTCCTGCAATCCGCTCGTACTCGCTAACCGCCTTCTTCACAGCCTTTATATCCAGACGGCGGGATACAAACACTGTGATATCATCGGCGAACGCGGAAACCCTTGCCGTAAGAGGGCCAGCAAAAGGGACACCGCGCAGGGCCGGATTTGCCGTCCTATCCCTAAGCCTACGGAGCAGGGGCTCCAAAGCTAGGACATAGAGAAGAGGAGACAACGGGCAGCCCTGCCGGACCGACCGCTCGACCGCGAACACCCTCGAACGCCTTCCGTTCACCTGCACCACTGCCTGAGGGTTGTGGTACATCATGCTAATCCATCTGCGGAACTCCGGTTTGAATCCGGCAGTCTCCAAAACAGTCGCCAAAAACCGATGGTCAACCCTATCGAAGGCCTTGGACTGATCTAAACTGATCAGCGCGGCCTCGGTGCCGTCTTCTATACCCTCTAGGACCTCGCGAATCAAGTGCAGGTTGTCCTGGATCGATCTTCCCTTCACAGCAAAGGTCTGCTCAGAGCCGATCAGATCGCTAATGACAAGCTGTAAACGATTCGCTAAGACCCGGGCCAAAATCTTTAACTCTGTGTTAAGCAGAGTTATGGGCCTGTAATCGTCTAAACCCTCCCAAACATGCCTGCCACCTTTCTTCAGCAATGTGATCACGCCCTTGGTAACGCTACCAGGGATGGCTCCCTGGGCGAACCAATGGTTGAACATATCCGTCAGAATAGGCACAAACATGTGCGACATCCTCAAGTACACTTCGTAGGGCAAACCATCTAGTCCCGGCGACTTGTTCAGGCCGACCTGCTTCAACGCGTCACGGACTTCACATTCAGTAACCACACCCTCGCAGCTAGCCGCTTCAGCCACCCCAAGGCGGGGAAAGTCGGCAAGATAGCTACGAAACTCCCGGAGCGGGAGATCAGTACAGCGGGCAAAGCGATCCCGAAAGTGCGCCCGAAAGGCGTCACGAATCTCGCGAGCCGATCGCAGCAGTCGCCCATCCGGGGCCTTGACAGAATCGATATACCGATCGGGGAACCTTCGCACTTCTTCTTCACGCGCAGTCGCGTTCGTTTTCACAGCTTCGTTGAGAACTCTCTTTAACCTAGATCTAACTACGTATCCCTTGTAGCGCTCGCTACTCTCGCGCTCAAGGTCCCCCCTAGCTAGCTCTACGTTTAGGGAGTCCCCCCCAGCCACCGCCCGGGAAAGTCTATCGTCTATAGATTTCGCTTCCTTGGTCCTATCTAGGTTGAGCTGTTGACCGTACTTGGTAGCGAAATCTCTAATCCTATGTTTAAGAGATCCCCACCACCTATTCCCGGTAACCGCCCCCACTAACGCCCGCTGAATTAGGGATTCCAACCGGTCCCGGAAGTCCCGTATCTCCAGTAAGGAGGTATTGAACTTCCAGTAGCCGGCCAGACTAGGCCTATTTGCTAACCGTAGACTGACTCTAACAAGTTTATGGTCAGTCCACGCTATCAAGTGGAACGTGGGACAACTAACAAAATCAATGTCAGCTCGTCTCACTAACACTCTGTCCAAGTAGGAAGCTACTTTGGCAGAGGGCGAACTATCTAGCCACGTCCACATCTCCCGCCCTGGGTGATCCAGACGAAACCTGTCGACGAGGTCATGACGAGTCATGAGGCCGGCAAGGCTGCTTTCACACCTTCCCACACGCCTAGCTCCCCGCCCGACCTTATCTATCTTGGGATCAAGGATCGCATTCCAATCACCCATTAAAACTAGCCGCTTCGTATCGTCCAGGAACGGCGCCAACCGACGAAAAAAGGAAACCCTCTCCACAACGATATTGGGCGCATAAACCGCAACCAGACGAAACTTGAAACTTTTCACGGCAACATCGGCCACAACCAGTCGGCCCCCGTCACCTGCAAAAACAACGTCAACATCAGCATCAAGGCTGCGTCCAACTAGCAAAGAAACCCCAACGCTGGTACGGCTGCCGTATGCTGAGAAAACGTTAAAATCGCTTTCCAGCACACGACAGTCGGCACCGCAAGTGAAGTGGGTTTCCTGCACTGCAGCAACATCTACGCCGAGAGTTTTAAGTTCACCAAGCAAGCGCGTACACTTGCCCGGATCCCTCAATCCCCTCACATTCAAAGTAGCAAGGTTTAGAGCCATCAATCCCACTTACCTTACTCAGTGTCGACTATGGGCCGGAAATCCTTGGGAGTAAGGATGCCGACGGCCTGACGCAGGGATCCGGTGCCGAGCTCAGTACTTACTCGGTCGTCCCTGGTAATTCCACCGACATCCACGGGGTACCGCAATTTTAGGGACCTATAGAAGGTAGGGTGAACTAAAATCGGGACCCTGCCCGAACAAAAAGGAAGCAATTTTTTAAAACTTTGGTGGCGCAAATCCGCCAACATTGCGTCCGCTCGACTGGCCCCCTCAAGAAAGTGCCAAAGCTCTTTGGTTCGGGGTCCAGCCGAACGGACGAATGTGGTCACCATTGCGGCACTCTTAAAAAGATACGGGTTGGTGATGTCCTTGCCGTCTATTTTTTTAAGTGATGATAAAGGTTTTAAAGTTTTTTTTAAAATGTGGTCCATGTTTTGGGGCTCGAGGATGTCCTCGCAGAAATGAAATGCGGTGAAGGCACGTCGGATTTCGTTTGAAGCCGACCGTGACCTTGGCTTGAGTTCTGTTGATGATGGTGATGCTGCTGCTGTTGGTGACTCCCTGGTCACCGATTGTGCCCGTGTAAGGAGCTTAGGGGTTGTGATGGGTGAGAGTGAAGGTGATTTTGGGGAAAGTGGGAAGTCAGAGAGGTGTGCTGGGGTATTTGGATGTTTTTGTGGGGGAGGAATAATTTGGGCTGGTCTTTCAATTTTTTTCTTTTCGCCCTTTTCTTGAGGTTGGGAGGGTGTTTGGGACTGTGTTGGTGTTTCTTGGTGTGGTCCCTTAATGTGTTTTTTCTCCCCCTCCCCAGCTACCGAGTCATCACTATCCCTTCTCCGTTTTAGGTTAATTGAATAATCCATGGCTTCGTCTTCTTTTTCAATGTGTTTTTCTTTGTTTTTCTTTTTTGTTAATGACGATGATGATGATGATCTTGCAGATGTCGATGATGATGATGATTTGGCTGTGCTTGTGGTAGGAGTACTATTAGAGTCAATTTTAGCAGTCGTGGTGATGTTTGGTTTGTTTGAAACTGTTGCTGTTGCTGGTTCTTTGATGGGGGTTTGTTTTGCTGGTTCTTTGATGGGAGTTTTTCTCTTTTTTCCCCCTTTTACTACTTGGGTCCAGCCCTCTTCTTTGTTGGGGCTGTCCCCGGTTTTAGTTTTAGGGGTTTTGCTTTTGTTTTCTTCGGTCGCTGCTGTTGTCGCTGTTGCTGCTATCGTTGTCGTTGTGTTCGTTGTCGTTTCTGTTGTTGTTGTTGTTGTGGCCGGAGTTGTTTTGGTTGTTTTTTGAGGGCAGGATTTTGAAAAGTGCCCCAGCTGCTTGCAATTCCAGCACTGGGGCTTCCTGCCCTCAACAACGACTGTCATTATCTGGTGTTCGTACTCTATTATGTGAGGTATGGATGTGAACCCCCCTCTGTCCAGGCACATGGTGAAGATATAATCACCGTGCGCTGTCCCGTTAACCGACTTAGCTTTTGTGATGTCCTCGATTTCGCCATGTTTCACGAGGTAGGCAGCCAGGACCTCCTCATTCAGTTGTATCGGGACATTACACACGGTGATTCGTATTTTACGTCTTCCCATGTACTCTGGCTGAAGCCGGAAGTACTTGGAGATGACATTTTCGCCGGCCAGCTTGGCTGCAAGGTCTTCTGATGGTAACAGAACATCCCATGTTGCGAAGCTACGTCTACAGTAGTACTTCGCGGGGATGTCTGCTGCTTTTAGTAATCCTTCAAAAGTATCTTTTTTGATACCTGCCAGCCTCTTTGTTTTTAAATCTGTGACAACGAACGAGATTATTTTTGGCTGTACTTCCTGTACAAGTTCGGGAATAGGGAGGATCCTATTCCCTTGGAAGTACTTCTCGTATTTTTCTCTTATTTTTGAATAGTCTTTTGGTGTTTTTTGGATTACTTTTGTTGTCCAAGAGGCTGGCAGTGAAGGTACCTTTTGCGCCGGTTGGATTGAACTGGCCGACGAAGATGGCTGCGAAAGTGCAGGCCATCTTTCTTCCGGCTTTGAGGGGGGACTTTGATCTTTAAAAATGTCGGGTGATAATGACCCTGGTGAAATTGGTGCCTCTGCCATAGCTGCTTATGAGGCAGCTAGGGGAGGATGACCGTCGAATGTTCTGTGTAGGTGAAAATACGTTGGATGATGATGATATAAGTCGTTATGTTTTTTCAAAAATGATCCGAGGATAACAAGCGTTGACCCCCCTCAACAAACAAAATAACAATTGTTTGGGGGAGGGGCAGTCAACAATAATAGTTCAAAAACAATAACAAGTTTCAAAAGGTCCAACAAATAACAATATTTTTTCAAAGCAATAACAATAACAATTTTTAACAATAAAGAACTTACTTTTTTCAAGTGAAAAAGAACTCAGACAAAAAAATTCAGCTTGTAGTCTGCTTTATTTCTGTGTAGTGTACACAGAAGGCACAAGGCCTTGAAGTTTTTGGGGAGGGGAAGGGAGCGGTCATACTTTTCTATATAAACTAAGGAGACCTAGCTAGCCACATTCGCCGACCCATTCAACAATACAATAAATATCCATTCATCCATCGCCTTTTGCGCTGCAATCACCAAAATACCACATTTGCTCTATGAAGAAGTCCTACTTAAAATCCCGAGATTCTTGAATGATTTTATGATTTATTTACAATGAATGTGATGGGAATGGGAGAAAAACCCCGAAATATATATAAAAACAAGGAAAAATCCCCCGTTTGGTTGCCCTCCCATCCCCCCGTCTATAAAATTGGAGGCCGACTGTTTTCCGGGGCGAAAGAACCGGAAACAAGTCGGACCTACCCTAGGTGGGGCAGGGATCCTAATCTACAGGGGTGAAAAGAATTTAGGGGTCGGGCGCGGTATGGGTTAATACAAGTAGGTGATATGATTTTTATACATATGAATGTTCAAGATCTTCAGTAAACGTGGACTGGGATACGGATTGAGGTACAAAAATAATGGGGATGGGGAAGATCTTGAGAACTAACAACTAGATGACGGGGACAATGACTCACAAACATACTGCTAACTAGGTACCTGGGTACCAAAGAAAAAGGGAACAGTTTTACTCACCAGGGGTGGGGTCCCTAAGGACCCGTACCGTAGACGCCATGAGCCGGCAGAGGAGGGAAGGATGACTCCAACGTTGCTCCCTTTCGCACGACCAGGCTCGCTGCATTCACCCACCTTTTGCTGAATGTTATGCGATCCAAGCGTTTTCTATCGCATCTGATTTTGACCCTCAGCTGATGCCGAAAATACAAAATCAGATCACGATGAGAAAAGTTTGCATCGTCATACAATCCCTTGTTTCGCGTCGTCCAAATCACCATTCTAGCTACAGCTAGGATCGCGAGAAACACCACACGCTTCTCACCCTGATACGGAGGAAGAACGTTGTCCACGACGTAACCAACGTCGAGCAGCACGAGCTGTTTGGGTTCGATGCGAGCCGTCCACTCGCCGACGTGATCCCAAAACGGGCGAACTCGCTCGCAGTAGTAGAAGGCGTGCTCAGCCGTTTCTTCCAAGCCACTGCCGCAGCGAGCGCAATCGGGCATGTCTGCCAGGCCCGCTTTGTAGTTCAAGCCGACAAGGGGCAACGCATTTCGCACAAGTCGCCAGGTGAGCGAGAACTCGGAGTTGTTCAAGAAGCTCGATCCTGGCGCCCAATTCCAATGAGAGCGAATCTCCTCCGTCGTCCAGCCGTGCCGCTCGCTGAGAGGATCAGAAGCGGAACCCACCACTAGCTCCCGATATAGTTCTTTTCGAGGCCGTGAAAGGTCACTGGACCCAAGAAGGTTACGAAGGGCCGTTCGGCACTCGCGGACAAACAGTGTTTCGCCCAAAGGCCTACGTCGACCTTCAGCCTTTGGGTCTGACTTTAGGCGAGGAAAAGTCCGACTCGCCTTCAGTCTCCACACTGCGTCCCCCGTCAAAGCTCTGCCCAGGTATGCAAGTCTTTCAGCAAGCCAGTGGCTCTCCAGATCAGGCATACCTAGACCCCCGTTGCGTGTACGTTGGATACAGACCTGCCTACGGACCATCGGCCTTGCACCTCCCCAGAGCAATCTGGAAAGGGATCGTTGCAGCGCCAACCGATTTACCTTAGGCAGAGGAAGTACAGCCAATCGGTAAAGGATCAAGGGGAAGACGTACACGGCGCACGCCTCCGCCCTGCCCTTTAAGGACAACCTCCTTGAAAGCCAGATTCCCACCTGAGCATTCACCTTGGCTTGTACTTCCGACCAATTTCGCTCCAGTTGGAGGCCGGGCCCGAACCACACCCCGAGGATGCGGACGGGTCCGTCACTCCAGCGGAACGGCCCCGGAAGTGTATTGCTACCCCTCCAAGCACCGAGCCGCAAACCTTCGCTTTTGTCAAAATTGACCTTGGCTCCTGCAATCCGCTCGTACTCGCTAACCGCCTTCTTCACAGCCTTTATATCCAGACGGCGGGATACAAACACTGTGATATCATCGGCGAACGCGGAAACCCTTGCCGTAAGAGGGCCAGCAAAAGGGACACCGCGCAGGGCCGGATTTGCCGTCCTATCCCTAAGCCTACGGAGCAGGGGCTCCAAAGCTAGGACATAGAGAAGAGGAGACAACGGGCAGCCCTGCCGGACCGACCGCTCGACCGCGAACACCGTCGAACGCCTTCCGTTCACCTGCACCACTGCCTGAGGGTTGTGGTACATCATGCTAATCCATCTGCGGAACTCCGGTTTGAATCCGGCAGTCTCCAAAACAGTCGCCAAAAACCGATGGTCAACCCTATCGAAGGCCTTGGACTGATCTAAACTGATCAGCGCGGCCTCGGTGCCGTCTTCTATACCCTCTAGGACCTCGCGAATCAAGTGCAGGTTGTCCTGGATCGATCTTCCCTTCACAGCAAAGGTCTGCTCAGAGCCGATCAGATCGCTAATGACAAGCTGTAAACGATTCGCTAAGACCCGGGCCAAAATCTTTAACTCTGTGTTAAGCAGAGTTATGGGCCTGTAATCGTCTAAACCCTCCCAAACATGCCTGCCACCTTTCTTCAGCAATGTGATCACGCCCTTGGTAACGCTACCAGGGATGGCTCCCTGGGCGAACCAATGGTTGAACATATCCGTCAGAATAGGCACAAACATGTGCGACATCCTCAAGTACACTTCGTAGGGCAAACCATCTAGTCCCGGCGACTTGTTGAGGCCGACCTGCTTCAACGCGTCACGGACTTCGCATTCAGTAACCACACCCTCGCAGCCAGCCGCTTCAGCCACCCCAAGGCGGGGGAAGTCGGCAAGATAGCTACGAAACTCCCGGAGCGGGAGATCAGTACAGCGGGCAAAGCGATCCCGAAAGTGCGCCCGAAAGGCGTCACGAATCTCGCGAGTCGATCGCAGCAGTCGCCCATCCGGGGCCTTGACAGAACCGATATACCGATCGGGGAACCTTCGCACTTCTTCTTCACGCGCAGTCGCGTTCGTTTTCACAGCTTCGTTGAGAACTCTCTTTAACCTAGATCTAACTACGTATCCCTTGTAGCGCTCGCTACTCTCGCGCTCAAGGTCCCCCCTAGCTAGCTCTACGTTTAGGGAGTCCCCCCCAGCCACCGCCCGGGAAAGTCTATCGTCTATAGATTTCGCTTCCTTGGTCCTATCTAGGTTGAGCTGTTGACCGTACTTGGTAGCGAAATCTCTAATCCTATGTTTAAGAGATCCCCACCACCTATTCCCGGTAACCGCCCCCACTAACGCCCGCTGAATTAGGGATTCCAGCCGGTCCCGGAAGTCCCGTATCTCCAGTAAGGAGGTATTGAACTTCCAGTAGCCGGCCAGACTAGGCCTATTTGCTAACCGTAGACTGACTCTAACAAGTTTATGGTCAGTCCACGCTATCAAGTGGAACGTGGGACAACTAACAAAATCAATGTCAGCTCGTCTCACTAACACTCTGTCCAAGTAGGAGCCTACTTTGGCAGAGGGCGAACTATCTAGCCACGTCCACATCTCCCGCCCTGGGTGATCCAGACGAAACCTGTCGACGAGGTCATGACGAGTCATGAGGCCGGCAAGGCTGCTTTCACACCTTCCCACACGCCTAGCTCCCCGCCCGACCTTATCTATCTTGGGATCAAGGATCGCATTCCAATCACCCATTAAAACTAGCCGCTTCGTATCGTCCAGGAACGGCGCCAACCGACGAAAAAAGGAAACCCTCTCCACAACGATATTGGGCGCATAAACCGCAACCAGACGAAACTTGAAACTTTTCACGGCAACATCGGCCACAACCAGTCGGCCCCCGTCACCTGCAAAAACAACGTCAACATCAGCATCAAGGCTGCGTCCAACTAGCAAAGAAACCCCAACGCTGGTACGGCTGCCGTATGCTGAGAAAACGTTAAAATCGCTTTCCAGCACACGACAGTCGGCACCGCAAGTGAAGTGGGTTTCCTGCACTGCAGCAACATCTACGCCGAGAGTTTTAAGTTCACCAAGCAAGCGCGTACACTTGCCCGGATCCCTCAATCCCCTCACATTCAAAGTAGCAAGGTTTAGAGCCATCAATCCCACTTACCTTACTCAGTGTCGACTATGGGCCGGAAATCCTTGGGAGTAAGGATGCCGACGGCCTGACGCAGGGATCCGGTGCCGAGCTCAGTACTTACTCGGTCGTCCCTGGTAATTCCACCGACATCCACGGGGTACCGCAATTTTAGGGACCTATAGAAGGTAGGGTGAACTAAAATCGGGACCCTGCCCGAACAAAAAGGAAGCAATTTTTTTAAACTTTGGTGGCGCAAATCCGCCAACATTGCGTCCGCTCGACTGGCCCCCTCAAGAAAGTGCCAAAGCTCTTTGGTTCGGGGTCCAGCCGAACGGACGAATGTGGTCACCATTGCGGCACTCTTAAAAAGATACGGGTTGGTGATGTCCTTGCCGTCTATTTTTTTAAGTGATGATAAAGGTTTTAAAGTTTTTTTTAAAATGTGGTCCATGTTTTGGGGCTCGAGGATGTCCTCGCAGAAATGAAATGCGGTGAAGGCACGTCGGATTTCGTTTGAAGCCGACCGTGACCTTGGCTTGAGTTCTGTTGATGATGGTGATGCTGCTGCTGTTGGTGACTCCCTGGTCACCGATTGTGCCCGTGTAAGGAGCTTAGGGGTTGTGATGGGTGAGAGTGAAGGTGATTTTGGGGAAAGTGGGAAGTCAGAGAGGTGTGCTGGGGTATTTGGATGTTTTTGTGGGGGAGGAATAATTTGGGCTGGTCTTTCAATTTTTTTCTTTTCGCCCTTTTCTTGAGGTTGGGAGGGTGTTTGGGACTGTGTTGGTGTTTCTTGGTGTGGTCCCTTAATGTGTTTTTTCTCCCCCTCCCCAGCTACCGAGTCATCACTATCCCTTCTCCGTTTTAGGTTAATTGAATAATCCATGGCTTCGTCTTCTTTTTCAATGTGTTTTTCTTTGTTTTTCTTTTTTGTTAATGACGATGATGATGATGATCTTGCAGATGTCGATGATGATGATGATTTGGCTGTGCTTGTGGTAGGAGTACTATTAGAGTCAATTTTAGCAGTCGTGGTGATGTTTGGTTTGTTTGAAACTGTTGCTGTTGCTGGTTCTTTGATGGGGGTTTGTTTTGCTGGTTCTTTGATGGGAGTTTTTCTCTTTTTTCCCCCTTTTACTACTTGGGTCCAGCCCTCTTCTTTGTTGGGGCTGTCCCCGGTTTTAGTTTTAGGGGTTTTGCTTTTGTTTTCTTCGGTCGCTGCTGTTGTCGCTGTTGCTGCTATCGTTGTCGTTGTGTTCGTTGTCGTTTCTGTTGTTGTTGTTGTTGTGGCCGGAGTTGTTTTGGTTGTTTTTTGAGGGCAGGATTTTGAAAAGTGCCCCAGCTGCTTGCAATTCCAGCACTGGGGCTTCCTGCCCTCAACAACGACTGTCATTATCTGGTGTTCGTACTCTATTATGTGAGGTATGGATGTGAACCCCCCTCTGTCCAGGCACATGGTGAAGATATAATCACCGTGCGCTGTCCCGTTAACCGACTTAGCTTTTGTGATGTCCTCGATTTCGCCATGTTTCACGAGGTAGGCAGCCAGGACCTCCTCATTCAGTTGTATCGGGACATTACACACGGTGATTCGTATTTTACGTCTTCCCATGTACTCTGGCTGAAGCCGGAAGTACTTGGAGATGACATTTTCGCCGGCCAGCTTGGCTGCAAGGTCTTCTGATGGTAACAGAACATCCCATGTTGCGAAGCTACGTCTACAGTAGTACTTCGCGGGGATGTCTGCTGCTTTTAGTAATCCTTCAAAAGTATCTTTTTTGATACCTGCCAGCCTCTTTGTTTTTAAATCTGTGACAACGAACGAGATTATTTTTGGCTGTACTTCCTGTACAAGTTCGGGAATAGGGAGGATCCTATTCCCTTGGAAGTACTTCTCGTATTTTTCTCTTATTTTTGAATAGTCTTTTGGTGTTTTTTGGATTACTTTTGTTGTCCAAGAGGCTGGCAGTGAAGGTACCTTTTGCGCCGGTTGGATTGAACTGGCCGACGAAGATGGCTGCGAAAGTGCAGGCCATCTTTCTTCCGGCTTTGAGGGGGGACTTTGATCTTTAAAAATGTCGGGTGATAATGACCCTGGTGAAATTGGTGCCTCTGCCATAGCTGCTTATGAGGCAGCTAGGGGAGGATGACCGTCGAATGTTCTGTGTAGGTGAAAATACGTTGGATGATGATGATATAAGTCGTTATGTTTTTTCAAAAATGATCCGAGGATAACAAGCGTTGACCCCCCTCAACAAACAAAATAACAATTGTTTGGGGGAGGGGCAGTCAACAATAATAGTTCAAAAACAATAACAAGTTTCAAAAGGTCCAACAAATAACAATATTTTTTCAAAGCAATAACAATAACAATTTTTAACAATAAAGAACTTACTTTTTTCAAGTGAAAAAGAACTCAGACAAAAAAATTCAGCTTGTAGTCTGCTTTATTTCTGTGTAGTGTACACAGAAGGCACAAGGCCTTGAAGTTTTTGGGGAGGGGAAGGGAGCGGTCATACTTTTCTATATAAACTAAGGAGACCTAGCTAGCCACATTTGCCGACCCATTCAACAATACAATAAATATCCATTCATCCATCGCCTTTTGCGCTGCAGTCACCAAAATACCACATTTGCTCTATGAAGAAGTCCTACTTAAAATCCCGAGATTCATGAATGATTTTATGATTTATTTACAATGAATGTGATGGGAATGGGAGAAAAACCCCGAAATATATACAAAAACAAGGAAAAAACCCCCGTTTGGTTGCCCTCCCATCCCCCCGTCTATAAAATTGGAGGCCGACTGTTTTCCGGGGCGAAAGAACCGGAAACAAGTCGGACCTACCCTAGGTGGGGCAGGGATCCTAATCTACAGGGGTGAAAAGAAATAAGGGGTCGGGCGTGGTATGGGTTAATACAAGCAGGTGATATGATTTTTATACATATGAATGTTCAAGATCTTCAGTAAACGTGGACTGGGATACGGATTGAGGTACAAAAATAATGGGGATGGGGAAGATCTTGAGAACTAACAACTAGATGACGGGGACAATGACTCACAAACATACTGCTAACTAGGTACCTGGGTACCGAAAGAAAAAGGGAACAGTTTTACTCACCAGGGGTGGGGTCCCTAAGGACCCGTACCGTAGACGCCATGAGCCGGCAGAGGAGGGAAGGATGACTCCAACGTTGCTCCCTTTCGCACGACCAGGCTCGCTGCATTCACCCACCTTTTGCTGAATGTTATGCGATCCAAGCGTTTTCTATCGCATCTGATTTTGACCCTCAGCTGATGCCGAAAATACAAAATCAGATCACGATGAGAAAAGTTTGCATCGTCATACAATCCCTTGTTTCGCGTCGTCCAAATCACCATTCTAGCTACAGCTAGGATCGCGAGAAACACCACACGCTTCTCACCCTGATACGGAGGAAGAACGTTGTCCACGACGTAACCAACGTCGAGCAGCACGAGCTGTTTGGGTTCGATGCGAGCCGTCCACTCGCCGACGTGATCCCAAAACGGGCGAACTCGCTCGCAGTAGTAGAAGGCGTGCTCAGCCGTTTCTTCCAAGCCACTGCCGCAGCGAGCGCAATCGGGCATGTCTGCCAGGCCCGCCTTGTAGTTCAAGCCGACAAGGGGTAACGCATTTCGCACAAGTCGCCAGGTGAGCGAGAACTCGGAGTTGTTCAAGAAGCTCGATCCTGGCGCCCAATTCCAATGAGAGCGAATCTCCTCCGTCGTCCAGCCGTGCCGCTCGCTGAGAGGATCAGAAGCGGAACCCACCACTAGCTCCCGATATAGTTCTTTTCGAGGCCGTGAAAGGTCACTGGACCCAAGAAGGTTACGAAGGGCCGTTCGGCACTCGCGGACAAACAGTGTTTCGCCCAAAGGCCTACGTCGACCTTCAGCCTTTGGGTCTGACTTTAGGCGAGGAAAAGTCCGACTCGCCTTCAGTCTCCACACTGCGTCCCCCGTCAAAGCTCTGCCCAGGTATGCAAGTCTTTCAGCAAGCCAGTGGCTCTCCAGATCAGGCATACCTAGACCCCCGTTGCGTGTACGTTGGATACAGACCTGCCTACGGACCATCGGCCTTGCACCTCCCCAGAGCAATCTGGAAAGGGATCGTTGCAGCGCCAACCGATTTACCTTAGGCAGAGGAAGTACAGCCAATCGGTAAAGGATCAAGGGGAAGACGTACACGGCGCACGCCTCCGCCCTGCCCTTTAAGGACAACCTCCTTGAAAGCCAGATTCCCACCTGAGCATTCACCTTGGCTTGTACTTCCGACCAATTTCGCTCCAGTTGGAGGCCGGGCCCGAACCACACCCCGAGGATGCGGACGGGTCCGTCACTCCAGCGGAACGGCCCCGGAAGAGTATTGCTACCCCTCCAAGCACCGAGCCGCAAACCTTCGCTTTTGTCAAAATTGACCTTGGCTCCTGCAATCCGCTCGTACTCGCTAACCGCCTTCTTCACAGCCTTTATATCCAGACGGCGGGATACAAACACTGTGATATCATCGGCGAACGCGGAAACCCTTGCCGTAAGAGGGCCAGCAAAAGGGACACCGCGCAGGGCCGGATTTGCCGTCCTATCCCTAAGCCTACGGAGCAGGGGCTCCAAAGCTAGGACATAGAGAAGAGGAGACAACGGGCAGCCCTGCCGGACCGACCGCTCGACCGCGAACACCGTCGAACGCCTTCCGTTCACCTGCACCACTGCCTGAGGGTTGTGGTACATCATGCTAATCCATCTGCGGAACTCCGGTTTGAATCCGGCAGTCTCCAAAACAGTCGCCAAAAACCGATGGTCAACCCTATCGAAGGCCTTGGACTGATCTAAACTGATCAGCGCGGCCTCGGTGCCGTCTTCTATACCCTCTAGGACCTCGCGAATCAAGTGCAGGTTGTCCTGGATCGATCTTCCCTTCACAGCAAAGGTCTGCTCAGAGCCGATCAGATCGCTAATGACAAGCTGTAAACGATTCGCTAAGACCCGGGCCAAAATCTTTAACTCTGTGTTAAGCAGAGTTATGGGCCTGTAATCGTCTAAACCCTCCCAAACATGCCTGCCACCTTTCTTCAGCAATGTGATCACGCCCTTGGTAACGCTACCAGGGATGGCTCCCTGGGCGAACCAATGGTTGAACATATCCGTCAGAATAGGCACAAACATGTGCGACATCCTCAAGTACACTTCGTAGGGCAAACCATCTAGTCCCGGCGACTTGTTCAGGCCGACCTGCTTCAACGCGTCACGGACTTCGCATTCAGTAACCACACCCTCGCAGCTAGCCGCTTCAGCCACCCCAAGGCGGGGGAAGTCGGCAAGATAGCTACGAAACTCCCGGAGCGGGAGATCAGTACAGCGGGCAAAGCGATCCCGAAAGTGCGCCCGAAAGGCGTCACGAATCTCACGAGTCGATCGCAGCAGTCGCCCATCCGGGGCCTTGACAGAACCGATATACCGATCGGGGAACCTTCGCACTTCTTCTTCACGCGCAGTCGCGTTCGTTTTCACAGCTTCGTTGAGAACTCTCTTTAACCTAGATCTAACTACGTATCCCTTGTAGCGCTCGCTACTCTCGCGCTCAAGGTCCCCCCTAGCTAGCTCTACGTTTAGGGAGTCCCCCCCAGCCACCGCCCGGGAAAGTCTATCGTCTATAGATTTCGCTTCCGCGGTCCTATCTAGGTTGAGCTGTCGACCGTACTTGGTAGTGAAATCTCTAATCCTATGTTTAAGAGATCCCCACCACCTATTCCCGGTAACCGCCCCCACTAACGCCCGCTGAATTAGGGATTCCAACCGGTCCCGGAAGTCCCGTATCTCCAGTAAGGAGGTATTGAACTTCCAGTAGCCGGCCAGACTAGGCCTATTTGCTAATCGTAGACTGACTCTAACAAGTTTATGGTCAGTCCACGCTATCAAGTGGAACGTGGGACAACTAACAAAATCAATGTCAGCTCGTCTCACTAACACTCTGTCCAAGTAGGAGCTTACTTTGGCAGAGGGCGAACTATCTAGCCACGTCCACATCTCCCGCCCTGGGTGATCCAGACGAAACCTGTCGACGAGGTCATGACGAGTCATGAGGCCGGCAAGGCTGCTTTCACACCTTCCCACACGCCTAGCTCCCCGCCCGACCTTATCTATCTTGGGATCAAGGATCGCATTCCAATCATCCATTAAAACTAGCCGCTTCGTATCGTCCAGGAACGGCGCCAACCGACGAAAAAAGGAAACCCTCTCCACAACGATATTGGGCGCATAAACCGCAACCAGACGAAACTTGAAACTTTTCACGGCAACATCGGCCACAACCAGTCGGCCCCCGTCACCTGCAAAAACAACGTCAACATCAGCATCAAGGCTGCGTCCAACTAGCAAAGAAACCCCAACGCTGGTACGGCTGCCGTATGCTGAGAAAACGTTAAAATCGCTTTCCAGCACACGACAGTCGGCACCGCAAGTGAAGTGGGTTTCCTGCACTGCAGCAACATCTACGCCGAGAGTTTTAAGTTCACCAAGCAAGCGCGTACACTTGCCCGGATCCCTCAATCCCCTCACATTCAAAGTAGCAAGGTTTAGAGCCATCAATCCCACTTACCTTACTCAGTGTCGACTACGGGCCGGAAATCCTTGGGAGTAAGGATGCCGACGGCCTGACGCAGGGATCCGGTGCCGAGCTCAGTACTTACTCGGTCGTCCCTGGTAATTCCACCGACATCCACGGGGTACCGCAATTTTAGGGACCTATAGAAGGTAGGGTGAACTAAAATCGGGACCCTGCCCGAACAAAAAGGAAGCAATTTTTTTAAACTTTGGTGGCGCAAATCCGCCAACATTGCGTCCGCTCGACTGGCCCCCTCAAGAAAGTGCCAAAGCTCTTTGGTTCGGGGTCCAGCCGAACGGACGAATGTGGTCACCATTGCGGCACTCTTAAAAAGATACGGGTTGGTGATGTCCTTGCCGTCTATTTTTTTAAGTGATGATAGGGGTTTTAAAGTTTTTTTTAAAATGTGGTCCATGTTTTGGGGCTCGAGGATGTCCTCGCAGAAATGAAAAGCGGTGAAGGCACGTCGGACTTCGTTTGAAGCCGACCGTGACCTTGGCTTGAGTTCTGTTGATGATGGTGATGCTGCTGCTGTTGGTGACTCCCTGGTCACCGATTGTGCCCGTGTAAGGAGCTTAGGGGTTCTGATTGGTGAGAGTGAAGGTGATTTTGGGGAAAGTGGGAAGTCAGAGAGGTGTGCTGGGGTATTTTGATGTTTTTGTGGGGGAGGAATAATTTGGGCTGGTCTTTCAGTTTTTTCGCCCTTTTGTTGAGGTTGGGAGGGTGTTTGGGACTGTGTTTGTGTTTCTTTTGCTGGTCCCTTAATGTGTTTTTTCTCCCCCTCCCCAGCTACCGAGTCATCACTATCCCTTCTCCGTTTTAGGTTAATTGAATAATCCATGGCTTCGTCTTCTTTTTCAATGTGTTTTTCTTTGTTTTTCTTTTTTGTTAATGACGATGATGATGATGATCTTGCAGATGTCGATGATGATGATGATTTGGCTGAGCTTGTGGTAGGAGTACTATTAGAGTCAATTTTAGCAGTCGTGGTGATGTTTGGTTTGTTTGAAACTGTTGCTGTTGCTGGTTCTTTGATGGGGGTTTGTTTTGCTGGTTCTTTGATGGGAGTTTTTCTCTTTTTTCCCCCTTTTACTACTTGGGTCCAGCCCTCTTCTTTGTTGGGGCTGTCCCCGGTTTTAGTTTTAGGGGTTTCGCTTTTGTTTTCTTCGGTCGCTGCTGTTGTCGCTGTTGCTGCTATCGTTGTCGTTGTGTTCGTTGTCGTTTCTGTTGTTGTTGTTGTTGTGGCCGGAGTTGTTTTGGTTGTTTTTTGAGGGCAGGATTTTGAAAAGTGGCCGATGTTATTGCAAAACCAACATAGCGGTTTCCTGCCCTCAACTATGACTGTCATGGTTTGTTCGCGGTATCGTATTTTATGGGGAATTTTGTTAAACCCTCCCCTATCGAGGCACATAACGAATACGTAGTCACCGTACGCGGTTCCCCGTGTTGACGTTACTTGTGTGACTTGTTCCACGCCGCCGTATATACTTAGATAGGCGGCGAGGACGTCACCACTCAATTGCATAGATACATTGCATACGGTGACTCGTATTCTTCTTTTGCCTCGATATTCCGGTTGTAGCCGGAAGAAGCGTGTGGTGATGTTACCACCGGCGAGGCTTTTCGCTACTTCCTCTGAGGGTAATAAGACATCCCAGGTCGCGAAACTTCTGCGGCAGAAGTACTTCCCTGGGATGTTTGCTGTTTTGAGAAGGTCCTCAAAAGTTTCCTTCTTAATCCCCGCTAGTCTCTTGGTCTTAATGTCTGTGACTACGAAGGACAGGGTCTTCGGTTCGACCGCCTCGACCAATTCGGGTATTGGGAGAATTTCCCCGTCCTTGAAATACTTTTCATACTTTTCGACCCTGTCTCTTGCGTAGTCACAAGGGGATTTTTTATTCACGCAATGTGAAGACCAAGAGACAGCTGTTTGTTTTGGTTTTTGTGCCGGTGGTATTGTACTTGCCGATGAAGAGAGGTCGAATGGGGCTTCTTCCGGCATTGGGGAGGGTTGCGTTTGGAATATGTCGGTCGGTGATTGCGATTTCATGTTGTTGGGCTCCCCCATAGTTGTGAAAACACAACCAGAGGGAGATGAAACGCGTATGGTGTTACAAAAAATTCAGGCGAGACGATTTAAAATAAATGTAGAACGATGAATGTTGATAAAAATGGCGGTCGTTTTTTTTAAAAAAGTTCAACAAAAAATCGAGTCGCGTTTGACCCTCCTCACAAACAAAGAACAATAGTTTGAGGGGGGTCACAAAACTTTAACAACGATAACAATATTCAATAACAATAATTTTAACAATTTTTTAACAATAAAGAACTTACTTTTTTTCGTGGTGAAAAAAGAACTCAGACAAAAAAATTCAGCTTCTAGTCTGCTTTATTTCTGTGTAGTGTACACAGAAGGCACAAGGCCTTGAAGTTTTTGGGGAGGGGAAGGGAGCGGTCATACTTTTCTATATAAACTAAGGAGACCTAGCTAGCCACATTCGCCGACCCATTCAACAATACAATAAATATCCATTCATCCATCGCCTTTTGCGCTGCAATCACCAAAATACCACATTTGCTCTATGAAGAAGTCCTACTTAAAATCCCGAGATTCTTGAATGATTTTATGATTTATTTACAATGAATGTGATGGGAATGGGAGAAAAACCCCGAAATATATATAAAAACAAGGAAAAATCCCCCGTTTGGTTGCCCTCCCATCCCCCCGTCTATAAAATTGGAGGCCGACTGTTTTCCGGGGCGAAAGAACCGGAAACAAGTCGGACCTACCCTAGGTGGGGCAGGGATCCTAATCTACAGGGGTGAAAAGAATTTAGGGGTCGGGCGCGGTATGGGTTAATACAAGTAGGTGATATGATTTTTATACATATGAATGTTCAAGATCTTCAGTAAACGTGGACTGGGATACGGATTGAGGTACAAAAATAATGGGGATGGGGAAGATCTTGAGAACTAACAACTAGATGACGGGGACAATGACTCACAAACATACTGCTAACTAGGTACCTGGGTACCAAAAGAAAAAGGGAACAGTTTTACTCATCAGGGGTGGGGTCCCTAAGGACCCGTACCGTAGACGCCATGAGCCGGCAGAGGAGGGAAGGATGACTCCAACGTTGCTCCCTTTCGCACGACCAGGCTCGCTGCATTCACCCACCTTTTGCTGAATGTTATGCGATCCAAGCGTTTTCTATCGCATCTGATTTTGACCCTCAGCTGATGCCGAAAATACAAAATCAGATCACGATGAGAAAAGCTTGCATCGTCATACAATCCCTTGTTTCGCGTCGTCCAAATCACCATTCTAGCTACAGCTAGGATCGCGAGAAACACCACACGCTTCTCACCCTGATACGGAGGAAGAACGTTGTCCACGACGTAACCAACGTCGAGCAGCACGAGCTGTTTGGGTTCGATGCGAGCCGTCCACTCGCCGACGTGATCCCAAAACGGGCGAACTCGCTCGCAGTAGTAGAAGGCGTGCTCAGCCGTTTCTTCCAAGCCACTGCCGCAGCGAGCGCAATCGGGCATGTCTGCCAGGCCCGCTTTGTAGTTCAAGCCGACAAGGGGTAACGCATTTCGCACAAGTCGCCAGGTGAGCGAGAACTCGGAGTTGTTCAAGAAGCTCGATCCTGGCGCCCAATTCCAATGAGAGCGAATCTCCTCCGTCGTCCAGCCGTGCCGCTCGCTGAGAGGATCAGAAGCGGAACCCACCACTAGCTCCCGATATAGTTCTTTTCGAGGCCGTGAAAGGTCACTGGACCCAAGAAGGTTACGAAGGGCCGTTCGGCACTCGCGGACAAACAGTGTTTCGCCCAAAGGCCTACGTCGACCTTCAGCCTTTGGGTCTGACTTTAGGCGAGGAAAAGTCCGACTCGCCTTCAGTCTCCACACTGCGTCCCCCGTCAAAGCTCTGCCCAGGTATGCAAGTCTTTCAGCAAGCCAGTGGCTCTCCAGATCAGGCATACCTAGACCCCCGTTGCGTGTACGTTGGATACAGACCTGCCTACGGACCATCGGCCTTGCACCTCCCCAGAGCAATCTGGAAAGGGATCGTTGCAGCGCCAACCGATTTACCTCAGGCAGAGGAAGTACAGCCAATCGGTAAAGGATCAAGGGGAAGACGTACACGGCGCACGCCTCCGCCCTGCCCTTTAAGGACAACCTCCTTGAAAGCCAGATTCCCACCTGAGCATTCACCTTGGCTTGTATTTCCGACCAATTTCGCTCCAGTTGGAGGCCGGGCCCGAACCACACCCCGAGGATGCGGACGGGTCCGTCACTCCAGCGGAACGGCCCCGGAAGAGTATTGCTACCCCTCCAAGCACCGAGCCGCAAACCTTCGCTTTTGTCAAAATTGACCTTGGCTCCTGCAATCCGCTCGTACTCGCTAACCGCCTTCTTCACAGCCTTTATATCCAGACGGCGGGATACAAACACTGTGATATCATCGGCGAACGCGGAAACCCTTGCCGTAAGAGGGCCAGCAAAAGGGACACCGCGCAGGGCCGGATTTGCCGTCCTATCCCTAAGCCTACGGAGCAGGGGCTCCAAAGCTAGGACATAGAGAAGAGGAGACAACGGGCAGCCCTGCCGGACCGACCGTTCGACCGCGAACACCCTCGAACGCCTTCCGTTCACCTGCACCACTGCCTGAGGGTTGTGGTACATCATGCTAATCCATCTGCGGAACTCCGGTTTGAATCCGGCAGTCTCCAAAACAGTCGCCAAAAACCGATGGTCAACCCTATCGAAGGCCTTGGACTGATCTAAACTGATCAGCGCGGCCTCGGTGCCGTCTTCTATACCCTCTAGGACCTCGCGAATCAAGTGCAGGTTGTCCTGGATCGATCTTCCCTTCACAGCAAAGGTCTGCTCAGAGCCGATCAGATCGCTAATGACAAGCTGTAAACGATTCGCTAAGACCCGGGCCAAAATCTTTAACTCTGTGTTAAGCAGAGTTATGGGCCTGTAATCGTCTAAACCCTCCCAAACATGCCTGCCACCTTTCTTCAGCAATGTGATCACGCCCTTGGTAACGCTACCAGGGATGGCTCCCTGGGCGAACCAATGGTTGAACATATCCGTCAGAATAGGCACAAACATGTGCGACATCCTCAAGTACACTTCGTAGGGCAAACCATCTAGTCCCGGCGACTTGTTGAGGCCGACCTGCTTCAACGCGTCACGGACTTCGCATTCAGTAACCACACCCTCGCAGCTAGCCGCTTCAGCCACCCCAAGGCGGGGAAAGTCGGCAAGATAGCTACGAAACTCCCGGAGCGGGAGATCAGTACAGCGGGCAAAGCGATCCCGAAAGTGCGCCCGAAAGGCGTCACGAATCTCACGAGCCGATCGCAGCAGTCGCCCATCCGGGGCCTTGACAGAACCGATATACCGATCGGGGAACCTTCGCACTTCTTCTTCACGCGCAGTCGCGTTCGTTTTCACAGCTTCGTTGAGAACTCTCTTTAACCTAGATCTAACTACGTATCCCTTGTAGCGCTCGCTACTCTCGCGCTCAAGGTCCCCCCTAGCTAGCTCTACGTTTAGGGAGTCCCCCCCAGCCACCGCCCGGGAAAGTCTATCGTCTATAGATTTCGCTTCCTTGGTCCTATCTAGGTTGAGCTGTTGACCGTACTTGGTAGCGAAATCTCTAATCCTATGTTTAAGAGATCCCCACCACCTATTCCCGGTAACCGCCCCCACTAACGCCCGCTGAATTAGGGATTCCAACCGGTCCCGGAAGTCCCGTATCTCCAGTAAGGAGGTATTGAACTTCCAGTAGCCGGCCAGACTAGGCCTATTTGCTAACCGTAGACTGACTCTAACAAGTTTATGGTCAGTCCACGCTATCAAGTGGAACGTGGGACAACTAACAAAATCAATGTCAGCTCGTCTCACTAACACTCTGTCCAAGTAGGAGCCTACTTTGGCAGAGGGCGAACTATCTAGCCACGTCCACATCTCCCGCCCTGGGTGATCCAGACGAAACCTGTCGACGAGGTCATGACGAGTCATGAGGCCGGCAAGGCTGCTTTCACACCTTCCCACACGCCTAGCTCCCCGCCCGACCTTATCTATCTTGGGATCAAGGATCGCATTCCAATCATCCATTAAAACTAGCCGCTTCGTATCGTCCAGGAACGGCGCCAACCGACGAAAAAAGGAAACCCTCTCCACAACGATATTGGGCGCATAAACCGCAACCAGACGAAACTTGAAACTTTTCACGGCAACATCGGCCACAACCAGTCGGCCCCCGTCACCTGCAAAAACAACGTCAACATCAGCATCAAGGCTGCGTCCAACTAGCAAAGAAACCCCAACGCTGGTACGGCTGCCGTATGCTGAGAAAACGTTAAAATCGCTTTCCAGCACACGACAGTCGGCACCGCAAGTGAAGTGGGTTTCCTGCACTGCAGCAACATCTACGCCGAGAGTTTTAAGTTCACCAAGCAAGCGCGTACACTTGCCCGGATCCCTCAATCCCCTCACATTCAAAGTAGCAAGGTTTAGAGCCATCAATCCCACTTACCTTACTCAGTGTCGACTACGGGCCGGAAATCCTTGGGAGTAAGGATGCCGACGGCCTGACGCAGGGATCCGGTGCCGAGCTCAGTACTTACTCGGTCGTCCCTGGTAATTCCACCGACATCCACGGGGTACCGCAATTTTAGGGACCTATAGAAGGTAGGGTGAACTAAAATCGGGACCCTGCCCGAACAAAAAGGAAGCAATTTTTTTAAACTTTGGTGGCGCAAATCCGCCAACATTGCGTCCGCTCGACTGGCCCCCTCAAGAAAGTGCCAAAGCTCTTTGGTTCGGGGTCCAGCCGAACGGACGAATGTGGTCACCATTGCGGCACTCTTAAAAAGATACGGGTTGGTGATGTCCTTGCCGTCTATTTTTTTAAGTGATGATAGGGGTTTTAAAGTTTTTTTTAAAATGTGGTCCATGTTTTGGGGCTCGAGGATGTCCTCGCAGAAATGAAAAGCGGTGAAGGCACGTCGGACTTCGTTTGAAGCCGACCGTGACCTTGGCTTGAGTTCTGTTGATGATGGTGATGCTGCTGCTGTTGGTGACTCCCTGGTCACCGATTGTGCCCGTGTAAGGAGCTTAGGGGTTCTGATTGGTGAGAGTGAAGGTGATTTTGGGGAAAGTGGGAAGTCAGAGAGGTGTGCTGGGGTATTTTGATGTTTTTGTGGGGGAGGAATAATTTGGGCTGGTCTTTCAGTTTTTTCGCCCTTTTGTTGAGGTTGGGAGGGTGTTTGGGACTGTGTTTGTGTTTCTTTTGCTGGTCCCTTAATGTGTTTTTTCTCCCCCTCCCCAGCTACCGAGTCATCACTATCCCTTCTCCGTTTTAGGTTAATTGAATAATCCATGGCTTCGTCTTCTTTTTCAATGTGTTTTTCTTTGTTTTTCTTTTTTGTTAATGACGATGATGATGATGATCTTGCAGATGTCGATGATGATGATGATTTGGCTGAGCTTGTGGTAGGAGTACTATTAGAGTCAATTTTAGCAGTCGTGGTGATGTTTGGTTTGTTTGAAACTGTTGCTGTTGCTGGTTCTTTGATGGGGGTTTGTTTTGCTGGTTCTTTGATGGGAGTTTTTCTCTTTTTTCCCCCTTTTACTACTTGGGTCCAGCCCTCTTCTTTGTTGGGGCTGTCCCCGGTTTTAGTTTTAGGGGTTTCGCTTTTGTTTTCTTCGGTCGCTGCTGTTGTCGCTGTTGCTGCTATCGTTGTCGTTGTGTTCGTTGTCGTTTCTGTTGTTGTTGTTGTTGTGGCCGGAGTTGTTTTGGTTGTTTTTTGAGGGCAGGATTTTGAAAAGTGGCCGATGTTATTGCAAAACCAACATAGCGGTTTCCTGCCCTCAACTATGACTGTCATGGTTTGTTCGCGGTATCGTATTTTATGGGGAATTTTGTTAAACCCTCCCCTATCGAGGCACATAACGAATACGTAGTCACCGTACGCGGTTCCCCGTGTTGACGTTACTTGTGTGACTTGTTCCACGCCGCCGTATATACTTAGATAGGCGGCGAGGACGTCACCACTCAATTGCATAGATACATTGCATACGGTGACTCGTATTCTTCTTTTGCCTCGATATTCCGGTTGTAGCCGGAAGAAGCGTGTGGTGATGTTACCACCGGCGAGGCTTTTCGCTACTTCCTCTGAGGGTAATAAGACATCCCAGGTCGCGAAACTTCTGCGGCAGAAGTACTTCCCTGGGATGTTTGCTGTTTTGAGAAGGTCCTCAAAAGTTTCCTTCTTAATCCCCGCTAGTCTCTTGGTCTTAATGTCTGTGACTACGAAGGACAGGGTCTTCGGTTCGACCGCCTCGACCAATTCGGGTATTGGGAGAATTTCCCCGTCCTTGAAATACTTTTCATACTTTTCGACCCTGTCTCTTGCGTAGTCACAAGGGGATTTTTTATTCACGCAATGTGAAGACCAAGAGACAGCTGTTTGTTTTGGTTTTTGTGCCGGTGGTATTGTACTTGCCGATGAAGAGAGGTCGAATGGGGCTTCTTCCGGCATTGGGGAGGGTTGCGTTTGGAATATGTCGGTCGGTGATTGCGATTTCATGTTGTTGGGCTCCCCCATAGTTGTGAAAACACAACCAGAGGGAGATGAAACGCGTATGGTGTTACAAAAAATTCAGGCGAGACGATTTAAAATAAATGTAGAACGATGAATGTTGATAAAAATGGCGGTCGTTTTTTTTAAAAAAGTTCAACAAAAAATCGAGTCGCGTTTGACCCTCCTCACAAACAAAGAACAATAGTTTGAGGGGGGTCACAAAACTTTAACAACGATAACAATATTCAATAACAATAATTTTAACAATTTTTTAACAATAAAGAACTTACTTTTTTTCGTGGTGAAAAAAGAACTCAGACAAAAAAATTCAGCTTCTAGTCTGCCCTGGTATTAGTAGCAACTGCTATATATGGCAGATGGACTAGTTCATTGTGTGGAAAAAGGAGGGTGATACCCAATAATATCAGATATATATGTTCAATTCATAGAATTTAGACTGCGACCCCTGGGTTTCAAAGAGTTTTTTGCAAAACAACAATCATCAGACAGTTAAGAAAATGAATGTACCCGTCTCACAATATATATATATATATATATATATATATATATATATATATATATTTCCAATCTCTCCGCGCTAGCAGGATGTGACACCAGCTCAGTTTTTGCCGGAACTTAACAGGTTTGAATTCAGAGATTTCCTTTTTCTAAATTGGTTGCCATACTAAAGTTAAAGAGCCCAATCTTCCCAACTATTTACCTCTAGCTGGAAATAGAATTGTTGGATTCATACCTTTCCCAAATGTATCAGCTTTATGTGAAAGGCAAATGATCTCGTCGTGCATTTGAACTTGGGAGTGTTTCCATTGCCATATTTATTCCACCACGAACGCTTCCATATATATATATATATATATATAGGCGTGGGTGTATGTGTGAGTGCATTTTTTAAAAATAAATTTTGTAAGGATAATTACATGACACAAATTTGATACAAGATCGCCTCGAGCTTTCCCCCCACGATGACTTTCCCCAAAATACGCTTCCAACGTAAATAGAATACTTAAAAACTTTCTCATCTTTTTCGTTTCATTTAAAAACTCACTCGCCCAGATGAAATTCTAAAAAAATCAAACGTTTAACGTTAGCTAGTAATTCAGTAAATAAAATCATCCACTGAAGACTTTGATTTATCATCACTGTAAATTCCCCACCCAACAAACACACACACACACACACACACACACACACACATATATATATATATATATATATATATATATATATATATATATATATTAGTGATAACAAAAGAAAACCAAAACGCAAAAAAAACTGAGAGCAAAGAATAAAAATGTTCAAATACCAGCAAAGCACAGCAGTAGAAAAAATAAAAAGTTACTACAGTATTTTCTTTTGCTTTTGACTGATATTTTCATGTGTCTAAAAAATGCCATCATCATACAGGAAATGGATGGATTTTTTCTTATTTTTTCTATTGATTTTTTAAAAAAATCCAGCTATTTCCGATCCGATGCTTTGTTTAAACTTAAAACGTTCATCACACACAAAAGAAAAGAATGAAGTCATTTTTGCTTATATATATATATATATATATATATATATATATAAAGATTTTATGGTACGTTCAGAATTTAAACAATGCTTTTAAAAGCGTATTCATATTAAGACTAATAGAATATTCTGTTAAGTTGCGAATCCTTCTTAAATTTGATGTGCTGTTTCCCCTTAAATCTCAAAGACAGTACGTCTATTTTTCAGAAAAGCTCACTTATTTACAAATTTTCGTGTAAATGTGATGTTAACTACGTCTTTTGTATTGCTCAGAGATTAGATATTAGAATGAACCAGCACATTCCCTCTAACATCCGCACGAAGACTTTGGACTATACCGTAGCGTCGAGCAATCAAAATTTATCTTTCTCCATTGCTTGTCTCTTATTGGACAATCCAGCTTGCGCAACTGCTAATAACCCAACAATATTTATGATCCTGGTGACACAAGTAACGGACTTAATTTCTTAATACCTGAAGCCATCCACATTGTCATAAGTAACGAACTCCATTTGTCAATACTTGAAGCCCGCTTCATTGTCAGGCGCTTCTTCATTTGTCAACACTTGTATACCTCCTACTTTGTGTATTTAAAAACAATTTTATACATTAATTCTTTTTAACAAGCCTATAGGACAGTGAGAAGGAAATATTACTACGCGCACCAACATTTCAGGCTTATGGTATTTTTTTCCTTTTTTTTTCGATCAGTTTTCTTTCCCCATTCAATGCATTTTCGACAGTCACTTCCCTAAGTTTAATTCCTCGAGTATAAACTTAATTGTCACAATTCTAATTCTCTGAATTAAGGGTCCCTTTTTTTAGAATTTCAAAATATTTTAATTGATTTAAATATATTTTATTAATTTTCACATGCATACACTTTTGAAAGCATTATATATATATATATATATATATTTGTGGGAGACAAATGTTTTGAAATATTTTGGTACGTGCAAGTTTGCAGTTTCTACCTCACGTTACAGAAGCAGTTCAAGCCGTGGAAGAGGCCAGCTGTGGTTGGTAGTATTATGGTTGTTGATTGGTTGACATGTTGGGTTACACTTCACACCGTGTGTGATTAAAAAGCCGTGCTGATTACCGTACAACGTAGTCAAATTTTGGAACTTGTGCTTTATGAATATAATGATGTGGTAGCAACTAAAACATTTGTTGCGCGATAGGTGAAGGCACAACTGATCCCAGTAGTGTAACCAGATTATTGAAGAAATGTCATTCGGGTTTCAAGAACCTCAACAATTAGAAAGTATTTGTAGGTTTGAAACCTTGGATTCTGGGGCTGTGCTCGAAGCCATAGCGGCAAATCCGGCGAGTAGCACTCAGTGAGTATCAGGCGAGCTCAACATCTCCCAATCCAAGGGAAGATCGTCACCTTCATGATCTTGGCAAAAGCAGCTGGAGTTGCGGAATTGTTCTTCACGTTTCTAAAATATTGCCAAACTTTTGACTCACCCTAATATGGAAAGATCACGTATTCTTTTATTAGAATATGTAAGAAATAAAAAAAAAGCCGTAATCCCAGTCGAAAAATAGTGGAATTCTATTTTATCGTAATTTGTTCTTCCATACATCAACTGGCCTTCAATACAACAATATGATAAATGAAAAATGATTTTTTGTCAATTGTTTAAGAAGTGGTTTTACAGTTTTAATACTTATCCAGAAAATCTGGGTAAAAAAATATCTAAAACTTGAGGTGACTCCTTTGAGGAGAGCTGTAAAAGTCATGAAAGGTGAAAGTAACTGCTGAGGGAAGGTATAATGACGGACTTTAAGGTTTAGGAGTCTGCTTGAAAGTGTAATCTTTCTTACCGTATTCTCTCTAAAGCTGAATACGTAAATCACATGAAATTTAATCAGAATCGGAAACAGGACATACTTCCATTTGGGCGATGAAATACCACTTGTATCTGTTGCAATAATTTCTACAAGTCTTTGTCTGGTTCGAAAAGACACATGGTCGTACACAAGACGATACAAGAGAACTAAGAAGAGAAGCAATCATATATATATTGTCACGTGGTCTCTCACTAAGAGAAGAGAAATGAATTTCCACTACCCTCCGTGTTTGAATTAACCAAAGATTGACCGTTAAAAGACAAATAAAGAATGTAGGTCAACTTCGGCCGGCCGTTGAAGGAAGAAAAAAATGTGGGTCAGGCTATCTGTACTCCGTGACCTCACTCGGGTCGCCTGACAGGGGAAGGAAGAAGGTAGAAGCTAAATGATTGACTAGGACCCTAAAACGGAAGTGGAACCTTCTTCCCGTCAGCGGAAATAGGGAAAAAGAAAATCAGTTTTGGGACAGAGATCGTGGTGAACGGGTCTCATACCAAACTCCGGGTGAAGTAGAGTTTTGGAACAGAGATCGTCGTGAACAGAGGGGGGCGAATCTATCGCCAAACTCCGGGTAAAGAAAGCGGAAAGAATCTTGGACAAGAATAGGAACTTAATGCCTTCAATCCAGTGCGATATGCATAAATAAATTCCGTCAACCCGTAAAAAAGAAAATATTCTCCAAAGGAAAGTCGTCGAAAAGATAAGTAAACATTAAGATTGTTTCTCCCTACACCCAATTATATACTCTCTCTCTCTCTCTCTCTCTCAATTTAAAGAAAGACTAAAGAAAAGAAGAAAAGGAAGAAAGACATTTATCGTCATATATTATCCGCTGATAGTATAGCCGACACGTTGAACATGTGTATCCGCGTGCGTAGTAAAAATATTGATATATTTTAATGTTCCCACGTGTTGAAGTTGTTCATTTGTGTCGTCTATTGTCAAGTTGTTATTTCATGTTTCCTTTTCAGCTTCTTCCGCCTTATGTTATTCTCGCTTAAATTGTCCTATAAATTCCTTTTAAAAATATTATACGGGAAACCGGAGTTGTCGACTACTATAATTAATATTATTACATCTAAACCTAGAGGTCCACATCTCCTATTGTTCTAGGTGAAAGAAGAACTAGTGGCCTTGGTGGGTGTGTGTGTGGTGTGAAATTTGGAAACCCCTTGCCAACGGTGGTTCGTCTAGCCCTGAATTAACCCCCACATAATATGCCAGTTCCTATATGCCCGAGAAAGGACTCTGAACAAGGACTTATTCTACGAGGGATCAAGTGCCAGACCGCTCTGTCTTCACACGTGCGAAAAAAATAAACTCCCCATTTGGTGATAACAATATTTAAATGCACCAGTTCCCATACGCTTTTAAATGGTTGCTCATCCGGGGATCTTTTTATTTTAATTTGCCGTCACAATATATATATATATATATATATATAGGGGTGTAACTTCGTATTTGATAGATAAGTAGTTCATTGACATTTTGCTTATTCCTCTATAGATTTGAAATCCAAATCCATCTCATTATTTAATTGTATACGATCAATGACGTTTGATATTTTCAATATGTAACGCTTAGTTTATTGATTGATTAATTTTCTGTTTTACACAAAATCACGGATTTGTAAAGTTTTAAAAATGTCGTTTTCATTTACGTGCAACTTGAGAGCGCCACTCCTGTTTCTAAAATGGCGAAGATAACACTGACTGAGCCTAGAAGTTGACCTAACCATCTCCAAATAGATACTGGCCAAAATTCAAGACTGGCAATGGGATCGTAGATTAACTTTGTGAACTAATTAAATGACCAGTTGAACATTTAAAAACGACCCTTTTCACTAGGGTCCTATTTTTGTCATAATTAAGTAGCAGAGTAAATAGTTTAGCTGGGTCTTTATTGCTTCACTGACACCGGACACTCCAAGATAAATTGCTTCTTAAACGTTGAATACCTTTTTTCTATGTTAAGAAATTTGTTTGTTGTTCATTCTTTAAAACCCATTTCTTTTGAGAATATGGAAAGATTTTATACAGAAATGTATAGAAGTTAGCAGAGGCTCCACAAAATCCCGCCATTACCTTTTTATAAAACTTTATTGTCTTAAAAACATTTTTATTCTTACAAAGTAATAACAAAGCAAGACCCGTTTTCTACTTGAGGCAAATGGTTACAAAATGACAAATGAAGAGTAAAGATATAAAAATGTGTATTTCTAAGGAAAAATCAGAAATCCACATAAAACCAGGGTAAAACATTTATCAACTCTGAATATTAAAAGTCCATTGGTGTAGCCGGAAGTAAAAACAATTATGAGGGAGTTTAGTTTATGATGCAGAATGGAATATGTATCTGGTGGGGATTCAAAAAGAACGAATGATGTTCGTTAGAGATTGCAAAACATGTTCTTACCAAAAATACTCATATGCTGGCATCGACTTCTGTAAAATATTATAGTACTAGCATGTTTACAGGATTTTCAGTTAGTTTTTTTTATTTAGCAGTTAATAAAATAATTACAGATAAGACGCAAAACATTTTTATTTGATAGCTGAATGTTCTGGTTTAATAAAATACATCTTTAACAAACGAGATCAAATTATTCAAATTGATAATACAATTTTTTTCAAGCCATGCAGAAGACGATATGATGGAATAACCCAATATTAAGGAATATACTATGGAAAATATTATACTCCTCAAAACTGAATTGCAATTTGAAATTATGTTTAATTTCAAGAAAACAAGTACGCTTAAATATTTGTCAAAAGAATTTTACAGAAAGTTTGCTCGTTATTCCTTTTTCCTCAGCTTTCAGTTTTTTGTTCAAATCAGTTAATTTTAACGAACTGTCATTTCCTCCATCTTTTAAAAATTTCATTTACAAATTTACTTTTAAAATTAAAGCCATTCCATCGAATGGTTATTAAATGTAATCGTTACAAGAAATGATAAATACCCTCAGTCGAAAACGTACGAAGGTGAGTTCAAAATTTATAATATATAATGCTTTTGCTGAGTGTATGAAGGTAACGATCCACACCCGACTATGAGATACCAAGCTCGCCTGATACTCTCCTTGTGCTAAATACTGGAGTTGTCTCTAGTGCTTTGAGCACAGCTTTGGGATACATGTCTTTAACATACTTGACTTTGCCAGAGGTTTGTCGAGGTTTTTGCAGCTCGAGCGAAATTCCTTGAACAATACGGTTCCAATACTGTGATCAACTCCGCCTTCACCTTTTACGCAACAAATGTTTTTGGTTGTATCCTCATCGTTTTGGGCCAGTTCGAACTCTTAACGCATAAGTTCCCGAATTAACGTTCTTAAATCCCACATTGTACAGCCATTCAGCGCACTAACTATAACAATACTACCAAGCACAGTGGGTAACTACGATGGTTTTTAACTACTCAATTCATGTGAAAAACAAGCCGCAAACTAACATGTGCCAAAATATTTTCAAAGTTTTGACTTACCCAAATATATTTCATAATTTTGATACATTTTTCAAATTTAATATTTTCCTAAAAAAAAACTTTCTCTACGCTTTTTGTGAAGTAGTTTTTCAACTTTCATTTAGATTCCTAGATTTAAATATATTTGTTTTTATTCACTTTGTTTTAAAAATAAGGCAATGTAATTATATTCTTCTGAGAAAAACTCAATAAACGTCAAATAAATAATGTTTGATGATATATGAATAAATAATTTTTTGTAAGACGCGCAATTAACTTGTGTTTTGTTTTGTTTTTTTTTTAATTAGAACTATATATTTCGAACCGCTCACTTTCAACTTGTTCTCAAGAGATAAAGTCTAAAGATCCAACGGGTCATACTAACTGGTTTTATTGTTTGACGAGTTAGAAAAGCATACATCAGAGAGAAGCTTATAAAATACGCAATAATCATGAGTAATAAGAATAAAACGTTTAGAATAGCACTAACTTTATTTTCAGGGAGAGATGAAAGTGTCCCTGGTGAGGAATTGAAAGAAAATTATTTTGAATTCTGATTCACATCGACTTTCCTCTTAAATTTCCGGCCAATCAATTCGTTTACTTCGTAGTTTTCCTTTTCAGAATTATATTACATATTCAGAATTATATTACACAGTCCGTTAGAAGACCGAAATGTGTGGTCTATATATCAGGCTGGAGTTGGTCATTAAGATTTATGGATGTGATTGAGTGCATGTCAAGTTCACAGAAGAGAATTACTTGAATGTTTCTCTGAAAGTACTTTTATGAAAGAAAAAAAAATAGGGTTGCTTCTATGGTTTTTCTATTCTTGGCTTTTTATCTTATTTCCCAATGCTTATACATTTACAATGATCTATCTATGACCTAAAATATATCTTCCTTCATTCCTCTCTCTCTTTCTCTTTCTCTTTCTAGATAGATAGATATATTATAGGCATGTTTTATTGAAGATAACAGATAAGAAATGTGTATTTAGCTTTTTATTCAGCTTTGCTTTTCGGCAAATGAAATGTCGCATCTGTGGTTGGAGACAGTTTAAAAGTTGTTCCTAGGCTCTGTTAGCGTAGTCTGATTATGGGTACTTTCGACCATTTACGATTATTTTCGTGGACATAGGTACTTTGTGTTGTGGAGAGGTTGGTTGATTTAATGTTCAAAGAAATTTTAGGTCGACATGACGTCATATGTGGACAAGTAGGGTATTACTGCTGGTTTTAAAGTGTAGAGATAGCATCTTAAGAAACAATGAATCCTCAGTATACAGACTACGGATCCACTGAGGCTTTTGGACTATCTATATATGATGCATTTTAAGCCTCTCGCTTTCAAGTTAAGAGATATTTTAAGAGTGTCTATTTTTTCTGAATATCGCTTATAATACTTGAAATCCTTTTTTTTGCAATTTATACTATATTTTTAAGTTATCTATCAATCAATCAATGAATCAATCTATATATATATATATAATTGCAGAAAATTCTTACCGAAAACACAACACTATTAGAACATCAAAATAACAAGCAAAAACTACAGATGTTATATAACATATGCCATGGATTTTCAGTTCGTTCCTAGTGAGCCAGTGTGATTTGACAAGCTGTTACGTTGTGATTAGTAAACAGAACAGCACGATCATGGCACTCAGGTCGAACAGGTGTGTAACCGGAAGGAGACCACGTGACGAGAACCACGCGGTCAGATTTAGACCGAGTGCAGGGAAACACAGTGGAGCGAGGGACACGCAGCTGATCAGAGGCGTCACTGACGAGCTTGTAAGAGAGTGCAAGCGTTGGCACCCCCTGGCTCCTGAAATAAGATATGGGAAGAAGTCCTCTCTCTGAGTATATGTCTCTCCATCTATCTCTCAACTAACAACCAACAGTGCGCTCTTTTCGAGAGTAAAACGAGAGATATATTTTTATAAAGAAGTGTGTTACTAATAAAACTGTCTTGAGAAACTGAGGAAAGAATATATATATATATATATATATATGTGTGTGTGTGTGTGTGTGTGTGTGTGTGTATTTATTTCGGGAATACGTTCAAATCTATCGTCTCTATTTATCAATTATCTAAAATTGTGTTGTCTTTTCATAACTATCTCTCTCCCAACTGTATTTTATCCATCAGAAGTTCATTTTATAGATCTGAAATAAATTTATAATCGAACTACAAAATTGATTTTTTTCGTTTAATTTTATAAAAAAAGATTTTTGAATTATATATATATATATATATATATATATATATAAGGAAGTAAATAATAAAAAGGAATCCGAGAATATTGAGAAAATTTAAAAACAAGGTAATCCAAAAGTGTTGAATTTATTACGAAGGAAAATCAACGTTAAAATTTTACTTCCATTCTATCATTTTGGAAAACATTTTGCAAAATACATACATATATATATATATATATATAATTTTTTCTTGATGGCTTCCTAGTGATGTGGTGGCAAACGCAGTCAATTGACATCGAAGTAAGCGAGTTTGAGTTCAAGATATTTGATGTGCCATTAAACAAAGAAACCAAAAACCAAAACCAATTTGTCTATCTCTGTCCCATTCTTTGCTCAGCGTCTGTTTAGTAGCAAAGCTGCTTATTATTTTTATACCAACATTTGCGATCAATTTTCAAGCCTAGGTGTAAAATAAAATTGTTAGATTAATTTTCAAGTTAAGCTGACCTTCCTCGATAGATAAATCGACGCCACACAGTTCTGTTACAACTCTAAAGGCATCATTATTTATTAGTGGAATATGAAAAACTAATATGTTGTAAATACGTACGGTGTGTGAGCAAAAAAAGTAACGAGGCTGAAACTATATTTCTTTTTAAATCTAAATTTTAAATCAAGACGTGTACAAAACCAAAGATCATATATGATGATAAGATGAAATAATGATGTTTAAGATTTAGGATATGAAAGTTACAATTTTTGATCAGCAGTCTTTAGCGAAATACAGGATTTTGCAAGTGCAGCTCAAGTCATATTCACTTTGTTAACTTACGATTTTTTCTGGTTTCCAAAGCTGAGAATTAATCTCAAGGGTAAAGTTTGCCCATGAGAAGATCATAACAAAAATACGACGACGTTACTTCACACCATGTAAAAGACATCACCGATACACTCCGACCAATGAACAACTCTCTGAAATAAGCTGGAGAAATACTAAGATGACGATTTTCATTCATTGTTTATTTCTGATCTTTAAAATACGTTTAATTTCGATATTAAACACATACAACTTTTTCATATGAAATATCTTGAAAAGTGAAAATGAAGTGAAAGGAAAATTGATCCTTCAAGACTCCTGGGAACAATACAAGAATGCTACGAACTCTCTTTAAGGAATCCTGAAAGTAACACCCACAAAACAACAGCTGTACGGCCACTTACTTCTGATCTCAAAAACCATCCGAGTAAGACGAACAGAACTTGTGAAACAGTGCTGAAGAAGCAAAGACGACATCATAAGTGACGTTCTTCATTGGACTCCTACACATGGACGTGCGAGTGTTGACTAACCAACAAGATCTTATTTACATCAGATTTCTGTGCGGACACAGGGTGTAGTTTAGAAGATCTACAGTGGGGGGTGATGGATGATAGGAACGAATGGAGAGGAAAAGTCAGGAAAATCTGTGCTGTCGTTGCAACTTGATGATGAGAATGATGATAATAAAACATTCTAAGCAATTTATCAATGCAGGCTTTTTTTATTTAATAAAGATCTCGTCATCGATATCAACGGACAATCATAGGCAGACATAACTATTAGACAAACGTTAAAAATCCCGACAAACTGTCCCTTTTTTCTGAACAATGTTTATTTCATAGCAAAAACACACACATACACTCACACACACTCACATATATATATGTATTCAAAGAATAGAAAAAAGTTATATATAACAGAATAAATAAATTAACAAATCATAAAATAAATATAATATAGTTACGTAAATAACTACGTCTAAGTATAAAATAGATCAACTTCTCCAGAATGCATTACAAACAAGTGTACCCTTCCCATCATGAACCACATAACAGTATATAAAAAGAGACACTCACCACATGGGAATCACTTGGACTAATGACTGTATAGGCGCTAAACAGTCAACCAGCGCTCTCGATTCTGTGTCTACATATAGATATATATGCAAGATCAACGAAATTGAGCATTCTTTATATATATATATATATGTGTGTGTGTGTGTGTGTGTGTGTGTGTGTGTGTGTGTGAATATATACATACATATTTTATCATGCGGAAAAGTCATATATATAGTTCATATAATTGCTGTTTAGTTCGCTTTTTAGAATTGTGTTCTGTTTAAGAAAAAAAATATTTTAATAGCGATTCCTATAGTGTATTATTCAATTACGGACGAGGCTGATAGACCATTTTTAATGATTTTGCTTCTAACCATGATTCCCGTTTGTCTGACATCGTGTGCTAAGATTAGAAAATTACTAAGAATAGATTTTTATTATTTCTTATTTATTCTTCTTCTAACTGAAAATGCCATGACATATCCATAATTGCTAGACTGAGATAAAAAGGTCATATATATATATATATATATATATATATATATATATATATATATTGAATGTTTACCAGTCGGCATTTGTAACAGCTAGGAATAAATTTTGTCGTGTAGTGGCTACCGTACTGGACTGTAACATTGTAATAAGTGAGTTCGAACACCACTTACGTACTTGAGTGAACTTTAGGACTAAAGCCTTTCGGAAAGGTATGAAATAGTTTATCCCGGCCAACTATGGGATGAAGGGGACCATTACTGTTCTTCTACAATGATAACTTTGACATTAAATAACCCATAATGGTTGATATACCATTAAGTAAAGAAAACGAAACTGATACCGCTATAAACTCAGCCAAATCAAAAGAATTATACAGGTAATATTTTGCCTTCAATGATTAATGGCATATTAACTTTCGAGGGTTATTTAGTGCCAAAGCCATTCTAGTAGAACAGCAGTGATACTGTTTAAACCATAACTGAGGAGATTATGATTTTCAGGGACTAATCGGAGTAGTTTCCCTAGTCACAGGGTTTGAGAAACTCTCCTATCTCAAGGGTCCATTTTGGTCACGTAACAGGATGAACCGGAAAATCCAGCCTCTTTCACAAACAGGACGTGAGAAGAGCTGAAGTCGTAATTCGCTCCTTAGCGGTGAACACATAGGGTTTCCCTCCTTCATTTTCCAAACCTGAAGAGAGCAAGTGGTTTTCAACTTTTTACTGTATGGACTTTTCTGTTTGTTCCTGGAACGCTTGTGAGTCTTGTATAACTTGGGACAGGAACTTAGTTCCCTATTTGTATTGTGTACAATTAAATTTCATATTATATCAATTGACTTTTTCTGTTTACAACCGAATATTCTGTGTTACGTTATTCTCTTTGGGATAACCGGATGCATTATAAGAAACGGTGTGTTATCTACGAGTCAACCGCTTGTTAAGAACTTATAAGGGGATTCATACCTTTCACATTAGGACGTTATAGTGCAACTGGAGTTCGAATTCATCAGCATCGAGGCTACAGTGTAATGCTTACCTTCGTGCAAAAGGAACATAGAGAACTGAGTTCAAATCCCAGACGACACTATTTACATTTCACATAGTGCTAATGCCCCCTTGAGAAAGGTAGGAATCCAACAATTCTGTCTCCATTTATGGATAAATACTTGAGGAGACTGGGCTCTTTAACCTTATTAAGGCAACCGATCTAGGAAAAAGAAAACTCTTAATTCAAACCTACTAAACTCCAGTTTAAAAATAGACCTTGTGTCACACCCTGCTCATTGTGAGGGACTGGTAAATTTATACTTCGTGGCTGCAGTCAGGTACTCTAGCCATTACACCTCGGAGATTTGTGTACTGAAATGAAATCTTGTGTAGAAGCCACAGTTTCTAGATGAACTGATAACATAAGAATAATTAATATGGGTACCGCAGATTCTGGAAACATCACTGCTCGAGTTTCGTATTCTTTTCCCTTGTCTGGTTGCTCTACCTAGGCTAGAAATCCCAGTGGCATCCGTTGCTATTACTCGTAAAGATGATAACGGATATATTCCAATTTTAAGAAATGCAATGAGAAAACATTTATTATAGGAGACATTTTTACTTTTATGATACATTGTATTCGGATGTCAACAAAATTTCAAATAGTTTTCTTGTCATGTTATTTACTAGTCTTTACTTAGCCGATTGCATAAACTTACAGTATCTACTATTAACAAGTGATGCCTTATCTAACTTCTTAGTCAACTCATATAGTCTCCCGCATAAAAAAAAAGTATATCCTTAACAACTTTTTAAAATAAAATTTTTATTTTCTACTAAAGCAAATAACCCAGAATTTTATAAATTTATGGAAAATAAAACATTCAATTCGATTGTAAAATATCATTTATTACTAAACTCTCCTGCATTGAAAGTTTGTCCCCCAAAATAAGAATACTAGATATTCTTATGCCGTTTTATACTTTCCTTACAGCAATACTTTAATTCTACTTTTGCTTACAATTTTGTAGAGGTTTTAGAGTAATTATAACTATTCATATATGTTTTTATTACATAATGTTCAATAAGGAATATGATTGATGTTCGCGTGGCAGAGTGTCTAATATACTGGACTGCAATATCATAGGAAGCTAGTATCACCCTATTCACGCTATAACATTCATTTTCGGGCTAATTCCCCGGAGAAAGATAAGAACTTCTTTTCCCCACAGCTATAGGTTAAATCGTACCACAGCTCTTATTTTAAAAGAATGATTTCGGCATTTCATAACCCAGGAAGCTTGACATGCCATTAAATAAAGAATTCAAACCAAACCAAACCGAAATCTATTAAAATAACATCTTCGTGTGTCTCATTTAGAAAAAAAAAGTTATATTCATTTATTTTTAATTGAAGTGTGTTTATTTATGAATAATACCGTAAATTATTGAAAATTGTTTTTGTAAAAATTAAACAATTTTTTTTTATCTAGGTGGTTGGTTTATTCTCCTGATTACTGCAGAGATGCTACTCAAGACAAACTGGTTTACAGATCAGTGAGCAGAAAGATATTTACAAAATTTTACTCGATTAGGCAAAATATATCTGTGTAGAGAATATAGTGAAGACTGAACTCATGAAAAAGACTGAGATAGAAGGAATAAAATCTAAACAATGCCAATGATTAATAGTGTTGAAAAAGCAATCAGCAATAGCCTCAAGAGGATTGTTAGTCTAAATTAATAACACTCTTAGAAGGGAAATGTTTCAAGATTTTATCTACCATCTGCAATAATTACTCGGCAGTTTGTGAAGAGAAAATAACAAACAACGTTTCAGTAATCGTTGGACCAGGCAAAAAAATTCAATTTGACGTGGGCAAAAAGAGATCAAATCAACATTAAAAGAAGAAAAAAGCAAAAGAAAAGTTTAACTAAAAATGATTCAACTACCAACATTACATATAAGAAAAAAAAAACGGATAGGAAATTTGAAAAAAAAAAAAAAAAGAAGAAAAAGGCGTTATCAAAACGGTATCACGTAGTATTTGAGTACAAAAGATTTTGAGAACTGTGTTGAATTAATTCATTCATGAAAATCTTGAAGATAGGCGATCTTTGCAGCTCAACAGGGCGGAATCAATCGTGCAGACTTCAATAGTTTCAATCATTCACTTTTCTGATTTTTCGTAGTTGGTAATTTGTGCTTTATAAGATCCGTTGCCCTATGGCCATAAAATCGTTCAGATCACAAGCCTGGAATACTGATTATAATCTGTAGTTAAGATTGAACAAAAAAGCTAATAGGTTGATCTATGAATAGTTCCTTCTTTTTTTTCCCGCCACCACTCTACACAGGAAGAAAAACAAATATTGGCTTTTCGAACACGCAAGAAAATTAGATTGTCAGTTAAATCGTTAATTACTTCTATCTCTCCGGTGCTTGTTTTAATGTCCCAAGCGTGAGTTATCGGAAAGATCATTGGTATAAGAATTATTTATACGTATACTTTTATACATACACTCGACGACTTGTGAATCCGTTCATCGGTCCATGATGATAATCATACTTCTATCTAAAATGAAGTGAAGATTTCTAGACAGAATTTCACAGTTGTTTCTATTATATTGAGAATTGGGATGATTGAAAAAATGCCGTTAAGCGTGAATGAAGAACCTACAAAAAACATCACTCAGTTTTATATTGGACTGTAAATTACTTTCTCCAGCAGTGCAGGGACGAACTCATAAGAGATGTACTCTTATGGACCCCCACACATGGCCGTGCAAAAGCAGGACGACCAGTACGAACATACATTCAGCAGCTATGTGAGGATACGGGATGTTGTCCTGAAGACCTGCCTAGGGCGATGAACGATAGGGAGGAGTGGCGAGAGAGGGTCAGGGATAGCCGTGCAACCAGCGCGACATGAGGATGATGTAAATTACTTTATCCTCTAATTTCCCGCATTGTAAGTGCGTCACTCAAGAAAAAAAAAAAAAAGAAAAAAAACTCGCTACGATGTGCCGTTCTTGCTATCATACGAATATATATACAAATAAGAATTTTATTTAAATATACAACCCCCTGGAAAAAAAACTCTAATCAACACATGTAGAGGATGTTCACATTCGGTTTTTATTTAGAAGTAAATAAACTAATAACATCTAAGGCGCAAATTTTTTTTTTAATTTTTTTTTGATATAACTTTCTCAATATTAGGTTAATCCTTAATAATTTTATCTGCAAGTCTGGAAAAATGTTATTAAAGAAAAAAACTGTGAACATCTTTTAATTTAAATAATCTAATTGATTTTAAGAAGCCATAATATATAGTTAATAAAGAAAACTACTTTGCACATTATTAGATATCAGTTTATTTGCTACTAAGTGAAAAAACTAAGTAAACATCCTTTAAGTATTCCATAAATGTCGCTAAGTGTAGTAGATATATGCATTTTTATATACATACACACAATGGAATTAATACACACAAGCACACAAGACCCAACATACATGTTCATTTTTAAAGAATGCATTAAAAAAATGGAATGAAAACTAAGTATATACAGATATTCTTATGGATTTAATTGATTAATTGGTTTAAAGGCATGTCAACTCGTATAGGGTAATTCTATTTCCACTGTACAGTCATATTTATGTTTTATGTCGAGTTTTTTCTTCAGAAAATTCCCCCACATTTACCGATGTTTTTTTTTACCCACTGAAGAAGTCTCCATGGTGTAGTCACTAACGTGTATGATTGCTGCCTCGAAACAAGCAAGTTTTTCTACAAGGTCGGTTTTGACATTAAATAACCCTCAAAGGTTGAAAATCCATTAAAATCCCTCACTCCAGGTCAGAGCGGACCTGAAAAAAATGACAATGAAAGAGTACTCTACACTCTTAGTGCTCCTGACCTAATGTTCAGTGTTATAAAGAAGACAAAACGTTTGGGGGGGGGTCTCTTAATCCTCTGCAAGTGATAGACTCGACATATTTTAAGCTCAGCCTTCAGAGCGATTGATGCATCAAATAAGCGACCAAGTTGATAGTAATAAGTTGCACCAGAAAACTGAACATGATACATCACTCCCAATAAGAAAGTAAGTAATCCTTGATCAGGTAACATTAATAAATACCATCTTCTTAGGAATCAGGGACTTGTAGTTTTGGATGGCAAATAGTCAAGAAGAAAAACAACACAAAATTCAAAATCAACAGTGCGAGAGTCACAATCATCTAAGGAAGATTCCTCATGGAGAAACCCTCACTGGCCAAGTATGTTGAGTACAGTAGAGACCTTTGTCAAGAGCCACAATGTCACCAACATCTTTGTGATAGGAGACGGGAAATATTTTTCCTTCGGAAATGAGAAAAAAAGTCCGATAAAAATCTTAAAACTAAAATGTAATTGTAACGAATAATTTTTATTGTGTTTCTTCTTTTAAAGAAACTTTGTAAAGACTGATTGTAATATACTGTTAGAATTATCAATATTAATCGATTGCCTTTTATATGTATGTGCAATACAAAAGGTTTCATTTCCAATTATTCATATATTCAAATATCAAACAAGTCAACTAAATACTTCCTGTTCTTAGATTTAACGTTCTTTATTTTTCGCGTCTTTATGATGCTGTCAAAATAGGTAATATATATATATATATATATATATATATATATATATATATATATATATATATAGTTACATAGTTTTTCATAGGTCAAAATAATGAGTGCTCAGTATCAGTCGGTGTTAGAGCACATGTAGATTTGAGTTTGATTAGCGTGAACATAGAGATTGTTGCGCTTGGTAACTGTCCGAAGTATGAAACAGAAATGATTTTGAATGGACATTATTTAGCAGCACCGGCTGCAAAAATAAAACTCAGAAGTTGCCTGTTTTATAAGCATAAGAATAAAATTAAAAAGAAAAACAACAAATAATCTTGTGTGTTCACACATAAATAGATTAAATAGGTTTTAACAAATAAAAAAGAAAGAAGAATTCTTGTGTGTATATGTTTGGTTTCAGTTTCTCTGTTTAATGGCATATCAGTCTTCGTGGGTTATTAAATAGCAATGATATCTTTGTAGGAGAACAGCAGTGGTACTATTTAACCCATAGCTGGAGGAAGGGGAAAAGAGTGCTCATGCCTTTCTTAAGAGTATTTGACGCAAAGTGAACGTAATAATACGACTGAGGTTTTAACTCCCTGACTACGATGTCATAGTCAAGCACTTTTGCCGCGACACCATAGGAACTCCTTTATACGCCACAGAGACTCTGTCTGCAATGGTTTACTGTGAAGAACTACTTAAATTGAATTAGTCTTTGAACAGACAACTAATATCTCTTCGAAGAGTTCTAATTCACATGTTCGTTTCGGTTTCTGTACCAAGGGGGTTCAATTTAGATATTCATTACGCGTCCGGTATTGCAGAAGGGTTAATATAGGATTTTATTAAATCTGGACCTCCTAGGGTTACCTAACCTAGGGCTTTTAGATGCTCTAATCCTGTACTGACCTTTCACCGTTGTTTTGACAATGGGACATTTTTAATTAAACAAGAATTCAGACATTTCCGCTGAAAGATCGACGCTGTCCCCGCCATCTCTCTCTCTCTCTCTCTCTCTCTCTCTCTCTCTCTCTCTCTCTCTCTCTCTCTTCTATAAGAATAGAAAGCTTCTTAATCACCTGCTTATCATTCCTCTCTTCGCATGAAAGACAGAGATTGGTATTCCCAAAGCATTAATTCTTTACCGTTCGTTTGTCACCGACACGCTGCGTTCGCCTACACATCCAGAAAACAAAGGACAATAGAAGCCTTGTCTGAAAACACAGAAGCCAGAGACAATTCATCTATATAGTAAAGCAAGTGCCAAAGAAACAGTCGACATGGCCTAAAATGGTACGGCTGTTCGTGTTAAGTTTGTCTTTGTTTAATGGTTGCAAGAAGATTTTAGCTTTTAAGGCGAGACGTGAATTTTAACAAAAATGACGAATGTTTTTCTTGTTCTTTTTGCGTTATACGACAAATATTTTATCAGATTCTTGTTTACTTTTTCCATTATGAATTATTATGTCTCATCTAAGCCATTATTTATTTCACTGAAAGGTAGTCATAGATTTAAAGTCACAACCTTCGTTGCCAAGTCTTTTATTTAAAAAATAGCACTTACACACACACACACACACACACACACACACACACACACACTCATATATATATATATATATATATATATATATATATGTGTGTGTGTGTGTGTGTGTGTACACGTAAGAACTTGGGTATTATATGTGCGTGGATGTTTATATAAACTGATGTTTATATGACAATGGCATAGATTGCAATTATGTATATTTAAGAGCAATTAGAAAGAATATTATGTTCTTTCGCAGAGAATCATGATGAAAATTTTGGTACATTCATATTTAACATGAAGAGAAGACAGAAACACACACACACACACATACATACACACACACACACAAACACACACACGTGCATACACACTCACAAATACACGCTCACACACTCACCCACACTCGTACCTACACACTTACATATACATATTATTTACATATATATATATATATATAATTGTATATGATATGGTAAGTATAGGATAAGTTTATAGATGCGTTTATATATACAATAAATTCTGTAAAAAATTTATGCATAAATTTATGTCATCATCATCATCATCATCATGTCGTACCGCTGGCACGGATATCCCTGATCCTCTCTCGCCACTTCTCCCTATCGTTCATCACCTCTGGCAGGTCTTCACGGCTGCATCCCGTATCCTCATATAGCTGCTGTATGTATGTTCGAGGTGGTCATCCTGCTTTTGCTCGGCCGTATGTGGGGGTCCATCGGAGTACATCACTTATGACCTCATCCCTGCTTCTCCAATAGTGTCCCGCATGTCTGGTTCGTCTAAATGTGTTGGCTTTCGTGATGGGAGGTAGGTGGCCGTTTCGTTGGTGCTTTGTGGGGTGTTGCCTTCAGGACTTGTTCAATATTGCTCGCAGCATTCTTGTGTAATTGCCGTCTAGCTTTTTCTCCAGACGTTTTGTTAGCGTTCAAGTAGTGCATCCATATTGCAGTATCGAAACGACCGCAAATCAATCAGAAAACATCAGGCTTGAACAGAGGTCTGTCATCAAAGTTTTGGTGGCTGAGAAATGCAAACCATGTAAAATTTTAAGAAGAATGTCTGATGTGTACGGAGAAACATATTTTAGTCAAAGCAATGTTTAAAAATAGGACAAACACTCCAAGCCATAGTGAAAAAGTCTTTTTCACTAGTCCAAGGGTGGAAAAAAATGACTATCCTGTGAAGAAAAAATTCCGGGCGCAGTGATCATTAAGGAAGATCATGTTGACAGTCGCTTAGAGATACTATCCACTATTGATTTACTTAAAAGAGCTGAAACTGTAAACAATGCCTCTTGTAAAAAACTTTGGTAAAATTCATCTGCTTTATTCAATGATCCTCAATTGTGTTTATTCAGGCATACATGTAATCTTAAATTTGGTTATAAATATAAAGGGACAAATCCTTTTTTATACCCTCAATTTTCCTCGCGCCTATATATATATATATATATATATATGTATGTATATTCATTATATTTCTGTGTAACCCAACAAAAGAGTCCTTCGTCTCCATGGTCCATCGCTTTTGACAGAGTCTCTAGACGGCATCAAATATCGGCAGAAAAAGATGAATATAGGTCTGTTCTGGTCAGTCAACAATGACGTGCCCATGTGTGAGAGCCCATAAGATAATTTTGTTTATGAGTTTGTTCCTACTACTCAAGCCAAGCTTGTCTGGTTCGTCTTGGATGGTCTGTGAGATGGAGAGCAAGTGACTGGAAAGTTGCTGTTTTGTGGGGTGTTTTGTTCAAAACGGCACGCAGCATAATAATCTTGGAATATTCTAATAAAATAAAACAATTTAGTCCAACTTAAAATTAGATAAGTTTTTTTGTGAAGTAAGCGTTCATGCTGATGTCATTTTTTATCTCTTAAATTATCGATAATAGGGGCCATAACTACGAAACTAAAATTAAAATCGTTTCCTAACAAGAAGCACCATTAAGAACACGTTCACGGGTCATTTTGTACACACACACACACAATGAGGAATGCATAGGGACTGGATATAGAGAAAGGTGTTAAAGTGAACAAAAATTATACGACATGGGGAAACCTTTCGCTTTCTCCATTTAATGGCATATCGACATTTGAGGAGTATTTAATGCCAGTCTTGTACTTGTGGAAGAACAGTAGTGGTACTATTTGACCAATACCTGAATGGATACTGGGATTCTTACCTTTGCCCAGAGTATTAGTTCAAAACGCTTATCATCGTAGTGTTGTATTTTGACCTTCGGCCCGGGCAAACATGCCATTCCAAAGTGATGCACCGGAAGGAAGTGACACATTCCAATGGCCAGTAATCGAAAGAGATCGCGTGGGCAGATTTGGCAGATGAAATGGGACAAGGTAAAAATCCCATGATACACTCATAGACTGATTCACCGGAAGAGAGTGAACTCAGAACTGCATGACAGTTATTTCCGCTTGATGACGTTCAAACATACCATTCCAAAGATCGAGTGGGCGATTGAGTGGACGTTGAACTATTATATAACTCAGTCAAGACAGGAAGACAGACAGTTGGAGTAGAGACGAGATGTGGTAGAGAAAGCCACACCAGGCCGAAGGGGCTCGGGGCCCCCGATTGAGTTGAGGTCCAGAGAAGTTGCTGATAAGATGCACTAAAGAAAGCCATCATCTAGCATAGAGCTGGGTCCCTGGGCCTCCGGTTGAGCAGCCCTGGAGAACGAGAAAGACACAACGCTGACGGCCATAAGAGTGGGGGTCAATATATTGCAGTCTTCGTTCGGTCTCCAGCTCCTTCTCACACACAAACGTTACAATCAAATGAGAGGTATATACCTTGTTAAAGAAGTCTTCGCTCGTCCTTTATCATTGTGTCCTTGTGATTCTTTCTGCATGAATTTGCATATGACAATATAACAGTATGACATGGAATTGACGAACAGGGTTTAAGTCCTTGACTAGACCGTTTACGTTCCCCTTCTCGCTAATGCCGTTGGGATAATCATGTATTCATCAGCTCTCTCTCTCTCTCTCTCTCTCTCTCTCTCTCTCTCTCTCTCCAACTATGGTTAAATAATAGACTAGGTTCTATCAGTCCAAGGGAAGGAAAACTCTGAGTTAAAATCGGTTGTATCCTTTACTTAAAATCGACCTCATGTAATTTCTAGCTCGTCTCGGAGATTTCACACACACACACACACACACACATATATATATATATATATATATTACGTATTATACATATTTATCTGATAGCATGGATGCTTCTCTGCGACACAAGTTTCATGCTGTCTAATTTCGACAATCATCATGTAGAGGTGCCCGTGGTGTAGTCGTTATCGTCGTAGGAAATGGACACGGCGACACGAGTTCAAATCTTGGACGAGACTGATTGCATTTCACATAGCACTAATACCCTTGGGAAAGGTATGAATCCAATTATTCTCCCTCCAGCTATGGGTAAATAGTAGGACAGACTAGGTTCTTCAGTCTTGGTTAGGCAACTAGTCTAGGAGAAGGAAAACTCTGAATTCAAACCTGTTAAACTCCGCTTAAAAATTGACCTTGTGTCATATCCTGCCCGAGCGGAGGGGGTTGGTAAATAGTATCATGTAGAGGACGAAACATATTGGAGGAATCGAAAAAATCGATTAATACAATCAAAAGAATGTTTACGTTGAGATTGTGTATAACATTTTTTTGTGTCTGCGTTCGTGTGTGTCTGTGTAGATTTTATTTGCGTATTATTGTGTGTAGTCGTATATGTGATCGGTAGTATGTGTGTGTATGCTGATACATGCGTTTCTCGTCAGATTTGAGGGTTTCTTCTAAACAGAAGTTTAGCGACTTGAAACGGATGTCGCAGTATCGACAAGAGTTTTGGACGAAAAAATTCTTTATGTGTTGTGATGATCTTTACTAAAGAACAAATTATCAATACCAATGCATTATAAAGAAAATGATTTTTTTTAATTTGACCTGTCAGTATAATATATGCTGAATCTAGAACTAATGGGTGAGGTGGTTAATATCATGGTGTAAAAGACATGTTATATTGTAATATTTCAATACTACAATTTATATGCTGGAATATGTTCTCTGTTAAGTTGCTGTAGCAATTTGTATTCGCTGTCACTGCTGTGTTAATGTTATATCACGTATACAATATTGTAATTTATGTTGGTATGTGCGTAAGGAATGGGGTAAATATACTGTATCAAGACGTTATAATGATTATTATATTATATTTATTTATCATTATTATTATCATTATCATTATTATTATTATTATTATTATTAATATTATTATTATCATATAATAGCTCTATCATAGATATTGAGCACTCTCTAAATTATACCGTGTTTGGGCTGCCACAAACCCAGCAAGTGAGATAGTGAGTAACATATACTACTATAATATATATATATATATATATATATATATATATATATATATATATATATATATATATATATTAAAATCGGTCGGTCCACGAAGAGATTAGTATTTTTTTAATTTATTCATTTTGATCTTACATATGTGTATGTTTCCAGATTGATCTTTCGTTAAAGAACATATATAGCTGGAGTCCTTGTTAATGAGACACTCAACGAGACTTGAAGTCACTCGTGTTTGCAGTTTGAATGATTTTCAGGTGGTTATGGGTTTATATCAAGGTCGTCCTCTTTTTTCTTAGAGTGTGTTTACCTAAGAGGGGTAAAGCAGACTAAATGACAGTGCATTTGGTGTGTTACCTTCCTTTGATTTGGTTTTTACTCCAGCCCTGACAAACCTAATCAAATTATTCTGGTAGTTTGGTGTATTTGTACGGATTGCCGTAATGACTACTTCCACTATCTCTTTTAATATTTGATCGTGGTGCTATCTGTATCGCCCATCAGCTAGTGCTGTCTGGCAGCTACTCAAGATATGGTTTAGTGATCCAACCCCCACATAACTGACACGAGGGTTTTTTTTTTCTTCCATAAATGGAGATTTACAGAACTGGGGAGGGTATCATACACGAACCGTATCAGAAATTTTATGGCTACATCATTATGCCATAAATCGGACTATTTGATTTTCTTATTTACTGTAGACTCCCATTTTGTCCAGGCACCCGATTGTCTCAACCCTACTATTTTTCCCATTCTGTCTTCTTCTTCACCTTTGCGTATTTCGCCTTTCATTAATTGTTGTTTCTCTTTACCTGTAACTTTATCGAACTTAATAGAGGGGAAAAACCCAGGTCTGCACGGCCAGTAGCTACTAAGCCAAGAATTTATTTTTCTCGAAGCCTTTCCTCTGCTATTTTTAATTCCTTTGCCGCCTTCCATTTCTTTTGTGTATAGACTTCGATGCCCGCTCCGGATTTTGGGATATTTGGAGAACTTAAACTGTATTGTTGTTCTCACTTTCGCGACTTGGTATATATATATATATATATATATATATATATATAAAGAAGAACGTTATGAGAGTTATATCTTTAACAAAGTTTATACATATGTTTATCTTCAGACGAGCCTATACACATTTCAGCTTATTTGCATATTGTAGATGTACTATATAATTAGATAGAAATATTTATATTTACAACGATGTCTGCGATGCCAAACCTAAATCGAGATTCTCCCAATCTCGTTGATAATTGGTATTGTGCCAAAGTTGAAACAAAGAATGAAAATTATGAAAATGGGAATCGCTTGGTAAAAATATCGCCAAGTCATTTGTAGAAAAATGTTTATTCCTTTTGCCAACAAATAAGTTTGTTTTGTTTATATTTGCTTCCTATTTACATATTAAAAAAGAAACGCTGACAATAAGCTTAACGTATAATGCTAACCTTACCTTCATTACTCAACAAAGATAGTGTCTCGTTCAAATTTTTTCGGTCAATTGAATTACTTCTTTGTGTATTTAAGACTGCTGATACAAAGTTTCAGTTTTTCTCGAGTTTTGGAATAGAAAACTACGAGTCTCTTTTCGTTCATTAAACAAAATCTCCAATGATCTAATGATTAGTAAAAGTTATCTATCATTGTTTTTTCCTAAAATAGAACGCAAGTCTCTTTTTTTTTTCTTTAGATAAAAACTGCAATGATCCAATGATTTGTAAAACGTTATCCATAATTGTTCATTCCTAAAATAAAAAACAAGATTGAATACGACAAAATTTGTATCTGTAATAAAGATTCCTTATGTAAAAAAAGTGCATTGAAACAAGTCTAAGAGGTTTGTCGTTATTACAACCTTAGATGGTATTCAGTAGAACTACTCCTGACAAAAATTATGGAATTAGAGGATGTTCAAATTATTTTTTTGTGCATTTTTTTTATCATTTTGCGGTAAATAAACTAACAAGAAACAAGAGAGGAAATATTCTTTTTTAAGAGCTGAACATTTTGGCTTCAGAAAACATTCCTTAAAAACGCCTCGATTAAATTATTTCAATTAAAGGCATAACTTTTTCCAACTGATGCTGCGGAAAATATGATGGAATAACCGAATGTTGAGGAACAAATTATGGAATGATCTTGTAATTTACATTCCTGAATCAAATATAAACAGAAGACAAAATACGCAAATCGATTTAACGTTAAAAGATTTTGCAAACCTCAAAAAACAGTTGGACATACGTAAATGAAAGAAAGCATGGATCCAACAAATAAATAGTCAATTAAAACAATCGAAAGGATCATAAAACTTTTTGATGAATGAAATCCCCAGACGAGTGTGACGAAAGACCATGGTTGCTTGTAGTCTAAGATTTTGTAGAAATACAAAATAAACGGTGTGTTTCAAAAAGGAAAAAAAATTGTTCGGCCACGAATGGCATCAAAACCTCAGGATAGAAAACTGAAAACAATATGCCTTTCATTCAAGGCGGTTGCGGCTGTAGGTTACACCAAATGCATTTCTGCAAAGAAGTGATACCGGCCACCGACGAGAGTTCTGGGTATAACACTAAACTGCATCTTACGGTGAGGATTAAGTCCCAGAGCTTTGAGGGATGAAGATAATACTTTCATTGCCATTAATCCCAGGTCCACTTCCACCCAGATTGGTTGAACATATTAGGGTCCTATCTATGGGTCAAATAGAACTGTTTAATCATTTACTATACTTGAAACCACTTAATGGAGTGTAAATAGAACTATCTGTGTTAGATCGCAATACTTGCAACCATCCAACTGCGTGAAAACAATAAATATTTATTGTGAAACGAACTGGGTGCAAACCAATGAGCTCTGGTTCTTTTAAAAATGTTTACTACAAACTATTTGTTTACAGATTGTATATATACATATGTGTGTATGAACAAAATTTGGCATTAAATATCCTACAAACGTTGATATGCCATAAGATCCAACCAACTAATGATATGCCCTTAAAATAAAAAATGGAAAAGCAATTGAAAAACAAATGGGTCGAAACAGGTTTCAATATTTGCGATTGAATTGTATGAAATAGATTGGATAAAATGGAATTTACATCGGAAAAAAGCCAAACGAAAGCAGTACTAACACATAGCCGAAGAAAATGAGATTAAAATTGGCGTAAAGAAAAACAATCATGCTCTATAGACAATTGGACAAAAGGGATGAATCAAGTATCTGCATTGACAGGACAACAACGCAAAAACTTTTATCTGATGCCGTTTAAATAATATATATATATATATATATATATATATATATATATATAACTGCCTGAAGAAAACACGTCAATTTTGCCAATCATATATGATATAGGGTTCATGTCATTGAAAGGACAAGGAGATAGGGCAATCATTATCTCAACAATCAATGCACATGTTCAAACTGAAATCCTGTATAACTTTCTTATTCGATCGATAGGAAATTGGTTTGGGGATGATGTGGTCATTTTTGAGACGATAATGCATCTTCTCTCAGAGAAAAAAGGGTTATAACATTTCTTCAGAAAGCGCATATAAAATCAATGACATAGCCAGCGAATAGTCTGGATTTGAATATAAATGAAAATTTATAATAGAAATTTTAAAGTATGGTCCATTGAGATTGCTTCTTCTACCAAAAGGGATATATCAACTGCCGATCGAAGAAGTTTCTTACCACTTTGATGAAGAATATTGCTTTAAATATAGGAAAATCGTGCCTAAATGCTCAACGATTAAATCAAAATGTTTCGCTTCTTATCCGTGATTAGTTTATATAAAACTGGTATATAAAAGACATTGGCAAACATCATCTAGGTGTGCTAATTTCATAAGTTTTACCTTGGGTAGTATAGATGTTCTTTTTTAATTCCTTACGAGTTGTCTCCATAAAAATCAAATTCGAAGAAAATTTGAAAAACAAAAAACAAAAAAAAAAGACGTATGAATAAATTTGGAATAACACAACTTTGTCCACATTGCCTCGTCTGGTTCGGACAGTTGTAAGAGATCAGTGTTTACGGTGAATATGGTGAAAGAGATGTCAGACATCGGTCTGCACATCGCAAGTCAGAAGAGTTATCAGTAATATATGTAATATGGTGAAAGAAATGCCAGACATAGGTCTGCACATTGCAAGTCAGAACAGATTTCAGTAATATATGTTTTTCATTTTTCAACATAAAAATGGTTGGGTAACTTTACGAAGAAAACATTTAAACTGGATAAGAGAAGAGCTGAGAAATATTAACCAAAGAAATAGGAATGTCAATGAAAAAGGCTTTACACTCAAGAGATAACTTTGACAGACTCTATGTGACAAGAAAAGAAGGAGAAAGCGTACTTGCCACCATTGTGGTTTGTTTCGCAAAAACCTAATGAGTTAGCCTTTGTAATTCACTTAAATAAAGGAACATAAGTAAAAGGAAAGGAGTATAGGACCTTTTAAAACAGACCTTTGTGAAAATCTATTAACTAATGGGTTTTAAAATAACTGAATAACATCTTGTCAGTTAAGAAATTAAAGAGACACCTTAAGCTGGCAACAAAGTCGAATCCAATCGCCTTTACCCCAAATGCTGGAGTGCAAGTATCTAAATATTGATGAAAATGATAATCCCGATCAATGAAAATTTAGCAGCATAAAATTGAAATTAAACTCCATCAAACTTAGATTAAAAAGGGATCTGTGAATTTTGAATTAAAACTTTAGAATTTTTAAGGCGGATTTATTTTTTTCTGAATCTTTTTAATTTATTTTATTCGGCGTGTGTGTGCGTGTGCGTGTGTGTGAATTGCCCGCTGAAGTGTCTTCTTCCTTGGAAGAGTACAAGGTCACATCTGTGACAGAAGTACAGATAGTAATTTACCCTTGGGTCTGGTATAGCAACAATATACTACCCATGAAAAATGACAGACCCAAATTCAAATCAATGTGGGATTCATATGACAAAATCTATCAAGATCGGCTGGTGTTCCTTTAATAGCCAACATGGGGGACCCGTCGACGTGCAGAGAACGTTGGCTATTCTTATTTCAGGTTCACTAAAAAAATACCAAAGCAGCAATGCATCGGAGAGACACCAAAGAAAAGAAAATGGACAAGAGAAGACAGAAGTAGTGCAATCTACTGTTGTTTTAATAACAACCCTGCGCAAAGAGGATATCGAAAAAGGATTATGGAAATCTGGTCAGAACCCGCTAAATGTAAAACAATACGAAGACTTGCCGATAAAACGAGAATGATTTGATAGAAAGGTTAATTTTCAAATCTTGTAAACAGGTAAGTCGTGAAGATCAACCTCAAGAAGAGCCCATACATGAACTGAAAGACAACATATTGCATACTAAAACACCACAGAACCCAGTTGCACAACATCAATAGAAAACGTATAACTGATAAGATCGCGTTGCCATCTAAAAAGAATCAAAACTGATGAGAGACAAGACTGAACATATAAATGATAGAAAAATGTCCCAACGGACAACATCAACAAACTAAACGGGCTAATTTATACTGGAGTAAGATTAATCAGTGATAACATTGGTATCCCTTTAAAAAAAAGTCGAACAAACATGAAAAACCTAAACAGGAAACTTTCCTAGGATGACAAATACAGAAACACTTGACAACAAACGAAACGATTAAAGAAAGAAAAATTAAGTAGAACACAATGGAATTAAAAAGCAAAAAGAGACAACAATTGAAAAGTCTTAAAATTCATCTGTAAAAAAAGACAATGACCAAAGAAGGGAGACTCAAAAGACATTAGAACAGGGTCAATCAATAAAAAAGAATTCTGCCAACAAATCGGTGGATAATGCACAAGGACAAACAGCCGAATGCAAAAAAAAAATGGTGAATGATATGGGAACAGAAATAACATGAAAGGCCTAATGGATAAATAACATGAAAAAAGAATTAGACAAAACTTGTTGAAAGCCCTCAGATCGGCATACACTTATTAGCTTCTAGTCAGTCCTCTATCAAGGGAGTTTCGAATGAAATTCTGGTTGAATTATCAAATTCAGAGCTTTGGGTGACGAAACCAGAAGGATTGGAACCAAACTTCGATCTAGATCTTCCCCTTTCAGTGGTTTCTTTTATAGGATTCCAAACCTTCGACTGCAAGTCAACGATTGGTCGGCACATTAAAACTCTTGAAATTGGCCTCGTATAGTAATCATTGGAGAGGGAAAGAAAAGGCCCCTAGAGCCCAGATATGATTGGTCAGTCAATTAAAAATATGGCATTGTGTTGCACATATCAGGGAGGGAATAAAAGCTCCACTCCCCTTTTCTTTGAATAATGATCCAATCAATAATATTTTACTATTGTATCATGGCCTTGTGTCATACCTTTGGGGAAAAGCTGTCAAATTCCAATCATCTTAATACTGCCTCAACCCTGACCTTTCAAACGAATCATTTCCGCGCACCCAAATTCAAAATTAAAACGGAGACCTTTTCAAAATTATCATGTTTCAATAATTCAAACTAAGCGACCCAGAACTTCTATTGAGGACGATTTTAACAAAATAATTCTTATATCGATTCTTTATTTTTACACTACCTTATAAAAAAGTGATTTCTTTTAATAATTTCTCCCCATAATTTATGTAAATATTTAAATTATTATCGTCCATCAGCCTTTGACACTAATCATACGACCAAAAAAGACTTGGGAGTAGTTGCAACGAAAGGATGTCTTCAAACAACCCAAGAACAGGAACGTTACCATTGGATGCAGTTTAGCTTCATTTCCGGTAGAGTCTAACAATATTTAGTCAAATTATTTTACTAAGATAAATGATTCATTATGATTTTTTTGACATTTTGAAATTGAAATTCAGTATGATTAGTTGCGTGTTGGAAAAAAATGGAACCACAACTGCTTATGGTTAAAGACATTTACGATGAGAAGTTAATTTTACTCAATCGGAATCCCTATTTTTACGTTCAAAACCTCACAAACTAATTTCGGTAGCTCTTTGACAAACACACTTGTACTCTTCCTAGATATGAACGTAGTAACTTTTTCAATCTATTTCTTTCGCTCTACATGAAATTCCAAGCAGGTTAGCTTCATTCATCCAAAAATGCCTTCAAATCGAAGCTGGTTCCTACTAGCTTATTTTATCTAATTTGGACAAGATGAAGAACTAGTTAAATGGTCTTTTGAGAAAAGATCGCTACTCATTACTTAGATCTCTTTTCTATCGGCACGTTGGAGCCAGTTTGTATCTTTTCTCTCTCGATGTTATGGAAGATGTTTGAATGAGCTACACTCATTAGTTCTACCTATCTGAAAATTTCCAATAAGAACTTGTTTTAGTGTCTCTAGCGATTCATTCTAAATCTTTCCTACAGAAGGCACCTGTTCCATTCTAATAGTTTCTTTCTTTGCTGATCAAAACTGCCACCTAAATGTGTTCCCTCTAGCGACAACCGACGACTTTTAAAGTCCAGGGTTAATAAGTGCCTTACTCTGTTAATGTTTAATTTTCTGCTTTGTTCTTTCTTTCGTATTGTTTTTTCGTACATCATAATCTTTCATTTTATTTATGTCGTTAATCTTTTCCTATAAAGGCCAGCTGGTGACTTAGTGTATAAAAAAAAGTCTGGTTTCAAAACGAGTCAGTAAAACAAAAATAATGAAATAGAAGATAATAAAAAAACATATGGAAACCTATATTATGGTTTTAGAATAAAATCTGTCCTCGTATGTGAAGTGTATTCTAGTTCGAATTTTTTTTTTTTTTTACCAACGCAGCAGAAAACAAAACAGAAATTGATACTCATCCTAATACATTCTTTCTTTTGTGTCTTTCCTAACATTTCTGAGAAAGTATGACACCTGCCGAATTTCCTTCGTTATACTAAGAATTACAATGAATATACGAAGTGTGATAAAAAAAAATTATTGAAATAAAATTGTAATAACTCTCTAAAAAAATAAAACTGCATCTATCTATCTATGTATAGATAGATAGATAGACGGATTGATAGATAGATTGTGGGGGGAGGTATGTAATTTGGTTATTTCAGTAGATTGCTCTCTAAATTATTCCCACCACAAATACAACACAAAACTTTACAATCGCGCAAAAGAAATGGAATAGAACACAACGAACATTAAACAACAAACAATTTAATATGCATATAACAGAATATGAAAAACAAAATACATGATGTGTAAATGGCCTTTTGGAAAATAAAGTTTGAAGAAGAGAATAAATTTGTTGAAAGATGTGTGTATGTTCATGTTATCAGAGTCCGTAAATAAGTCGTTCTTACTTACATTAAGTTTATAGCGGGTTTTATGATTGTGGCGACGGCGTGTCTCGTTGATGAAAGTAGGTTTGTCGGGTTTTCCTTTTGAATATAATTCTCAGCCATTTGAAAAGAGGTCATGAACTTTAGCTGAGGAAGGAAAGGAATTGGTTGGACATAGTATCGGCTACTGGCTTAGTGGCTTGTGTTCGTCTGTCTTCGTTTGTGTGTAAGCTTGTGTCTTGTGTATGGCTTCCTAACTCTGTGTTATTTATATCCTACAGGATGGATCAAAGAATCGCCCCAAAATCTTTGCGCGTAGACATTTATTGACCAATCAGATTTGTATTTTACTATTTTATTTTCGAGCCTAAATATTTTCTGCTTGGTCACTTCCGATCCAAATTTTCTAGAATGTTCTATTCTATGTTTTTAGCTGATTGGTTGAAAAATATAAAAATGTAATTTAAATGCTAATGCGGTTTTGATCCTAAATTTCTAGAATGTTCTTAAGTATGTTTTTATTGCTTATTTTAAAGCTAGAAAAATTTGTATCCTATATACCCCACCGCAGATTGATAAATATTGAAAGTATTTATTAATATGTAATATAAGTCTTAAAATGTTTCGGCCAATGTACCTTTCTTTCAGATTTTGTGGTGATGTTTGCAGGTGTATTTGTCGGTGTGGAGGTTGGTTTGGATAATGTGGTTTTTGTAGGTGTAGATTATTCGGTCGTACTTTCCGTTATTGGTAAGTCCAAGTACGCCGGTTTTAGTCTGTCTATGGAGACTGTATCAAATTTGCCTTTTATGGCAAGCTTAAAATATTTGGGGTGTCGTTCAACTACCTGGAAAGGTCCGGAGTAAGTAGGACATAAGGGTTTTTTGACTGCATCATTTCGAATAAAAACGTATTTGCAGCCGTGAAGGTCTTTTGGTGTGTAAAGTTCTTCTGTTTGTGTTCTTGTGGGTGTGTTTTCCTTACTCTGTGTTATTTATATCCTACAGGATGGGTCAAAGAATCGCTCTAAAATCTTTGCGCGTAGACATTTATTGACCAATCAGATTTGTATTTTAGTATTTTATTTTCGAGCCTAAATATTTTCTGCTAGTTCACTTCCGATCCAAATTTTCTAGAATGTTCTATTCTATGTTTTTAGTTGATTGGTTGAAAAATATAAAAATGTAATTTAAATGCTAATGCGGTTTTGATCCTAAATTTCTAGAATGTTCTTAAGTATGTTTTTATTGCTTATTTTAAAGCTAGAAAAAATTTTATCCTATAAGATGCAGTTTTATGTTGCTATTTGCAAGTAAGTAAGTATATATATATATATATATATATATATATATACTTACTTACTTGCAAGTAAGTAAGTATATATATATATATATATATATACATATATATATATATATATATATATATATATATATATACTTACTTACTTGCAAATAGCAACATATTCATGTTTTCGGTTCCCATACTAAAAGGTTGGTAATAAATAATATCTTATAGAATTTATTTTGATTTTAAAATGTTTCAGTAGAAATAATAAAATCCCGATATCTTTGGTTGAGAGTTAAATTAACTTTTTATCTTAAAATTATAACAGGGTCTACTTATTTGTGGATGATAGCGTATATATATATATATATATATATAAATGTAACTTCTAAAATTTTTCTTTCATTTCACTTATCTTTTTACATATTTTCTTCTATTCTACTCAAGTGATTTCGGAGGATTTCAGTCAACCGATGCCCCGTCACTTTCTACTCAACAACACGACTTATCTTACCATCTTGAAATCTATGGAGAAGCAGGAATACTGATCCATGCATATATAATTCTGCTATGAATAAGGGAAACTTAGCAAGCTATCATATTGATTCTACAGATGGGATATAAAGTCATGGAACTTAATGGCCACAAAAAGTATCCTTATACAAGGAAATCCTCAAATGTAACCATTTTAGACTTATAGAAATTTACAGTCTTAACATGTTTATTTTACTGTTTTTATTTGCTTGTTTTTATTTAATGGCATATCAACATCTTATGAGTAATTAGTTGCCAAAATTTGATTCATTTATTTTCCCAATTTGACAATAATTAATCTCCTACAGATTCAAGTATTCCTATCTAATACTAATAATTTATACATATTTGTAAGGTTTCTTGTAATTATTTTAAATGAATAATAATCATTCTTATCCACCAAGTTATGTGGTTCCAAGTAACTAATAATCATAATTCATAGTAAACAATTATAGATTCAAGTAACTATTCTTAACATAAATAATTTGCACACAGTCATGTGGGATCAAGTATTCATACTGAATACAAATAATTCTTATCATTAACGGATTTCAGACGCTGGACAGCAGGAAACATAGCGCAAGGTTTATAAGTGTTGGTTCCCTAAGCTTCTAAGGAGACAATCATCTGGAGGTTGCAGGTTCAATCCTGACTGCAGGCGAGAAACAATACAGGAATACTTAACACTTGTACTCGGTTATGGGTAACGGAATCAGAACAGGCGACCCCCTGTTACATAGCCAGATATGAATACGTGAAATAGACATATTCATACCGGTACGCAAAATGTTCATAATGTCCATAACGCACATATATATAACATAGGAATACCGAAACTCGAAAAACACTTACGACTTCTTAGTTCAGGTACGAAACTTTTTATTACCTTTGAGTTTAAAGGTTTTTCGACATAAGGAGAGAGATACCATCTTTCTATGCTGACTTTTCCACCTGCCCCAAACCACGTGCGGCACCCGCTGCAAGGCCTCAGCGAACCCCGAAAGTCAACCGTCTTCCTCGGACGCTAAAACCCAACTCTCGCGTTCAGCCGCAGGAACTCAACTAACTGACTTTTCTCAAATCTCAAAATCCTCAGCCCACGCTTCCGGTACATGACGTCATTCACACCTCCTGGTCTCATTTCCTATCTGGGGGTTTTATTTTGACATCTGTGAATGACACATCCTACCCGCGTGCGCATGGACACCTGCGCTCATGTTGTACCTAACTAACCCATGCGCTAAGCGAAAGGTTCTCACCCTAACTAAACCGAAAGGCAAGATATATAAAACGAAATCCCTCGGCCATTATATTACACCCCGTGGATTCAATAAAGGACGTAGTTCGAAGTTCCGTGTAGGTTTCCGAGTTCGACAAACACCTGAAAAAGGCTGGAGGACACATCGGCCGAAACGTTGTGGAATAACAATAGTCCGAAAACCCTTAATGATAAAAATCATCAAGCTGCGTCTCAGAAATTCAGACAACTAAATAATTTTTAAACAGACCTACTTGAGCCATAGATGGGACCCTAATAAACACTACCACTCCGGGTCAGAGTGGTCACGGAATTAATGGTAAGGAAAGAAGCACCACACTCCACAGAGCTCCAGAACTGGAACCTCACTATCAGACGCAGTAAAATAATATTGTGAAGTTTTATTATGTGTTATCAGCGCACTCAGAATCCAAATCACATAAAGAAATCAACTTTTTTTATTTAGTTCAAATGATGAAAAGATAAGAATATCATCATCATCATCATTGATATCATGTCGGGCTGAGTGCTTACATTCCCTAAACTCTCTCTCACACTCTCTCACACTCTCGCTCTCCTCTCATACACACACTCTTTCTCTCTCTCTCTCGTGCGTGCTCAGTCGATCCGTCCAAGACATGAAAGAGAAATAAAAACCCGACATTGGGATCTTAACAAAAGAAATAATTATACACTGAGGGCTCATCAACGTGTATCATGAGGAGACAATTGATAATTTTTATCTCCCTCTGTTTTTCTTTAATTACTTATTATTTCTTCTGTTTATTCGAGTTCATCTAAAAAGGATTTCGGTCAAGCAAAGCTCCTGAATCATCACTGATGATGTTATCTTGAAATCATAGACAATCAGAAATGTAAATAACTATGATATCTCTGACGAGAACTATGTCTGCAATACAATAGATTTTTAACTTTTCATTTGTATATAATAAAGAAATCGATTTTACACAATATTGGAAGAAAGATCTTCGATTTCTTTACAGGGGAATGTAGAAATTTCTAAGATTATTGAATCATTCTTTTTTTTTTTTTCGAACTCTTCCAGTGCAGAATCGAATCGAAAGAGAATCTTTGTCATTTATTTATCTACTTTGGCTATAACTGTCAGTTTTGAATAAACCTTCCGATAAACATTGACATGGCCTTTGACATGTGTCCGTGTAGCTGTTCCCGAACAGGCCAAGCAAACAAGCTAGCAAGTCAAGTACATGGCAGGAGAGGGGATTATTTTTGGAACTAAAAGAAAGAATAAAATTAGAATCATACAAAGCCAAATTCAAAACTCTCTGGTGTATTTCTTATAAACGAACATGGCTAGTGGGCGTTTTCAAAACAAATTCTATTTTTAAAGAACGTCATTACATTTTCTTTTCCTTTTTTCTTTTCAATATTTAAAAAGGACAAAATCAAGATGGAGACTGATACCGCAAAATACCCTGCATAAGTTTAAAAAGAAATCTTAAGAAGGTTTCAGTAAAAAATTGGGAATAATGCTCACCTTCTCGCCTAGAAATTCGACCTATTAAGAAATAAAACAGATTAAGTGTTTTTTATTAAAAATTATTTACGAATTTACCTTACAAAACAATTTCCTTGAGAAACAAGGCGTTTAGACGTTCTTTTTACTCTTGGTAACCGCTCGACAAATGTCAAACTAACACTAACTTCAGTTGGTTCATCACTATCCGTAGCATACATGCGCGCAATAGTTTCCAAATGACGACCATGGAGATAGGTTTTAATTTTAGGGAACAGAAAAGTTGGAAGGACTCAGATCAAGTACGTAAGGATTCTGTTCTATCATAGAAATTTTATTTTGAACCAAAGATTCATTTATATAGACCGTTCTTAGAGAATGATAATTTTTTTTTCTTTTTCAGATTGACAACTCTAATGATTTTTTTGTGTGACCTAGAATAAACATTTTACCTGACAGTGAATCACGAATCTGTTTAAATTTACTGAATATAACAATCAGAAGAGAATAATTTTTCTTCGGATAAAGTTTGTTTCTAAGACTAAACTGAGAATATTTGATTTTTTTAATTCCTGAAGCTAATGGTTCAACGTGTTACGATACAGGCTTATTACACGTTTTATTTTCGAGAGAAATGATATGTAAAATTTGGCTCGAGGGTACAACACTGGACGACTAAATAAGAGTAAAAAACATCAACAATGATCTGTGAGGCAATGCATTTAGATGTTTACTGTCGGTGATAGCAAATGAGGAAGGGGTCATAAAAACAGAAATCTTCTTAAGTGTTAAAACTTTTGTTGCTTTATTCTCCCTGTTCCCTTTCTGAGACTCTGAAATAAATGAATAACGGACACATTATGCGGGGTAGCTTCCTCGTTCTAGTTGAACCCGACATTTCCAGGATAATTGAAAGGTTCACTTTCTCTCTATTCACGCAAACGCTCGTCTTCTCGTACTCCAGCCACCAAAAGAGAGCGACTCCTATCGTCCTTTATAGAACATTCACTGAAAAATAACTCCAACTTTTACTCACACAGGCGGCATCCTCCGGCCCGCTCCTGCCACCACATAGATAACAAATCGGGTTTGGTGACCTTGGTAAGTCCTACTTAAGTGCAATTTTCAGTTTGGAATGAGAGATTAATCATATCTTGTTACATCTAGCTTACTGGAAGAGATGTTCGAAAGGCGTTTAAGATAGCATTTTTCTTCCTACTACTGGATTTTTTAATGGCTTAGCTATTCGCTTCCCGGTGCTATTATCTTACAGTGTTAAATGTCCAAGTGATGCCATATTGTATATCAAAAGATATTTCCTCCAACAGTTCAACGAGATAAACAATATTTCAACATCATAAATAGAATTTTAGTGATTCTACTACTTTTGGCTAAACTTGGACTTGTGAAGAACCTCATAAAAAATAGCACGGGTTGGATGTAAAATTAGCCTTAAAAAAGGGATACAAAACTAAAAGCTAATATTTTCATAGGGATAAAAAACGAGATTGATGACAAATAGGAAATTTAAAAGTCAACTAAATCCAGTTGGACTGGTAGCATAGGATTCTTTCGTGTTAGTCGAAGAGAATTTTCTATATTGATATAAAAAAATGTCGAAATCGCTAGTATTATCATTTCAATTTTCTTTCTACTAATATGTGTACCGAAAGCGATGATTATAGTTAAAGGTTTTACCAGGACATATTTAAGATATTAATGTGGTATCGAAGTTTGTTCAAGCCAAACACGATGAGTGACTACTTCTAGTTCCTATAACAAGAAACTAGTTCAATGTTCAAGTTCAAAAGCAAGTATTTCAAACGTTTCTGAAGATATCAGAAATGAAGGAAGTATTTCATATTAATATAATTTTCTTTTATTTATTTGATATAACTCCTAGGGCATCTCCACTTTTTATTATCTTCTCAAATCAACATTTTTTAAAAGAATATTTGCAAAGAACATATACACTCTGAATACACTGTTTTTATACTGCAGATCAAATTCTGTTAATTTATCAATCCAATAGTTCTCAAAAAGGCTCTCTTAAATGCTTTTCCTAATCATTTTTTTTAAATCAATTTAATCTTACATTTTTAACACTATTGCAATTTTTGATCAGATAAGAAAATTTGTTCCCAAACTATATTAATCTATAAGCAAAAAAATCTAATTGGTTAGTAGACAGGGTTTTTGAAATCTACCTTGGCAGTAAGTTTCCAGTTCGTGGAAAAATATAGAAAAAAATGTCTCCTATAATTAGAAATTCCCTTAATTATTTTGAAAGTTTTAATTAGATCACCTCCTTATTCTTCTTATTTGTAAAGTAGTTGATCCTAACTTCTCTACTATTTCAGTTTGAATATAATATTTTATTTTTTTTAAATTTTTGTCACTCTTCCTCGAATGCTCAATAATCTTAATATTATACTCCAAATTACCTGTCTTCGCCATGGAGCCCAGGCTGAATAACAATGTTCTATATTATGTCTTATTGGGGTTTATATATTTCAAAAATAACATCTGCCACCCTTGAAATAAAAGCTCTTTCATCCAGCCAATCATTCCATTTGCCCTCGATACAAAAGACACAATACAGATATATTATTTTCTGATATTTACGATCTTGACTATAAATGTACTATTTACTTGACCATTAATGTACTATATACAGCACTAAAATATTACTCTTATAATATTTAATTTGACTATAAATATGGCATATACTATTGCTATATTATTATTGAATTATCTAAAAATTCCGAACGTCTAAGAGTAATTTTTGGGTAGAGATTCGGAAGCAGCAGACTTGATTTAGTCGATATTTTTCTATGTAGCCAACAACTTTTTTGTCCTGTATAAACATCGTTAAAATGTATTTTCGAATTTTAACAGAATTTTAACTACCGTTCTGACAGCATATAAGATGCTCAGGTGTATAAAACGCACCCCAATTTCAGCAGGGCAAATCAAGAAAATTCTTTAGCGAAACAAAATACTAATGTTAAACGTGATGTAATAAATATAATGAATATTATCTGTGAGAACACTTGTAATCTGCACGATAGCCTTTTAAATAAGGAAAATAGGTACATGAAAGTTACTCTAAACTCTAAGCTAATAAGAGTTGCCAGGTAACCAATTTCGACTGACTATCGTGATTTTAAAATCTACACATGGCATATAAGACACAGGGGAATTTTAAAAGATACTTTCAGTAAAAAGTATTCCGTCAAATAGGGTAATTCGTCTGAAAGCAGAAATACATGCATATATTACAATAATTGTAATTATCAATATGGCAATACTTTTCTTTTTTCTTTTTTCTTTTGCCAGAGGTAATAATTGATCGTCTTCTTTTAAGTCCACAATCAAGCGATTTAGAATTATGGTTTATAATTTAAAATTAATATCAGATTCAATCTTCATGAAAAGTTTCAAATTTCTCCTCTGCTGAAGTTATTTAGTTTGCGTTGGTTTCTTTTTTATTGACTGAATTTAACAGCATTTCAATCGATATTGGATCATTTTATGTGTAGATGTTGGGAATCCCGTTTTTGTTTATATTTTCATGTAGTTGTTCCTTACACACAGTTATATGATATCAAGTATTCCAATTTAACACAAATAATTTGGCAACAATTATATGGTTTCAACTATCCCTGTCTCAAGCTAATAATTATATGGTTGCAAGTAATCATCTCTATTCAATAACAGTCATTTATTTACAGAAAATTTTTTGGTGTCAAGCAATTAATAATTATTCTTTGTAGACAATTGCAGAAGCAAAATATGAAATAATTTTACAGCGTTTTTGGTCGATTTGTCCAATTTTTTAAAAAAATGCAATAAATCTAAATTTTCATGATCTGCTCTATTATTCAAGCACTTTTTTCAAATTAGAATTCAGCCCAATATGCAGGAGCAAAAAAAGAAACGACAAAGGATGTATGATTTGCTTAATGCAGAAACTAAGTCGAAAAAATTCCGAAACAATTGGAGTTTCTTTATGGCGTCCATCAAACCTACACATTAACTCCTTTGATTACACTATATGAAGCATTTTCGAAAACACAACAAATGCAAGTTCCCATCGAAATATTGGTTCGCCTAAGAGTGCTATTGAGAAGAAATGGAATAATTTGTCTGAAGAATTTATTTTGAAGGCATGCAGATCGTTTCGAAGAAGTGTTGATACAATTATTTTTTATTCAAATCGGCGATCATATTGAGTAAATTAATAGTTTTGTGTCTATCTTCTTATTTTGTTGCTTATTTTTTAGTATTAAAATTAATCTTGTTTTATGATTGAGAGATTTATAATTATACTAGAATATTCCTTTTTTTTTTGGCTTCTGCAACTTGTACAGTTTCGAATAACAATTAACTCAAACAATTTTCAGTTATATGGTATCAAGTATTTCTTTTGAATACGAATAATTTTCAAATAATAATTATTTGACCCATAGAAGAAACCCTAACAGATTAACACTTCAAGTCAGAGTGGACCTGGGAGTAATAGCAATGAATGGGTGCTCCCCATTCCCAACCTCACCAGAACTGGAAACTCGCCATCAGATGCTGTTTAGTGTTTTACACTGAACACTCTTTTCTTTGAGCATCTTACCCTTCTACAAGGGGATGTAGTCAGAGTATTCTAAGCTTTGTGGTGAACCAATGTGTCAGGACTCATAATTGTGTAACCAGGAGTTAATTTTATTACAAGTTAATGGTATTTAGTAAGCTCAGACTGATCTCTCTTCAATTCTAAAAGTTTGCTCGTCTAGCTTGGTAAACATAGTTCCACGTCAAGGTACTTGATGGGTGGTTATGGGGTACATATTTACAATGTTCCTTCTTTACAGTGAATAAGAATTGACAACCCAACATTGTTCAAATCTTTTGGAAAAGACACCCGACCTAAAGCGTTCTCTGTTAAATAAAGACGTCCGACTACAACAGCAATTTCTTTAATGGATACCGTCACCATCATCTCTTCCCCTCCTAACAAAGTTATCTGTCTGATGACAGTACACCAACGCCAACGACGTCAGTAACATGAAAAAAGTAGCCCCAAGGGTACCTCCGTCTGATAAAGGAATCTCTTTGCCACACCCACAAGGCTCCCAGTCAGTGGCAGATCGATCCGTCTGATAAAGAGTCACTCAACAGTTATCAGTCAGATGAAGACTTTGTTAGTTGGCCAAATCGATATTAATCTGATCGACTCGTATAAGCAAGTGATAAAAGCCGAGTATCAAAACACAACTTATGAAAATATCTTATGCTTAAAACTTTTTATTTTTGCTATTCTCTTTCTTATATGAAAAGAGGGGAAAGGAGAGAAAATGAAAATTACTATTAGAAATATTTTAACAAATTGCCTTACTCTACATATTGCATTCTTACATTTGTCAGGAAGATTTTTTTTTTCTGGTCAAAAATCATTATTTGATATTTACACGTTTAAAAGATGCCTTCGTCGGCTATTAATTTCGAGTCACATACAATTTATAGAATTTATTTTATAACGACCATTATAAGTGTCATCAACTCCCTCTTTCTATATATCTCGAAATATCTCTATCTTTTGGTCTTCTATCTTAGCTGACTATATATAACCTGACAATATTTCAATCATGTCCATTATCTGTGTTAGAATTTTTTTCCGTTTTTCATTTCCATCAAAATGATTCTATGTTACTTGCTCTCTCTGTCTCTCTCTTTCACACACACACACACACACACGCTCTCTCTCTCTCTCTCTCTCTCTCTCTCTCTCTCTCTCTCTCTCTCTTGGTATATCTTCTCGCGTAATTCCTTATGTTAGTATAGCAAATTAAATTTTCATTAGTTTTTAGTTAGACGAAGATAAAATAATACATATAAACATTTCTGTTTTATCGAGTAATGCTTCGTTTGACTATACCAACGGAATTCCTCATTAATCCGTCGTGAGGTCACATTGTGTGACTGACACACACACACACAGATATATATATATATATATATATATATATATATATATATATATTTATATAAGTGTGTGTGTATATATGATTATTAATCAGCTATAATCTACATATATCATATCTATTAGCGAATGACGTCTGTTTCATACTCCTCATTCGAAGGTGTGTCCTCCGACCACCGAATTGCCACGGTAAAAATACGACTGAGTCTACGAAAGAATGTGACACGATCAACATCCACTGGACAATATGACTGGGCCCTGCTTAATAACAAGGATATTAGAGATAAATTCGATGCACCACAGGAGAAGAAAGAGGTACATACTCCGAATGATGATTATGATTATTTCGTCAATGCCTACTCAGAAGTGGCAGCGGAATGCATGCAAACTAAACAAAGAACTAAATCTAGAGTCCCATGGGAGACATTAGCGGTTAGGGGAAAGCGTGTAGACGTGAAAACTGCCTCCAAATGCAATGGGAAGAACACAACTAATATTAATGCTCTGAAACTTAAAAAGGCACAAAATGAATTGGTTAAAATATTCCTAAAAGAACAAACAGGATACATACAAAATCAGATCGATAATTTTAGAGACTCGGTAGAAGATAGACAATCTAAGATAGCATAGCAAACGGTAAACGAAGTGAGCAGAAGGAAAAGCACTGCGAAAGCTAAACTGAAAGCTATCAACCAACAAGAACGAATACACTTTTGGAACCAGCATTTCGAGAATTTACTCGGAAACCCTCCGAAAGTTACTCATGAACAGGTCACGAGAATTATAAGTAAGCAATTAGACATCAAACTGGGACCGTTTACACAAGAACTCGACTCTGTACTGAGAAAAATTAAAAATTAAAAAGCAGTAGGGCTCGATGAAATACCCCGAGAAGTATTGAAAACAAGAAAATTCGACGAGATGCTAATCCGATACTGTAATGCCGTATTTAATCAAAACCTGAAAGACAGATGGACAAAGGGATGCATCCTCCCCTTCCCTATAAAGGCAACCTCAGATTAGCCAAGAACTACCGAGGTATAACCCTTATATCCATAGCGGCCAAGATATACAATGCTCTACTACGCAACCGCATGGAATCCAAAGTTGAGAACATACTTAGGAAGAACTAAAACGGCTTCTGGAGGAATAGATCCACGACAGCAAAAAATTTGACTAGCTGTCGAATTCTTGAAGGTGAACGTGCAAAATCCTAGAGGCAACAATATCATTTGTCGACTTCGCCAAGGCAGATGGACTGAATCGGCTACCTGTAGAGGACTATCTTACGCTATTACTCCGTCCAAAGAAAGTAGAACTTTCCATGTCAGTTTTGGACTTAACCACAGTCACGTCAAAAACAGATGGAGCAAATTCGACTCGCCTACCAAAAGAAACCGTCACAGCCATTATGATGCTCTATGGAAACACAAAAGTAAAATTCCTTTCCCTGGATATAGAAACAGACGAAGTAGCCTGTGTCTATATCCAGGGAACAGACATTGTAGCAGGTGTATTGCAAGGAGATACATTAGCCCCATACCTCTTTATCATCTGTCTAGACTCCGTGATTATTGATAAAATGAAAGAAAACGATTTCAAGTTAAGAAAGGAAAGAAGCAGTAGGTACCCCACACAAACAATTACGGACGCCGACAACGCCAATGAGATAGCGCTTTTGGCAAATACACCCGCCCAAGCCGAAACCCTGCTACATAGTCTGGAACGAGCAGCTGCAGGCGTAGGCCTCCATATCAATGCATACAAGGTGAGCTATATGTTCTTTAATCAAAGTGGTGACATCTCCACACTAAACAGTAGCTCTCTGAAACTAGTAGACAAGTTCACCTACCTAGTGAGCAGACATCAGTATGCGACTAGCATAGGTATGGACAGCTATCGATTGGCTATTGGTCATATGGAAGTCAGACCTGACCGATAAAATAAAACGCAGTTTCTTCCAAGCAGCGGTCGTGTCGATATTGCTATATGGATGCACTACATGGATGCCTACTAAACGTATGGAGAAAAAAGCATTCTTGTGTAGTTACACAAGAATGCTGCGAGCAATATTGAACAAGTCATGGAGGCAGCACCCAACAAAGCAGCAGCTGTACGGCCACCGACCACCCATCATGAAAACTATCCAAGTTAGACGAACCAGACATGCGGGACACTGCTGGAGAAGTAGAGACGAGCTCATAAGGGATGTGCTCCTGTGGACCCCTTCACGTGGACGAGCTAAGGCAGGACGACCAGCAAGAACCTACATACAGCAGCACTGAGTCGATACTGGATGTAGCCCAGAAGACCTGCCGGAAACAATGGACGATAGGGAGGTGTGGCGAGAGAGGATCAGGAATATCCGTGCTGATACCGTGACGTGATGATGATGAGTGATTTCGATGCTATTCTACAAATTCAATGTAAATGGCTGCATTGAATATAAAACAGCTTCTATGGAGTAAAAAATAAAAAAAGTATAATTTATCATTATTTTAATCCTCGAAAATTTTTCACCCCAGCGTTAGCTGATGGTCTTTCACTGGAGTCTGGGGGACACCATGTCTCCTCAGGTCTCCAGGATTCTTCTCAGTATTCTAGCCGATCTTTAAAATGCTGTAGCTTGGATAGTCTTGATTTTTACAACGATTTCCAATTATCCCAGCCTCCTTTCCATGACTTTGGTGACTGATTCAAGTGTGCCAATTAAAATTGGTATCACCATTATACTCATGTTCAATAGTTCTTTTTAGTTCTCTGGCAAGGTTTAAGTACTTGTCTCTTTTTCCACTTTCTTTAATTTTCACTCTGGTCCACCGGAACGGCAAGGTAGATTATACGGCAGGTTGTCTTTTTTTTTCTAATTATCACTAGATCTAGTCGTCTGGCCTGGATTGGGCGATCTGTTTGAATCTGAAAACCCCTGAGAATTTTGTGCTTCTCATTCATCAGGACAAACTCTGATTCGAGCATACAGAAGTTGGGAGTATGACCAAATTTCAATTTCTTGCACAATTCACAGTGTATAACTTTACCCACCCAGTCGTGTCTACTTTTATACTTTCTTTGTACTCGTTTACTATATTCGCTTACAATATGATTAATGGTTTCGTTTCTATCGCTACAAAACCAACATTTGCTAATATTCGTATTGTTTGTAGCATAGTTTTTATTCTATGTAAACAGTTTCTTCTTCTTCTTCTTCTTCTTCTTCTTATTATTATTATTATTATTATTATTATTATTATTTTTATTATTATTATCATAGCTATATTTTCAAATATTCAGCACTATGCATAAAATAACATGACAAAAAAGCTGATGAAAAGTTGTTCAAGTTTGCTTTAGCAAATACAGGCAGATAACCACAATAACGTAATCAAGTTGTCTGGGCTGTTGGAATCATCACTTCCGCTTCAATTATTAAAACCAGTCAAACATGGCCGAAACAGTACTTCCGTTTCCTAGAACAATATACAACATCGCTCCCTGCTTAGCTTGAAACTCCGTACATAGTCGACTCAATACTTTTAATGACATAGGTTTTTCTGTGATATGGTGCATATCTAACATGCTTAATGCCATTTAAGGCGCAGAACTTGGAAAATTCTTCACTAGTAAAACTGCTGGCATTGTCGGATACGATCACATGTGGACTCTCATGTGTGGTAAATGTGCGTCGCTGCATCGTTTCTGTTTCTGATGAAGATGATGATGACACTACTTATGCATCTATATATTTACTGTGGGGATCCACAATCACCAAAATCTACTTGCCCTGATCGGGCCTTCATAATCCATGTACACTCCGAACCCAGGCCTTCCTGGGCATTCCCATGGGTGTAATGCACTTGCCTGAGGCATATTTGCACTATCTTGACACATACCACAACGCCTCATATATAATTCAATATCCGCATCAAGCTTAGAACACCAAATGTGACAACGTGAAATTTCCGGATGACCCATATGCAATTCTTTTAGTAAAGTATCTCGACACTCTGCCGAGATAACCACCCGTAATCCCTGTAAAACACAACCAGGTTATTCCGATTATTCATCCTTCCTGTTTGTGTAGGGTGGAAAGTCAGGAGATACCTTGCCAGGCCATTCCTGTAAAATCTATTCATGCACTTGTGATAACACAGGATTTCTTGACGTGTAAAAAGCAACTGTTTTTGACGTGAATGGGGTTAAGTCCAAAACTGACATGAAAAGTTCTACTTTCTTTGGACGGGGTTATAGCGTAAAATAGTCCTGTACAGGTAGCCGATTCAGTCCATCTGCGTAGGAAAATTTTTAGGTGTACACTAGCTGATTATGGTGATTCGCCCGAAGCAATGCCCAATGTTGCACTCTAGCACTTCCTTTTGGGGATATTATACGCTCCTCTATAAAAAGCCGAAGCGGTGATGGTAAATTTCAGACCATAAATATATTCATAGAATTTGGAGACTTCAAAAATGACTGCTAGTCCTTCCCGTTCTATCTGTACGTATTCCTGTTCTGTCCTGGATGCAAAATAAATCGGTTTTTCACTTCTGTCTGTAATTTTATGTGATAAGACTGCACCCACATCAACTGGTGATGCATCCACAGTCATGATATTTTAGTTAAGCATTGTAATGAATCAAAACATTAGTTGACATTAGCAACCTCTTTGATTGCCTAAAGATAAAGGCTACGCCTGGTCCCCATTTCCAAGGAATTCTTTTTTGTAATAATCTGTACAATGGGGCCAAAAGAGCGCTGATATTGCTTAAATAACGGTGATCGTAAATCACAACAGCTAAACTCTACGCAGTTCCGACTCATTCTTTGGGAGTGGGTTCTTTGCAAATTGGATTGACCTTCTTTTGAGTTGGATGGATCCCTTTTGCATCAATCCAGGTATGAAATTGATGACTTTTGGAATTTACATTTAACACCTCTAAGGCAGAGACCAGCATCTCGTAATATCTTTAACACTGCACGCAGGTTACTATTATGGTCTTCCATAGTTTGTCTCGAGATTAGTATGTCGTCGAGATAAGCGACTGCTTTGGTATTCTTTGAATTAGTTGGTCTATAATTCGTTGAAATACTCCTGGTGAAGAAGCAATACCAAAACACAACAGAGTATACATAAAAAGACCTTGATGAGTCTCAATGATTTTTCTTCTAGAGGAACCTGTAAATAAGCGTCACTCAAATCCAGTCACGTAAAATAATACCCCCTCCCCCGAGACTTCAGAATGCCTGCCATTTATATTCAGAATCGGATACTTGTCTATCTGCAAACCGGGATTGATAGTCTGCTCAAAATCCATACAAATTCTAACTTGACTATTTCTCTTTAAAAATAGGACGATAAGGAAAGCCCGTTCTAAAAAAATCAACTGGTTTGATAACAGAAGTAGCAACCATTCGATCAGGTTCAGTTTCTACCTTCTTTAGAATCATTAATGGTACTGATTTAGCCTTCATAAAACGAAGGGTACAATTTTGCTTAATGTATAGTTTCAATATATCCAAGCCTGGTTTAAACAGTTCGAAAAATTTCTGATTCAAATCGGTCAACTTAATTTGGTCGCAGTTAGCAAATAGATTAATTGGCAAACTTTCCAGCCAATTCCTTCCAAGAAGACTTGGTCCCGATCCTGGTACAACAAACGTTCTTAAATTGTACATTTTTCCTTTGTATTTGACATTTAGGTTAGCCACTCCACCTCAGTATGTCCCCAAATCTCAATATTACCTCCTTTTTAGAAAACCTCAGGATCGGTGTGACAGGCTTTCCCGTTGTTCGTTTTTGCACTCTCTTGAAAAATGATTTTTTCTTTTGACATTTAAAAATATTTTTTCCCATACTGGACACTGTATATGCCATTTTTCTCCCCCAAAATAAGCTTCTCCCCTCTGTTTTGTCGTACACATTTTATATAAGTCCTCCATATCTTTGTTCTTTATGTGAGCCACATCGGCAGTCACCAATTCCATAGCCTGAATGATTTTTAAAAATTCTTCAAGTGACATATCCTCAGATAACAATCTTGAATCTTCACCTCATCCTACCCACACAAAAATTTGTCACGTAATGCTTTTTTGAAAATGTCCCAAATTCACAAGTAGAAGATAAATGTTTAAGACGAACAAAAAGATTAGAAACGGACTCACCTTCCACTTTTTAGGATTATAAAACCGATAACTTTCTGTAATTACAATGTGTTTTGGCTTGAAATTCTCAAGCAACAAATGCTTTATTTCCTAAAAAAAACTTCTCATTCGGTTTTTGAGGTGCACATAAATCTTTCAATATTCTCTACGTCTTTTCCCCGATAGTACTGAGCAAAATTGCTTTACATTTTGTCTCTGTTTGAGTGCCATGTGCGATATGATTTGCTATGAAAAACTGTTTCTACGCGGTTCAGGTAAGTTGAAATGTTTCTTAAATCAATGCAAAATTCATCCAAATGTCCGAATGTTAGAATATTTCAGTGTGAAAAAAAAAATCCACTTCGGTAAAATGTTTTTTTTTTTTTATATACCCGACTATGAGAGTTATTTTTGGGGAGAGGCGGGGTTGTTTCACAGGGTGAAGTTGGTGATTTGAATGTTTTAAAGTGGTTAAGATTCGGCTAAGGCGGGCCATCTTTTATTTATATTCCGAGTCTGTAAATGTGTGATACGAAGAGGGTAACATCGACTGGAGTAGAGGACTGACACTACACCCTAGAAGAACAATTCAGCCAGGCTTTTTTCAGTCAGCCAAAATGTTTGCCTGCAGATCTCTCCTCAATATTGATTAATCTCACCTCGTGCCTCTCTTTTCTGTGATCTTTTATACTTTCAGTGTTCATCACTGAAAGCAAAAGAAAATTTTAACCAAAAGATTAGCCCTCTATACATTATTAATGAACAGTTTCACTTTTAGAAAATGGAACTAACGGATAGTCTTTTTCTTATGTGTTGTGCCAAGTTTGAAACTATAGTATGTATAGGAACTGAAAACGAATTTTTTTTAGGTTTTTACGAGGTCATGCTGAAAAGTTCTCGGCACTACAAAAAAAGAAATGACCTTTTTCTGCATTTTTATAAACATTTTTTGAGTCAAATAACTTTGAGAAATGATTTCAAAGTATGTTGAACGGCGAGATAAATATGAGGGATACCATGTTACTATTCATGGCCCCAGACTGTTTTTCTCTAAGAAGAGCCGAGAATCTTTCAAAAAGGAGAAATAATTATGCTATGTGAAATGCTTGAAGTAAATAAAACAGCCATTTGTATCTGTCATTATCGCACTTGCCAGGGAGTAATTGCTTTTGAAAGGTTGATATAATGATGAATAAGCAAGGCTACCAGATTATTATTAAAAGTTCAATTTTCTTTGAAAGTCTCATGTTTTGGGGCTAAATCCAGTAGACGCTAAGCTTAGAAAATTACAACTGTCTTCGCAAGGATGTCAATCTAGTCCTTTCTTGGGAAGACCTGGCTGATAGGCTAAATTTTAACCGATAAAAAATTACGATAATCTTCCCTTCTAAAATAAAATTAGCCGATTTAATTTTATTTCACTCAGAACATTGTGATAAATGTTGTTATTTTCAGTTTAATACTAGATAATATGAATCCTACTTGTATTTCTACTTATAAAATTCAAGCGTCGAAACTTCATTTGGTTTTTAGAAAAAATAAAAATTGCATCAATGGTTTCTTAATTATGAAGTATTAAAGTAAAAGGGTAACCCCAATAATTATGATTCACATATTTGCAACTTCTTATAAAACAGTTTAGCCGTTTATTAGTGACAGTGAGACTTCCAAATTACTAATAAACATATATATTCTCTTTACACTTGCAATTTACTGTCAATAAGTGCGACAATGACTTCTGAGTTGTATGTTTCAAACAAAGTATGTTATCAGATGTCACTAGAGTCTAATTCTGTCAACTTTTATCAATTTTTGTATTTTTTTTTCATTTATCAGTTAATATACTATAAAAGAATAAGATGTAAAACATGCTTTTTTTATTAGCTAAATACGAGAAGATTCCACCCACCAAAGAAAATCTACTGCCATTCAGTAGAGTTGAAAGCACTTTGATAAAGAATTTCCCTTATATACCAAGTGATCTGATGTTTTCCTCATCGCTAATTTCTTAATTCGTTTCCCTTTTATGTCTAATCTCAACCTTCTTCTTTACAATTTCACCTACGAAACATCGTTGTGAACGTCTTCCATATGGACGTTTAAGGTCTCTTGCATACCACTTGACTCAAGCTCACCTTTCATCTGAGAGCCTTTTGACGTGAAGAATTACAATCGGTGTATTCTACAATCCCAGCCAACTGGACCAGAAAAATGTTTTGGATTTTATCTGTTATTAATTAATAAAAAAAAGGTGTTTTATGAGTGTTAATTCCCTCTTTTTTGTCAGAGATAGAGTTTTTTTTTATTTAGACTGTTTTCTGAATGTTAACATAGTTTTCAACAAAATCTCTTCTTTTTAGGATTGAATGTTTCACAGTGGATTCTATGGCCGATATTAACACGTCTCTGCTTCCATAGAAGACACATTTTGTACATTCTTTATACTAATTAGTCAGTGTGTCCACATATCGAATTCACCTCGACAAAACAAGAATCTGACGCTGTTCTTTTGTATTGTTTAAGAGTTTTATATGAACAAATCAGAGCCAACTGACAACTGGTTATCAAATTGATTAAGAAATGGATTAAAGCAAACGGTGCATCCGTTTGTGCGCCTAGTTACCCAATCAACACTATGAACGCCCTTTTACATTGATATAGTTTGCAGTAATTTGAGACGAAAAACTTATTGCTATAGCTGAGCTGTTAAGTGCGTAGTGTCGGTATATGTGTTATATTTATTTAAGACAGACAATAGGAAGAAACAAATAAAGTAAGCTCACACACGCACGCACGCATATATATAGTTCATTATATTTATAAATAAGGAGTGCAAATGTTGAAGTAAGAATAGCGTAGATAAAAAATCAACGGTGTTTTGTGACTGTCAGTTTCTCGCCAAAGTGATCATCAGACTAAGAGAAGCTACCCAGAAAAATACCATTAAACAATAAAAAATACGAACATGGCTGCAAACTTTCTTGACGTCAATGGAACTTAAAAGAACAAGCTAAAATACACCAAAATAATAGCCTGGAAAGTGAGAAAAGTTGCTCCAGCTTACAACAACACTTCAGCGCTGAAGATTGCCTAGAAAAAAGAAAATAGACATGAAAAACTTCCCAGAACAAAACAAACATTTGAATAAATTATTAGTACTAAAATCCAAAAGTGACATGAAATATAGGCATGAAATATCGGCATGAAAACCGACTTCTTCCTGGAAACCAACGACTTCGCAGACTAATCAAACTAAACAAAATAAAGATAAAATCAGTTGATGAATTTTCTGCCTATGATATGGTACCATAAACATGGATAACAGAACGTCTGAAAATATTAAAAATATTAAACAAAGGCATTAACTTCATCATTAAAAGCTATGGAAAACTGGAAATTGGAATTTTCAGAAAAAACAACCCGGATGTGATAAAAATCGTGAGACATCTTCCTGAGAGACTCATTCTTACCACTAATATTTGTTATAGAAAAGATACCATGGAATCATATACATAGATAATGCATAGACGGCTACAAATTTACAAAATCACAAGAAAAGATGAATTCCTTAATGTATATGTATGATAATAAGAGCTTAAAATCAGTTCCTACATCCAAAATGTATATTTCAAAGGTTTGTACAAGTGTTTCTAGTTCTTTATCCTTTTATAAAGAAGAGAAACACTTATACAAAACCATTCAAATATACATTTTGGATGTAGGAACTGATTTTAGGCTTGAATATTTGTCATGTTTTGATAATGAAAGAGGATAAAGCGAAAGAAATGGAAAGAATAGCATTATGAAATTAGACAAATATCGGAAGACTTGAATTACAAGAAAATTACCTGTGTATAGTGAAAGTGAAAGTGAATATCATCAAACAAACAGAAATGACAGAAAAAGTAAGAAGAAATAAACCCAGAAAAACAAAAAGAAAAGCTTTCAAAACCAGGCTCAACAGTAGAAATCTCATCAAATGAATAAAAATATTCAGCAATCCCCTTTATATGTTACTCATGACAATTCTTGAAATGGAAAAAGGAAGAAACTCAGACAAATGGACCGAGAGACTAGAAAATTGAGGATGATGCAAAAAGCTTTATATCAGAGAAGTGACGTTGTCAGACAATATGAGACAAGTAAAACAGGGGAAGAAGATTTACCACCATTGAAGATTACGGAGATGCAACAATGTGAGGATTTGTAGGAAAACAGAAGAAAAAAAAGACAGCAAAGACAAAGTCTAATAATATCGACCATTAAAAGCATTTGGCAATATATGAATAAACAGAAACATAACACAATCAAGAAAACAGAAATGGGAAGAAAAAATTACAAGAAGAATCCAAGTGACAAACTTGGGAGACTGCATCCAAGAATACCTGGATATGGCTAAGAGAGAAACTAAAACTATTCCGGTAGAAAATGATGACATAAAGATTGAATTATATCGAATTAAAAATTGATAATACACAGCAAAATAGCAAATGTTGGTGATGTGGGGAAAGAGATGAAACGATTAATTACGTCATCAGTGAATGCAGCAAAGTTGCACAAACAGAATATAAGAATAGGCATGAGTGGGTTGGAAAAGAAGATCCATTGAAAATTATGCAAGTGATTAAAGTTTGATAATACAACCAAATGGTATATGCACAACGTAGAATCCGTCCGAGAAAATAAGATGCATAAAATTTTCTGTGATTTCGGGATGCAAACGGATCACCAAATATAGAAGAAAAAAAGAAGAAAAATAGTAATGATGATATTTAACCCATATCTGAGGGGACCATAAGGGATTTCTTACATTTTCTAAAAGTAGAAGTTCGAATGTGAGCGAAAGAACATGACTACAGTTCGAACTCATTTACTTTGAGGCTGCAATCCAAGTTTTTAGCAATTACACCAGAGGACAAACTGAGACCAGTCAAACTACACCATTGTTTCGGTCGGCAAAATAGTGAGAAGAGATCTGGAGATTTGAAGAGATTTGCTCTCTATTGGACGCCAGTGAAAGGCCATCAGGCAACGCTAGTGTGAAAAACCTACAAGGGTTAATAATAATAATAATAATAATAATAAGAGAATACTATGAAAAACTGGAAAGTGGAATTGAAAACAGGAGGGAAAAACTTATCATGGGTGAAAATGCAGAGAGGAAAATCTTTGGGAGATGTGTTATCACCACAACTATTTGTAATAGTAATGATGTCATTCAATCACATGGATAGGAAATGCAAAGGAAGATACAAACTTCGTAAGAAAAAAAATCAACTACTAAAAGTACGTACACATCAAACTGTTGACCAAAAAATGAAAGAGAATTGGAAACCCGAATACAGTCAGTGAGGATATACAGTGACGAAATAGGTATAGAATTTGGTATCGAAAATGTGTCACGCTAATAATGAAAAGAAGAAAACTGCAAATGATGGAAGGAATAGAACGACCAAATCAGGAAAAATCAGAACGAACGGAGAAAAGGAAACTTACAAATATTTGGGAATATTGGAAGCTGACTCCATCAAAAAAGTGGAGATAAAAGAAAAAAATTTAAAAAGAATACATCAGGAGAACGAGAAAACTACTGTAAACCCAACTATACAGCAGAAATCTCATCAAATGGATAAACACCTGCGCTGTCCCCCTTGTAAGATGCTCAGGACCATTCTTAAAGTGAACGAAGGAAGAACTTCACCAAATGGACTCGAGAACAAAAAACACATGAGATGCATAAGACCTTACATGCTAGAGATGATATAAAACAGACAATATGTGTCAAGAAAAGGATGAGGAAAAGGACTCGCTAGCATTGATGATAGCCTCAATACCTCGATAAGACGTTCTGAAGACAACATAAAAATTGCAAGAAAGGCTAATAACAACCACCAGAAAAAAAAACAATAACTAAAAAAACAAAAAATTGAAAGAAAAAAAAAATGTAGGGACATTTCAAGCAACAAACAAGCGAAACCTCACACGAAAAAGACGGGGCTAAGAAAAGCAAATCTAAATAGAGACACTAAATCTCTTCTAATAGCGGCAAAAAAAACAACGCCATAAGGACAAACTATGTTAAATCTAAAGTAGATAAGATGCAAAAAATTAGCACATTTAGGTTATGTGGTGATAGAGAGGGAACGATCATTCATATAATAAGCGAATCCAGTAAATGAGTGCAAAAAGAGTATAAGATGAGACATGACTGGGTGGGAAAGGTAATCAACAGGGAATTGTACAAAAAATGTTGATTTGACCATACATGGTATATGAACAATCCGGAATCTGTCCTGGAGAATGAAACTCACAAAATTCCCTGGGATATTGAGATACAAACGAATCACTTAATCTCGGTCAGACGACCAGACCTAGAAATAAACAAAAAAGAGTACCTGCCTAATTGAAAATGAAAATAAAAGAAAGCTGAAAGAAAGATAAGTGCCTTGCTAGAGAACTAAAAAAAATATGGAACGTGGTGACGGTGATACCAATTGTAATTGGTGCACTTGGAACGATTCCCAAAGGCTTAGTAATTGTTGGAAATCGGAGGACGAGCCGAGATCATTCAAACTATGGCACTGTTGAGGTCGACCACAATACTGTGAAGAATCCTGGAAAATTGAGGAGACTTGCTGTCATTTTAACTGTAGTGAAAACTATCTGCTTACACTGTTGGGAAAAAAACTCTAAAGTGTAAAATAATAAGAGAAAGAACAAAAACAACAACAACCACAACAAGACTAGTCCATATCCCTAAATTTATTTTTCGCCGTTATTTTTAAGTATTTGGAATTTTTCGAATTTTCGTTTCTGCCTTCAGGAAGTAGAGAAGACTACAAATATGTACTTCACTGTTATTTTAATAGCAATACTACTCAAAGAGGGCATAGAAAAAGAATGATAGAAATTTTGAATCCGGTAGATTTAATACAAGCCAAAGGTTGATTGACCAAGAGAGAAAGATTTTAAAGAAAGGTTGGTTTTCTGACTTTCAAATAATAGAAATATGTGGAGAAATAAATCGAGAAGAATATGAACAAAATCCCGAATCGAAACACTAAATTCTGCAAAGAAAAAAAAAACATAACCGAATTGAAAACAGAACACTGAAACCCGAAATACCAAATACCCAGCAGCACAAAACAAATATTTTAACGCAAGAAGAGAAAATAAATCTAAATTTAAAAAAGAGAATCACAGCTACAAAGAAAATTATGTTACAATCCCTTAGGAACCAAAACTGCGAAAAGTTCTGGTCGAAACTGAAAAGATAAACAAATCATTAACAATTTTTCCAACAAGCAACATCACTGAACAAAACAAACTAATTTATGCAAGAGCGAAACTAGTTGGTGATAAAATCGATTTTCTCTAAGAAACAAGAAGAGAAATACAAAACCTGGATGCGAAATTAAACCAGAAGGAAAGTTAATGAAACTGCGACCAAAACCGAAAGTTTAAAGGAAGGAAAAGCTTGCGAGGATATGTTAGAATGAAAAACCCAAATAGAACAGCAGTGACAATGCAACTTGAAGAAATAAATCAAAAGATATTTGCGAAAAAAAGAATACTCAAGCGATACCGAGACAAGGTCAACAAATACCACAAAACTGGACATTCTAAAATAACGTAAGAAAATCATACCTTTAAGTAGGGGGAGAATGCATGAGGATAAGCCAACGACTAGATTTAAGGGACTCAAACAATTTCAGGGTGAAATACAGGAACAGAAAAAACAAAACAGAAAAGCAGATTGGATGAAAAAACATGAAAAAAGAATGAGTGGGACTCGAAGATGGACCTTACAGGAAAATACACATGGAATCACTCAGAGCAAGACTCAAGAAAGTATGTAAATGGAAAATGCCAGGCCATGATATCAAGCTGGGATTCTGCTTTCAAACATTCACGTCTATCGACGACAAACTGGCGCTTAAAGTGGGTAGATGTCTTGAAGAAGCAAGTATACATTTATGCCAAAGTGGAAGACCACTTGGATCCAAAAAGGCTCCCAACAAGAAACCATCCTCAACAATTTTGGACCAATAACGCGTCTATCTATATTGAAGAAAATCCTAACAACACACTTTAGTGGGGAGATCTATTATTTCTTTGTATGCTGCGGACTGTGATTGAAAGAACAGAAATGACGTTACAGAAGAACAAGTAGAACAGTTAACTAACTGTACATTAATCAGCATATCCTCAAGAACAATAAAACGAAGTGGTAAATGTAACTACGGCGTAGGTCGACAACAAAAAGCTTATGATATGGTTCCAAAAACCTGGATAACAGAATGTCTGAAAATGTACAAAATATACGAAAAAGTCATAAGATCCATCACGGAAGCCATGAAAAACTGGAAAGGCGAATTAACAGGGGAAGGAAAAAACTTTAGCAGAGGGGAAAATCCCATGAGGCATCTTCCAGGGAGATGCACTGTCACCTTTACAATTTGTTATTGCAATGATGCCACTTTATCATATGCTGTGTAATTCTGATGGGGGCTACAAATTTACAAAATCACCGAAGATCAATCACCTTATGTACAGGGATGACATAAAATTGAAAAAATTGAAAAAGAACTGGAGAATCTGATAAAAACAATAAGAATATCCAGTAATAATGTAGGAATGGAAATTGGCAAAGAAAAATGTGCAATGCTCATAATGAAAAGTGGGAAAAGACAAATAAGGGAATGAAAAGAACAACCAAATCAGAAAAAATATCAGAACACTTGGAGAAAAAGAAAAAAACAAATACTTAGGAATACTGGAAGCAGAAATTATCACACAAGTGAAGATGAAAGAAAAAAATAATAGATTATCACAGACGAACGGGAACACTTTTAAAAACCAGGCTCTGTAACAGAAAGCGTATCAACGGGATAATCACCTGGACAGTCCCTCGAGTAAGATACTCGGGATTATCCTTAAAATATACAAGGAAGGAACTAATTCAAGAGGACCTAAGGGTGAGAAAGCTGAAGACGATGTACAAGGCGTTTCATCCGAAAGATGACAAAGACAGATTATATGTGACAAGAAAAGACGGATGAAGAGGACTCGCAATCATTGAATGCATCAATAAGAGGACTCAAACATTAAAAAGAGTACAGAAAGAATAATGGTTATAGCCAGTAGCAGTACTGACAGTATAAGGACAGACAAAAGAGCAGCAAAAACTATGAAATAAGACTAGGAAGAAAAACAACTATATGGATATTTCAAGCAACAAACTGTCGAAATATCACAAAGAACAAAAAGAAAACGAGAACAAAGTGAATCACAAAACAATCAAATATTTCTAATTCCTCAATATTTACAGTAAACACGTTTGCAGACCCGAATGAAATACGAGGATCGTTAAATACTTTTTTCGTAGGGGCACTTTTATTGATAGTACACACATGAAACTATTCCCCTTCGAAGTAATCTCCTCCAGCTGCAATGCACTTGTTGTACCGTTCCAACAACTTCTTGAAGGCCCCATGGAAGTCCTCTTGTGTGAGTGTGTCAATGACCTTCGTCACAGCCTCTTTAATCTCCTCAATTGCCTAATGACAGCCTCTGAGCTTAGGGAATAACCAAAAGTCACAGGGAGGGTGAGGAACTGTGCTGATGCCCATCTTGGTCAAATAGTCTATGACAAGGATGGAGTTGTGAACTGTTACAATGTCCTGGTGGAAATGCCACGAACCCGATTTCAAGAGTGCCTGGCCTCTTCCCTAGGAATCTCTTGCTGAACGCCCTTAAAACCTCAATTTAGTAACTCTAAGCCTAACCCTTTGGCCAATCAACTCTGGTGTATTGACTTCTTTACTCCTCCAACACCTCTCATCATCCCTCACAGAATCCCTGCATTCCTTGAATCTCTTATGCCACTCAAAAACCGATGCTCGATTCATGGAAGATGCTCTAAAAGCAGTCTGAAGCATTCCATACGTTTCTACGGTATTTTTTCAAAGTTTAAAACAGAATTTTATTGCATATCGTTCTTCTAAAGTGTCTTCACGTCCAGATTGCATTTTTGAAATTCACCAGCTGTGACAATCGGGATTTATTGGATTTATTCGAATTCCGGCTGTAGCTGTTCATTTGAACCTGAAATCATAAAAATTGGTCAGTCATCTCATAAGGTGTATAGCAATAACACAGTGAATTTTCAAGAGTCTACGGCAATTTTAAATGCCTGTACAAAAAAAGTCTGGATACTTATTGAAGGCACCACGTAGCTAAGGTTTTTGACACTTGTTTCATCGAAAAATGATCTTCAGGAAAAGTTTGTAGAAATTGATTTGTACAAACGAATGAATATCTATAAACAAACAGTCCAAATTAAGATATGAGAGGAGAAAACTAAATTGAAGGACAACTTGCGAGCTGCTATTTATTTTGTCCCCTCATCCATTCAATATTTTATATCTTTAATTGATAGCGTTTTTTTAGATGTGGAATATGCAATAGCCAGCTTTTCTTCGGTCCGGAGAAGGGCAAATTTATTTGACGCTTTACAATTGCGTCCTCTTTTTAGTTTCCCACTTCAATATGGTGTTCACTTAACAATTACCATTAATTTCCCAGATTAATTTAGAAAGTGCGCTACTCTGCTTATTTATTAGACATGAACAAAGCTGGTTGTAAAACCTTTTTTGAAAATGCCCTGAGTCCGAATATACTTTTATTTTGACTTAATCATTCAACTTAGTATTTTCCTTTTAAGAGCGCACTATTTTTTTTAGTTATATGGTAGATATTCGATTCTTTTGTTTTTGATAAATTTTCCCATGTCAGACTTGTTAAAATAATTGCAACATTTGGCATTCTGCTATTGATCAACTTCACTAAGCTTTTATTAACATTTATTCTGTATCGTTAGGATCTGGGAAATGTTAGTTTTATATTTTGAAAAATGTCACTTTCCCATTTACTTTTAACTTACATGTTAGGAGGAAGCAATCTATCTATATATATATATATATATATATATATATATATATATATATAACGTAAATAATGAATATGGCTTCAACGCAAGCATTCAACCATATTCTCTCGCTCACAAAATTGAGCGAACCACTGATCTATCAGCTATGGACAAACATTCTCATCTCTTTCATAAACAAACTATAATAATGAACAGTTTCATTCAAGTAACGCCGAATAAATCTTTTGTACATTTTCCTTCAAGATGAGAGAAAAAAAATAACAAAATAATCGCTTCAAACAATGGGCAATCACCAAAGCTCGGCTGATGTGCTTTTCTGTGTTAGTAGAGCTGCAGGCTATTTAAGGCTTCCTACTTTTTTGTTTAACTTAGTTGCGAGATTAATAAGCTTTTAACAATATATTGTGATTAAGATGATGAGAAAGTAAAATTGCATGTCGGGAATATTTTTGCTATGGAAAAAAGGATCATCTAACAAACATGGAGTTTGCTTTAATCAAGCAGTCAGTGGATATTGCCCAAGGATATGCATTCAAGAGAAAGGGATTGTTTCTCTCATGACTTCTAAAATATTTACGTGGGCAGTAATGAGCATACATTTAATCAACGGCGCAGCTGACTGATATATCGTATTTATCAATGGAGCCCATTTCTATTTTCGGGTGTATAATGACGTCATATCCGGTTTAGAGAGTTAATATTTTCTAATCTTTTTTCGTTTCTCATTTTCCTTTGCACAAAATCCTGTATCGGTTCATGAATAAGCCATTTTGTTTCATAGCTGATATAAGAACTATAAGAACAATTTCTCTCTCTCTCTCTCTCTCTCTCTCTCTCTCTATATATATATATATATATATATATATATATATATATATATATATTGTTGCTTATGAGTATGTCGGTTTGTTTGTCTTTTTTTATTATTTGTCCGGGTTTGGATCCAATATAAAACTATTTTGTCAAAACAACCAGACCTGCTTTCCTTAAACACGTTTTTTTTTTGTATATTGCCTGCTGTATATCTTGACGCAGATATCGATTTTATTGAAATTAGACCAGCAAATTTGCATACGAATATTTTGATTTAAAATAGCTTGTTAAAAAAGAAAAAAGATAAATTTTAAAAAATAAACTTCAAAATAAATGAGTATGTTTCATAATTATTATTCAATTTTATTTTTTAATAGACATTTACTTTCCTTTTTAAATAAATGTTTGTTTTGCACATAGATTTTATTGTTATTATCGGCGGTGAAAGAGTTATTATCAATCTTAAACTTCTTGTAAAGTTCTGACGTGAGCTTTATTGTGACTCGAACGATACAATATACTACATCATCATCATTATTATGTCGTGCCGCTAGTACGGATATCCCTGACCCTCTCTCGCCACTTCTCCCTATCATTTATCGCTTTTGGCAGGTCTTCTGGACTACATCCCGTATCCTCACATAGCTGCTGTATGTATGTTCGAGCTGGTCGTCCTGCTTTTGTTTGGCCATATGCGGGGGTCCATAGGAGTACATGACTGATGAGTTCGTCCTTGCTTCTCCAGCAGTGTCCTGCGTGTCTGGTTCGTCTAGCTTGTATAGTTTTGTGATGGGAGGCAAGTGGCCGTATAGTTGGTGTCTTGTGGGGTGTTGTCGCCAGGACTTGTTCAATATTGCTTGAAACATTCTTGTGTAATTGCCGTCTAGTTTCTTCTTCAGCTGTTCAGTTAGCGTCCAACGAGTGCATCCATAAACAGTATCGATACGACCACTGCTTGGAAGAAACTGCGTTTTATTTTATCGGTCAGGTCTGATTTCCATATCATCGAGAGCCTATCGATAGCTGTCCATGCTTTCGTTAGTCGTGTGTCGATGTCTTTATCGGTTGATGAGACACTGCTTCCTAGGTAGGTGAATTTGTCTACCTGTTTCAGAGAGGTTCCGTCAAGTGTGGAATTGTCGCCTGTTTGGTTGTAAAACATACATTCAGTTTTGTGTGCATTGAAATGGAGGCCAATACCTGCAGCGGCTCGTTCCAAACTATGCAGTAGTGTTTCGGCTTCGTTAGATGTATTCGCCAGTAACGCTATGTCATCGGCGTAGTCGGCGTCGGTAATTGTTTTTGCGGGGTACCTTCTGCTTCTTTTCTTTGTCAGCTCGAAGCCATTTTCTCTGATTTTGTCAATCGAAGTTCTAAGCACATAGTCTAGACAGATGATAAAGAGGTATGGGTCTAGCGTGTCCCCTTGTAGTACTCCTGCAACAATGTCGAAGTATTCTGTGTCTCCATCTGGTGAACGTACTTTCACTTTGGTGTTTCTGTAGAGAATCATTATTGCTGCTACGGTTTATTTTAGTAGGCCGTATGCTAGTAGGATTTGTTCCATCTTCCCTCTGTGGATGGAATCGAAGGCCTTGGTAAAGTCGACAAATAGTAATGTCGCCTGGAGGTTTTTTGCCTGAACGCCTTCAAGGATTCTACGGATGGTCAATATTTGTGAGGTTGTGGATCTATTTCTTCGGAAGCCATTTAGGTTTTTCCTAAGGATGTTGTCTATTTTGGGTTCTATGCGGTTTCGTAGTAGGGCATTGTAGATTTTGGCTGCTATGGATGTAAGTTTTATACCTCGGTAGTTCTTGGCTAATCCAAGGTCGTCCTTTTTAGGGAAAGGAAGGATGCATCCCTTCATCCATCTTTCTATCCTATTTCGATTATAGACTGCGTTGCATTGTCGGAGCAGTATGTCGTCGAATTGTCTGGGGGGGATCTCGTCAAGCCCTGCAGCTTTCCTATTTTTAATTTTTCTTAGAACTGAGTCGAGTTCTTCTTTGGTGAACGGACCTAGTTTAATGTCTAATTGCTTACTGATAATTCTGGTGATCGGTTCATTCGTTACTTTTGGTGGGTTTCCTAGTAGATTTTCGGAATGCTGTTTCCACAGTTTTACTCTTTCTTGTTGGCTTGCAGCTTTCAATTTTGCTTTGGCTGTGCTCTTCCTTTTACTCACTTCGTTTATTGTTTGCCAGGCTATCCTAGATTGCCTATTTTCTACCGAGTCTCTAATCTTATCAATCTGATTTTGTATGTATTCCGTCTGTTCTTTTAGATATATTCCTGCTAATTGATATTGTGCCTTTTTTAGTTTTCGGGCATTTGTGTTTGTTGGGTTCTTTTAGTGCCTTCCTTCCTTCCTTCCTTGCTTCCTTCCCCTCCCCGCTGACCGTGATAAAGGAGTGGAATAGTAGTTTAAATGCTAGTAAAATTAGTAATAATTCTAGCGAGCATTTGTTAAAATGGAAGTCAAATTTGGAAGTCATCCGTTTCCAGAAGTGTTTCAAAGAGGTCAGTAAATTTATTCTACTAAACTGTTCATTTAAAAAAATGCATATATTTGATTTCAAATAGTTCTGTCTTAAATCTCCGCTGGATTATGTGTTCTTAAATGAAGAATATAATGTATTTTAAATGTAAGGACATGTTTTGCTATAAATCAAAATTGAACATATGACTCTGGTCGAATGTATCAGCATACACGGTAAATAGGTTTTGAATCTTTTCTAAAAGCTCAGAAGTCTCAGTTTGCCCACCCCCATAGCAGTTAATAAGAAAACAAGGCAACCCAAGTCTAATTCGAAACGTCACCTTCTCTATAAAAAAAAACACATCTTAAGGCCAATATCGGAAGACAGGTTAAAATATACCCCAAAATTTCTTAAAATATATATTAGTCCCGGACTTAAACTAAGTTAAAACTTAAGGTAAAAGAAGGAATTTTTTTTTCATTCACGTACACATGGGAAGCAGCATGATGGACGTAAAGGTATGCGAATGCGCAATGCCTAACCTGTGAAGGTGACGTACCTGGGCATTCGAAGCGCGCACGAACGTGTCTGGCTTGTCGAAGGGAAACCGATATGGCTGCCGCGAGCATATTTGACGAGGGGAGATCTCGAACCAGCGAGAGGTAATGTACACGTATGCAAATTAGTGCGAGAGCTTACGAACATACAAAGACGCACGGTAACGGCTGAAAGGGACGAGTGTTCTAAGTGCATTTGCCCGACGAACGGGTTACAACTGTACGAAGTAAGGAAGGAAGGAAGGAAGGAAAGAAGGAGAGAACCAGAAGGAGAGAGAGAAGGAGAGAAGGAAGGAGAACTAGGGAGAAAGCGAGAGAGAAGGAACAGCTACTGAGAGAGGGAGAAAGCGCTCGACTCAACACGCCCTGAAACCAACAATAGTGGTCTCTGTTGGATTGATACAAGAATCAGTTTCCTATTGCTTGTTACGCCCGCTCTGGACAACAAGCTATTTCGGCAATCATGGCCTTTGATCCAAGACTAATTCCCCTTTTTGACGGGACCGATGCTGGGCAATCGGTGGTTGAATGGGTGGAGAAGGCAGAGTTGGTGTACCGGTTGAGCGGTGTGTGTGGCGCCGATGCGCCTCTCGGGGGGCGCATACGCAGTGTATCAGCAGCTGAGTGAGGAGAAGAGGGCTGACTTTGCCTGTATAAAAGATGTTCTTTACACAGCATTTGCTCTCACTCCTGTAACGGCGTATAAGCAGTTCACGGCGCGCCGTTTGCGTCCGGGAGAAACGGTGGACGTCTATTTGGCGGAGCTACGCAAGCTTACGACTCAGTTCGGAGGTATGACGGAGAGAGGTCTGGTCTGTGCATTCATAGCTGGGTTGCCGGAGCATGCGGAGAATCTTCTCCAAGCCACTACCCGAGTAGACGATTTGCCGATATCCGACATATAGGCCCGTGCCCGAGCAATATTGAAGGACAGGCTCGCAGGCACAGAATCGGCAGCCGCAGCAGTTCAACTACCGGGACGTCAGGAGAAGGGAGTCACAGCTTTAAGGAGATGCTATGTGTGTCAAGAACCTGACCACATGGCTCGAGATTGTCCTAGGCGGCGCGGAAGTCCCAGGTCCCCAAAGAGTCTCATTTGTTATCGGTGCAATCGACAGGGCCACGTTGCACGAAATTGTCCGGGAAACGAGCGAGGAGACGAGTCTTCAGCGCCAGTCTCTCTCCCAGACCTCGTATGAATGGCGCTCTGCCTGCAGTCAGTGTGCAGATTGACGGAATACGACTAACTGCCCTGGTGGATACAGGCTGTACGCAAACCCTAGTTCGCAAACCATGCTGTCAGACGTGGAAGAAAAAGCAAGTCCCCTTGATGGTTGTAGGAGGGAACTCGTCAATGTGTTGTGGAGAGAGCGTGGTCCAAATTGGCATCGGCAATGGTCCTTCAGTCGCTGTACGAGCCCTGGTTGTAGATGAGGCGCTGTTTTGATATGATCTGCTACTCGGGCTAAATGCGATCAGGCAACTTGGTGGAATGACTATGTCTGCCACCGGCGAAGTGAAATTTCCTCAGCGCGAAAGACTGATGTGTGCTGCTATTACCCTCGACGAGCCTGATTTTCATGCTGAATACGACGAGACCAAGCGCGTATGGACCGCATCTTGGAAATGGTCCGGTGACCAGCCACCTGTGTCTTTGAAAAACAGGCTGTCAGAATACCCTGCCCCTAAGCGACTCCAAGGTGAATATGAGGGGGAGTTGCTGGCTTGGATTCAAAACGGTTGGCTGATTCCGTACCCGGAGAGCGAACTTGGCCCTCCTAAAGGCCTGATACCATTAATGGCCATATTACAGGAAAGTAAGCAGAAGGTCCGGCCAGTTATGGACTATCGTGAGTTGAATGAGCACATGAACGCGTATACGGCGAATGCAGACGTATGTACTCAAACCATGCGGGAATGGCGACGGCAGGAGCCAAAAGCCGCCATAGTGGACCTACGCCGGGCATATCTGCAGATCCATGTTGACAAGTCACTGTGGCCGTTCCAAACGGTGAAAATTAAAGGGCAGAGGTACTGCCTCACCCGCTGGGGGTTCGGGCTCAATGTAGCTCCCCAGATTATGCGGTCCATTGTAAAAGCTGTGATCGGGCAAGATGACACCGTCAGTCGCGCTACCTCTTCGTATGTCGATGACATATTTGTTAACGAAAGTGTCTGTTCGGCAGCGCAAGTGAAGACGCATCTTGAACGATTTGGGCTGACTTGTAAGAGTCCGGAACAACTAAGTAGTGGCGCTCGAGTGTTGGGCGTATACGTCTGGGAGGAGCGCGGCAAGCTTAGATGGCGACGCGACAGCGAGCGTCCGAAGGTTCCCAATGTACTCACGCGTCGTGCCGTCTTTTCTGTGTGTGGGCAGCTGACCGGGCATTTTCCAGTGTGCGGCTGGATCCGTGTTGCAGCTGCGTTTGTGAAACAGAGAGCTAACGCTGTGACAACCGGATGGGACGACGAAACACGAGACCCCATGTTGCGTCTGATGCTTGACGAAATTATGATGAGATCGTCACAAACTGATCCAGCACGTGGTGACTGGTGCGCGGTTGGTCAGGAAGTCACTGTGTGGGTGGATGCCAGCTCCCTGGCCACCGGGGTAGCTATTGAATATGACGGAGCCATCATTGAAGACGCAAGTTGGCTACGACCGGTGCACGCAGATAAGCACATCAACCTGGCGGAGCTTGACGCAGTGTTGAAGGGCATTACTCTGGCGCTGCACTGGAAGGCGAGTGTGATTCACCTGCGGACAGACTCGGCCTGCGTGCACCGGTGGATTTCTGACACCCTGTCCGGGAAAGCAAGGGTGCGGACTAAGGCGGTTTCGGAGATGTTAATAAGACGGCGACTGAGTACGCTCCAAGAATTAGCGGCGGAGTATAGACTGACAATTGACGTGAAATCCCTGGCGAACCGAGCCGATCCACTCACTAGAGTGCCCCAACGGTGGCTGGATGCACTTCGGAAAGAAGCGGAACCCATCGAGCCAATATGCGCTGCATCTATGGGTGAGCTGGATCTCGCTCGCATTCGGACCATTCACCGATCTTGTGGGCACCCTGGCATAAAGCGCACACTCTACTTCGTGAACCTGGCGAGTCCTGAGGTCACTAAGGCAGCTGTTCGGGAGGTAGTTAGAGAATGCGAAGAGTGTCAGTCTATAGATCCAGCCCCGGTGAGTTGGAAAGCAGGCAGATTGGACGTATGCGAGAACTGGAGGAGGGTTGGAATGGACGTGACTCACCTTGGAGGTCGTCATTACCTAATCTTAATCGACTGCGGACCCAGTTGGTTTGCTATTTGGAGGCCGTTATCATGCCAAGATGCTGCCAGCGTTGTTCGGCAGTTGGAGACCGTGTTTTGCGAGAGGGGGCCGCCTGTTGAGCTTCTCACAGATAACGCCACGACCTTTAGCGGAGAGGCGTTCTCTAAATTCGCCGAGCGCTGGGGCGTTCGGATGAGATTCCGTTGCACATACGTACCGGCTGGCAACGGGATTGTGGAGAGATCTCACCGCACAATAAAGCGCATTGCCGCAAGAACACGGTGCTCGGTGATGGAGGCTGTATACTGGTACAATGTGACTCCTAAAGACGATGCGTCGGCGTCAACTGCACCAGCAAACCTAATATACTCATATACAACCCGTATAAGAGGTGTTGATGTCACGTTACCACCGGAGGATGTCGGACCCAGCAGGTACAAGGTAGGGGATAATGTTTGGGTGAAAATCCCTCATGGGCGATGTACAACACAGTTCGGAAAGGGAACAATTACGGGTGTGTACAGCCCCCATTCGGTCCTTGTTGACGGGACACCTCGCCACATTAAGGATGTTCGTCTAGTGCGAGGAGCAGACGCCACTTATTGCAGCAGCGCTTCCTCTGAAGACGAAGCGCCGATGCTGTTTTTACCGCGGGAGGATCCCGCAGCATCTGAAAGCGACCACAGCGACCGTGGTCAACGTGGGCCCGGAGACACGTCCGAGGACGACGACGTAGTCGAGGGCGTTCCGCTCAGACGAAGCAGCAGACTCAAAAGACCTGCTCCGCGCTGTACGTTGTGTGATTTCCAAATCAGGGAGGAGTGTGAAGGTGACGTACCTGGGCATTCGAAGCGCGCACGAACGTGTCTGGCTTGTCGAAGGGAAACCGATATGGCTGCCGCGAGCATATTTGACGAGGGGAGATCTCGAACCAGCGAGAGGTAATGTACACGTATGCAAATTAGTGCGAGAGCTTACGAACATACAAAGACGCACGGAAACGGCTGAAAGGGATGAATGTTCTAAGTGCATTTGCCCGACGAACGCGTTACAACTGTACGAAGTAAGGAAGGAAGGAAGGAGAGAACCAGAAGGAGAGAGAGAAGGAGAGAAGGAAGGAGAACTAGGGAGAAAGCGAGAGAGAAGGAACAGCTACTGAGAGAGGGAGAAAGCGCTCGACTCAACACGCCCTGAAACCAACAATAGTGGTCTCTGTTGGATTGATACAAGAATCAGTTTCCTATTGCTTGTTACGCCCGCTCTGGACAACATAACCTTTTCCTGGACGTGTGGGTCTCGCGGCTTAACACTCAGGATTGTCAGTTCGATCGGGGAACTATTGCTGCTCATCTATAAGAGTGGCTTCTATAGATGAGAATAAACACAACCATCGAAAGATAACCATGACCCACACTCAAACCACATACACAAACCGCATCGCTCTTCGCGCGGGTAAAAAAGGGACGCGTCCTGCTGAGGTTGGAGCCCTGGCCTCAGTGCTCGAAAAATCAGCTACAGAGCTCAAACTAAAAAAAAACCTACTAAAATACAAACAAACAATACAGATAGCGACATTTAACGTTAGAATCTTAAATAGAATAGGTCAACTACCAGAGCTAACTGCATCGGCCGTAGAACATCAGATAGACATAATTTGCATACAAGAACACCGATACTCTCACACCGAAGATATCAAATATCACGAAACTGGCAAAGGATGGACGCTAGCCACTGTATCGGCATGGAAAAACTCTGTCAATGCCACGGTAGGAGGGGTGGGAATGCTTATAGGACCAAAAGCGTTAAAAACACTTAATAGCAATGAGAGATTACAACCTAGGATGATGGCCGCAACGTTTAATGGCAACCCCAAAGCAACAATCATCTCCTGCTACAGCTCTACCAATGTTATTGAAGAAACTGAACTAGTCACCTTCTACGAGGAGCTATCCTCCCTAGTGCGTAGCATTCCGAAACACACCCTGCTAGTCATTGGCGGAGATATGAATGCGCAAATCGGGAAAAACAGAAACAACAAATACAGCCTACACAACACGTCAAATAGGAATGGACAACATCTAACTGATTTCATGATAGAAAATAGATTAACATGCCTCAATACAAACTATCAAAAAAGGGAGGGAAAATTATGGACCTACACATACGTGAACAATAGTAAAGCACAGATAGACTACGTCTTTATAAACAAGGAATTGAAAAATAGTGCGATGAATTGCGAGGCATACTCCTCTTTCGAGGGCGTGTCATCTGATCACCGAATAGTCATGACCAAATTACGACTAAGCCTACGAAAAAACGCCACACGAACAGCGACAACTAAGCACTATGACTGGGCCCTACTTAACAACAGAGATATTAGAGACAAATATGCATTAGAATTAAGAAACAGATTCGAAACACTACAAGAGAAGACAGAAAAAAGTACCCCAAATCACGAATATGAGAATTTTGTTGATGCACACCTCGAGGCGGCATCAAAGTGTATTCCAACAAAACCTAGAACTAAATATAGAGTCCCTTGGGAAACGTTAGTGGTTAGAGAAAAACGTGCACTCGTGAAAACTGCCTCCACAATACATATATGTAAAAAAAAAAGAATTCGTTGTAGGTCCAAAGAGAGGAAAATATTTCAAAATGACTAGGTCCACGAAGTGATCTGTATTTTTAAAAAGTTTTTTTTATTTATTTCGCTCTTACATACGTGTATATTTCGAGCTTGTTGCTTTCGTTAGAGAACATACATATCACAAAGCAATGTGAATTGGGTACTCAATGAGACTTGAACTCACTCATTTTTCTTGGTCAGTTTTATATGTTTATATAGAGGCCACTCCTCCCTTTCATTTTCCGAGACTGTGTCTATTTAGTCTCTTTCTACACCAAATTGATCTTTATAATATGTCAAAATTTTTATTATTTCACCTGGGCAGTTGTGTGTGTGTATGTGTGTGTTAACGTGCTTTCGGACTCCACTCACAGTTACTTTTTCTTCTGTGTGTTTGTGTGTGTATGGTGGTTTGGGCTTGATTGTTCCTCTGTGAGTGTGTGTACTTTTGGTCTTGAACTTTTTTATCTATTTATTCATTTTTTATTTTCTATTTGATAAATTCATTTGTGTGAGGGGTGTGGGGTATGTGTGGTTGTGTGGTTTGAAATTTACTGGTAATTACTTTTTACCAATAATTTTTCATAATATTTTTGTGTGTGTGTGTATACCAGTATATCCCTTCGTAGAAGCATTATTAAGATACCAGAAAATAGAAAATTAAATGTATCGAAACACCTATACGAATGTAGTCTAGGTAAATTTTAAGTTATGAATTTATCTATGAAGCATTTTCTTTTATTTGAAGTAAAGTGTAATCGTTAGTTTGATATATGGACATAACTTAAAATTTACCGAGACTACATTCGTATAGGTGTTTCGATACATTTAATTTTCTATTTTCTGGTATCTTAATACCGCTCCTATAAAGTGATATCCTGGTATTGAGGGTCTGTGTTAATCCGATGTATATTTCTTTACATTTGTTACATTTGATTATGTAGATTAAGTTTTTTTGAGTTGCAGCTTAAATCTTTATTCTGAATCTTGTTTTCGGCTTTTTGAAGGTGTAGGATTTTCCTTCTATAATTATATCACATACTACACATCTTTTAATCTTGCATTTGGTAACTCCTTTTGTAGTGATTTCCCCAAATGTAGAAGCGGTGACTATTCATTTAAGATTTTTCGGTTGCCTTTAATAACTTTCGTTGTGCTTAGTATTTCTTTGATTTTGTCATTGTTTTAAGTTCTTCTAGATTTTTTATTATGTCTATGAATTGTTCTGGGTTGTTTTTAAAGTAGGTTGCAGCGTATGCTATGGGTTTTTCCTTGAATAAAATCCATCCCTTACACTCGAGCACGTAAAATATTCATCATAATCACGGATAAAAACCTCACTTTAAAGAACTACATACAACCCTACACCAGTGAGGATACCCAACAACACTAATAAATAGGTTATTCGAATTAGCTGCAAACATACCACAAAAAGAATTACGGGACCCGAAAAAGCACAACAACGAGAAAAACCGCGGATACCTTGCAAGCTACAACAAACAACCCAGAATTATTCATAAATATAATAAAAAATCTAGAAGAACTTGAAAACAATGACAAAATTAAAGAAATACTAAACACAAAAAAGCCACTAAAAGATAAAGACAACTGAAAAATCTTAAAAGCATACTCACTGCTTCTACATTCAGAGAAAATATAACACAAGGTGTTACCAAATACAATAATAAACGATATAAACGTTGTGATATAATGATTGAAGGAAAATCCTACACTTTTAAAAACCTGGAAACAAAATTCAGAATAAATAAAGACTTAAGCTTCAACTCAAAAAACGTTGTCTACATAATCAAATGTAACAAATGTAAAGAAATATACATAGGGTCAATACAGGCCCTATATACCAGAATATCACTTCATAAGAAAAATATTAAGATACCAGAAAATAGAAAATTAAATGTATCGAAGCACCTATATGAATGTAGTCTAGGTAAATTTTAAGTTTAAATCTCACTGAGTACTCCATTCACATGGCCTTTTGCTACATATGTTTTCTGGTGAAAGCAACAAGCTGGAAACATACACGTATGTAAGAACGATATCGATAAATAATTTTGAAAAATATAAATCTTATTGTGAACCTATTCATTTAATATATATATATATATATATATTTATATATATATATATATATATAATTATTTTTAGCTGTCATATCATTCTTATCGACGTAGTATTTCTTGTAAATCGGCAACATTGGTCTTTTTCGAAATGAAAAGGCTCAAAAGTTTAACTTAATTTAAAAAAAAAACAGAATTAGGACTAGCAATTTATGGTTTTGTCTATTTTCTTTTTAGCTGTGTCTATGACTAATAATTGGGAACCTTACCCAATGTAGAACAATTTGAAATCAAATTGGTTGAAATATTGTATAGTCGCATACATATATAAATATAAGCGGAAACCTAGCCAACAATAATGACGAACTTTAATGAACAAACGAACACACTTCTTTATAAAGATATACCTCTCACAATTTATTCTCGAAAGGGTTGATGTTGGTTGTGTGTGAGAGGTGAGTTGGAGACGAGGACAGACTGCTACATATTGACCCAAAGTTCTTCTGACCATAGCAGCACTTCTTTCACATTCCGGCTGGGCTGCTCAACCGTGGGTCACTGAGGGCCCAAGCCCTCTGTCTGGGGCTGGTTCTTACTCTGCGACTGGAACTGAACTGTCCCAAGCCGTCCGTGGAACCTGGTTATATAATTGTCTGCTTCCTGTGGGCGTACGCATCCGCCACCATCACCGAATTCAACCACGTTCACAGGTCAAGGTGATATTCCGATATCTTCTACCGGATGCACCTGTTTCGCAGTTCTTCCGCTTATTTACACAGGTGCATCTCTTGATTGACGGCTCAGTCGAAGGTCAATATGTTACAGAAATCTATATCAACGCGTAAATTACATTTATCAATATTGATCTTTATTGTTTACATAATTTAATGCCGAATACCTTTTTAAAAGGATCTATAAAGTTTCAAGTGACTAATAATAATATTAATAATAATAATCCTTACTAAAAATTATAGCAAGTAAATATTCTTAATAAAAATAGTTTACGAATGGTTTCAACTATTTCAAGATTGAATGACATTAATTGATATTCTATTGTTGCTTTCTTTATACCGACGCTTTCGATAACATTTAGCGTAAACTATTTCAAAAAAACATTCTTTTGCCAATTGGATTGGAAATGTTTTTATTTTCAAAATAAAATTAGAGTATCGCTATTATGAAAATGTCGCAATGGTGCATTTTTTGCGATTTTATGTTTACGTACACACACACACACACACACACTCACACACACACACACACACACACACACACACACACACACTCACACACACACACACACACACACACACACTCACACACACACACACACACTCACACACACACACACACACACACACACACACACACTCACACACACACTCACACACACACACACACACACACACACTCACACACACACACACACACACACTCACACACACACACACACACACACACACTCACACACACACACTCACACACACACACACACACACACACTCACACACACACACACACACACACACACACTCACACACACACACTCACACACACACACACACACACACACACACACACACACACACACACACACACTCACACACACACACACACACACACACACACACACACACACTCACACACACACACACACACACACACACACTCACACACACACACACACACACTCACACTCACACACACACACACACTCACACACACACACACTCACACACACACACACACACACTCACACACACACACACACACTCACACACACACACACTCACACACACACACACACACACACACACACACACACTCACACACACACTCACACACACACACACACACACACACACACACTCACTCACTCACTCACTCACTCACTCACACATATATATATATATATATATATTCGTGTATATATATATATATATATATATTCGTGTATATATATATATATATATATATACATATATATATTTATATATACCTATATATATATATATATATATATATATTCGTGTATATATATATATATATATATATACATATATATATTTATATATACCTATATATATATATGAATATATATATATGAATATATAAATACGAATATATATATATACGAATATATATATATATATTCGTATATATATATATTCATATATATATATATGAATATATATATATATATATATATATATATACGAATATATATATATATATATATATATATATATATATATTCGTATATATATATACTTTAAGAAAAACAACAAAACCGGTCACATAGGATTATAAATTTATTTCCATCCATTTCATATATATATATATATATATATATATATATATATATATATATATATATATATATAAACTTGTGAATTTTCGTAATTTGCTAGACGACTCGTAAATCTTTGTTTCCATATTAACAACAGTCCATCAAAATAATGATGTTTCTATTGAGAAAAGAATGAAGGATTCTCATTAGCCTATCATTGTTATATCCAGCATATCCAGAATTCATATCGTTAAAAAGTAACCATCCTCACGAAAGCAGACACCACAAAAAATATCATTCAGTCACAAAATGAAATAATTATTACTTTATTCACTAAGTAAGATCATATTACATGAATTGCGCTAAGAAAAATATCACTACATTGTGACGTTTTCGTTGACTTAGAGAAGCATAAGAAAATCCTGAATTTTTTAATGATAGATAGATAGATTGATTGATAGATATAACGCGAGGATGCAAGTCTTACAAAATTGTCATTTAGTTGTAAATTGACCAAGACCTTACTGTATTCGCTAAGGGTATTGCTCTAATAAAACTCTCGCTATAGCGTGAGGATCAGCTGGGTTATGGTTACATATAAACGTAATGAGAATTTTTGCAATATATAGATGTACAGGTCATCATTCTGTCTGATATGAGGCCACAGTAGGCAATTAGTCTCTGGTGATATTGGAACCGTTGTTCTGTGTTAGGTGTTCAAGATTCCATTTTTCTTAGGTGCAATCCGCCGGAAATTATCGATTTATAAGACCTGAGAACGGGTTTTGATTCAGTCAAAGCCGGCACAACCACCGCAACATCTTGTCGCCACAATGAACAAAAAAAGTCACTCGTAGAAATGATGGCATTATACACGGACCTTTTAGTGAAATGAAAGCTGCAAGAAAAAAAAAAAGATTTTTCTTCTTTATAAAAGAATCTATCAATACAAACGTCTCTAAAATAAAGAATAAAAACGCGGAAGTTCTACAGGTAGCATTCTTTGCTGTGAACCATTCCTGCTAATAACGATCAAGAGGTTAAATAGAAGAGTCTTCTTCTTCTTCTTCTTCTTCTTCTTCTTCTTCTTCTTCTTCTTCTTCTAAGATCGATATCATATACGAAAATTGTTGAACTAGTGACTATGACTCCCCTATAATGAAATCGGTTACATAATAGTTCTATAGTATTGGTTACAATCAATACGACCGATAGAAAAATGAATAACAATAGATACCAATTACATTAGTTGAATGAAAGAAGTTGTTATTTGTAGCTTCTTTACTTTTTCTTTCTTAAGAAAAAAGTTACCGATTTTCTGCGAAAGCTGAATATTTTATTGAAATCAAGAAAGCATTTCCATCGCGAACATGGTTTCTAGGTATTTGCGTCAAACCTACATATCAGGTTTTAGAATAGTTCAACTTATATTCCAACAGAATGAAAAAAAAAAGATAGTTGTCCGGTTATTATTGCTGTCAGTTCAATTGAAAACCGCATGAAAAAAGAAAATAATGAAAAATTAATGATATAATAACCTTGTCAGTATTTATACCATTAATTTGAGAAAGTTTGTTAGTCTGTCTTCTAGAGGGAGCTGAATTTGCAATATTCTTTTGGAATAGAATTATTTTAAATGCATTTTAGGATTAAAAATCTGTTTTTAAAAGTGTCTATATTAGTAATTGGGAACATAATGTTTGTCAGCCCTGAACAAACTATCAAATGGTTTAATGTACATTTTGAAGTGTGCACTTATTAAAACATATCGAGAGATTTTAAGGTACAAATTTAAACGCAACTCATGAGTGGACGTGGGTTCTAATGTCTCTAACAATCAGTGATAATTATAGGAAGGCCATATTGCTGCAAAGCTTAAATGACCTTACATGAATCAAATATAAAACTAATTTTACAATTAATATTATTAAAAGTGGTTTAACTCTCGACATCTTCCCCTGCGTAAACGGGGATTTCAATTAGTAAATTACATCACTGTTTCAATAGAAATAAAAGAAAACTATTTTATTTATTCAAAACGTCGATTTACCTGGTTTACAATGGTTATTAGGAAAATTTCATCAAAGATCAGTCATTAGTGTAATTTTATTGTTCACCAAGGACAGCAAATAAGTAAAATTCCCTCAATCAAGGAAAAACACAAAACAAATATTATTCAGAATCCTTTTCTAACCAAACGCCTTATTCACTGCTTTACGTGTCTTTGCCGAGTGAAATCATCTGAAGTTTTCGGGTCCAATTCCAACCACAGGTAAGAATAACAAGGAATACTTACAATACTATAACACTGGTACCTGGTTATGGTTAATAAAACTTGAACAGTCTACCCCTGTGAATCAAATGAAGGGTTCAGTTCGAGATTCTGTGTGGGCTTCTGAGTCCGATATGGAACACCTGAAGAAGGCTGAAGAACTTATCAGACGAAAATTGAGAGTATAACAAAGAAGGAGGTCACTAGTCCGAAAATTGAAAGTAATAACAATTATCAACTTTCATTTCAGAAATTTAGACGAAAAAGGAAAGGTTAGAAGTAAAATGAAATGTTACAAAAGATGAAAAGTTGGAAGAAATATGAAAGGCTGATAGAAATATGAAAGGTTTGGAGAAAATGAAAGGTTTGTTGAAAATGAAAGATTTGTAGAAAATGAAAGGTTTGGGGTAAATGAAAGGTTTGGGGGGAAATGAAAGGTCAGTAGAAAAATGAAATGTTAGTAAAACATGAAAGGTTAGTAGAAAAAAATATTTGATTTTTATCTGTTAGGGTATACGTGACC
>OY757918.1:3430364-3537864 GCA_963585895.1 Sepioteuthis lessoniana | reverse complement strand
GTGTTGCCGCCAGGACTTGTTTAAGATTGCACGTAGCATTCTTGTGTAATTGCCGTCTAGCTTCTTCTCCAGCCGTTTTGTTAGCGTCCATGTAGTGCAGCCATATAGCCGTATCGATGTGACCGCTGCCTGGAAGAAACTGCGTTTCATTTTATCGGTTAGGTCTGATTTCCATATAATCGATAGCCTATTGATCGCTGTCCATGCTTTCGCTAAGCTCGTTTCGATGTCCTTTTCGGTAGATTCGACGCTGCTTCCTAGGTACGTGAATTTGTCTACTAGTTTAAGTGGGGTTCCTTCTAGAGTGGAGATGTTCCCCGTTTGATTATAGCACATATATTCCGTTTTGTGTGCATTAACATAGAGGCCTATGTTTGCTGCTGCTCGTTCCAAACTATGCAGTAGTGTTTCGGCTTGGTCAGGTGTATTTGCCAGTATCGCTATGTCATCGGCGTAGTCGGCGTCGGTAATTGTTGTTGCGGGGTACCTTCTGCCTCTTTTCTTCGTCAGTTCGAAGCCATTCTCTTTGATTTTGTCAATCGATGTTCTAAGTACGTAGTCTAGACAAATGATAAAGAGGTACGGAGCCAGCGTGTCCCCTTGTAGTACTCCTGCTACAATGTCAAAGTATTCTGTGTCTCCATCTGGTGATTGTACTTTAAATTTAGTGTTTCTATAGAGAATCGTTATTGCTGCTACGGTTTCTTTAGGTATGCCGTACGCTAGTAGGATTTGTTCCATCTTTCCTCTGTGAATGGAATCGAAAGCCTTGGTAAAGTCAACAAAAATTAATGTCGCTTGTAGGTTTTTTGCCCGTACACCTTCGAGGATTCTGCGGATGGTTAATATTTGTGAGGTCGTGGATCTATTTCTTCGGAAGCCATTTTGGTTTTTTCTAAGTATAATGTCGATTTCGGGTTCTATGCGGTTTCGTAGTAGGGCATTGTAGATTTTGGCTGCTATGGATGTAAGTGTTATGCCTCGGTAGTTTTTGGCTAATCCGAGGTCCCCCTTTTTAGGGAAGGGGAGTATGCATCCTTTCATCCATCTATCTATCGGATTTTGATTGTATACTGCGTTGCAGTGTCGGAGCAAATACTTGAAACCATTTAGTTGAGTGCAAAAGAAATGAATTAAAAATTCATCTATAAAATGTATCTATAAAATGTTTTTACAAATCACATATATTCAAGATACATATAAAAACAAGATTTGGCATTAAATAACCAACAATGGTTGATGTGCCCTCAAACCCAATTCCACCAAACCAAACCAAACAAATTTATTCACACTTTTTACAACTGTGCGCAACTATAGTCAATTTTCCTAGCGCCGTGAGCAAATTTATTTTAATACTTGAAGTCGTGCTTCATGAAACTATAGTCGAATTTCTAAGGTCATGCCATGCACAACTGTAATCGAAATTCTAGTAACGAGCCATATGCAACTATAATAGAATTAGTTGGGCCGTACCGTGGACAAATAGAGTCAAACATTTGGGTCCTTGCTGGAGGAAAATAGAGTCGAATTCCTAGCACTGTATTGTATGCAACTATATTCATAATTCTAGCACTCTATCATATGTAACTATAATCGAATTCCTAACTCCATGTCCAATGTAGAACTAGTAAAAAATCTATCGGCGCGCCATGTGTAACTATAATCGAATAACCAACACCGTGTTGCCGATTCATGTCCTATTATCGTCAATTTTCACATTACCTTACATTTTCTAGGCCAATGTGTTGATGATTTGTAAAAATGTATGTGTTTGACTTTTGTGAGATTGATCAATTCAGCCATTTTTGCTTTTTGTTTGGATCTTTAATTCTAAAAAGGAATAATACCAGAGAGAATTTTAAATCTCCAATTTGAAGGAATGACAACGAACCTAATTAGTTATATTAATTGAAATATGAATCATTATTACAGAAATACATCTTTTCTTTTTAAATCTTGAAAATTTCAATTCGGTGCAATTAGCCATGTTTTACTGCAACGTGGCTTTCCACTAATTGTTATTTATTGTTTATTATAGCAATAAATTCTCGATGAGATCCTTCTGTTTCCTCTAAGGGACTTTTTTAGGTTACAACTTCCACTAGTGTTCAATAATTGTGCGTACCAAATTTATAAGTTATACATCAAACTGTTTGTCTGTCTGTAGAGGACAAACATCTCTTCATTATAAGTAATTGTCAACACAAAATGAGTGTTCACTGTTTGCAGGAAAGCAAGCTATACACAAAAAAAAAGCAGATACGTTGATGGAAAAAGTAAGTCTTCTTCTTCTTCTTCTTCTTCTTCTTCTTCTTCTTCTTCTTCTTCTTCTTCTTCTTCTTCTTCTTCTTCTTCTTCTTCTTCTTTCACACGCACGCGCGCACACACCATCATAAACACTAATGCACCCACACAGAGAGATATACACAGACGTGCATACCTATGATTATGCGGAGGATAAAAAAAGAAGAAAGTAAAAAATACAATCTAAAAAATCAAGAGTAAAACTGGTAATAAAATGAGAAGATAAAGCATTTCTTCGAAGATACGGAATATCGTTGGCAAGAGCTAAATTGGGATTTTAGTAGGAAGAAAAAGCAATACTTGCAAAGATAAAACATTCTTTTTCTTTTTTGTGTATGTATTCATTAAGTTCTTGGCAAAAGAAAAAACAGCATTGGAAATAATAATAATAATAATAATAATAATAATAATAATAATAATAATAATAATAATACTTGCGCTCAACATGCATTTGCTAAAGCACCGCTATATACACGTTGAAGAATCAGGGCTACGAAGAATTTACATCTTAGGATTAGTAGTGTCTCTAGCCTAATTCCGTAACATACATTATCAGTAATCTCCCTTGTAAATTCTCATTTTAAATCTTATGTAGAAAGCTTTACATAGGGGACAGTGTATAAAACCTAGAGGCATGATGTCATGTAATTATCGATCAAATAAACGAATAGCGGCATATCTATTGTTCGCAATGACTTAGCAAAAATCTATGCATACTTTGTTCCAAATATTTTCATATCAATAATTATCATTATTATACACTATATTTAAAGGAACTAGTGTCCGTATCTTTCTTGTTGTGTCCACAGCGTTTTATCCGCTATACTCTTCGACTTTCTTCTGCTATCTGTTACCGTGGGGTTAAGGGGAAAGCACACAAAGAAGAATTTACTTTCATGGAGAGAACAATGAGAATGATTTACCCTCATAGATTGAATAAAAGTTCGGCTTTGAAGACTTAATGAAATCGTTTGTTCTTATGTAACAGTCAACTTACAATGTATGTAATATATCAGAATAGATTGATTTTCTTATAAGTAACCTGACTGTGCACGGATTCATTAATGATTCTTCGTAAAAAAAAACTCTATTCAATACGATCCTATTAAAATTAAGCTTAGCCCAAACTTCCAACTATACGGGGGTATAATTCCTATAGACATTATTTAAGTAGAGACAATACAAAAGTTGGAGAAATAAACTGGAGCAAAGAAGAACGGCTAGGATGAAAATTGTTAATATTTTATTAAAGGTTCCTGATATTATGTGAAATTAATACAACGGTGAACAAATGACATTGATTCCTGTATTGTCGAGATTTTCTGTGAAATTTTCTGTTGCCCTATAACTACATCAACAACGACAATTACGTCTACTATTAATACATCTGTCTCCAAAATATGAATATGTAACAGTTCAAAAATAATTACACCTCTAATATATATATATATATATATATATATATATATATGTGTGTGTGTGTGTGTGTGTGTGTGTGTTTGTTTGTTAGACTTTCAACGCTGTAGAGTTTCTTGATAAATACATAACAGTTATAACAGTTTCCACTGTATTGGTTGATTGTGTTTTATGGCACATCAACTTTTGTGGGTTATTTAACGCTAGATCCTGTTTATATATATACGTTAATAAAGATGGCGACTATAGTCGAGGGTGACCCGATGGCTCCCTTTTCGAAAGCTACTACATCAAGGTGTAGGAGAGGGCGCTACCCCATTCCCTGGATTGCTTCACTTTACCCTTGATCTGTGCCTTATAATGCTGAGTGTAAAGCAAAGCGGCAACAAGTACAATTTTTGAGTTTTTGGTATGACTCGACCTGGGGTTGAACCCCAGTCTTCTTGATCTGTCATTACAATTTGTTCTAAAAAAAGGACAAAAAGTAAAGCACTCGTTTAAAACCATTTATATGCTTAATAATATTAATAAAAAAAAAACGGAGAATAAACTTTAGCAAAGATAAAAATCCACCCCCAAATTCATCTTCCAGGCAAACTCACTGTTGCCACAGCAATTCGTAATAGCAATAATGGCACTGAAAAAATGAAAAAGAAGGCAAAAATTTACAAACTTACAGAAAAAGATAAACCACCTTACATAAGTATGGATGATATTAAAACATTTTCTAAAAAAAGAAAAAAAAACTAAAAACCCAAATATAACACTGGGATGTGATGATTTCAAAGTCAAGTATATAATACCGGATTTTAAAGCAGATTTTTTAACGCTGACTCCAAAAATCTTACTCATTTTTTCTTACTAGATCAACTTTTTAAGATACATGCTCTTTCTTGAAATGTGTAGAACAGTATTATAACTGTATTTATTTTCTAGTTGAATTAAAGAAATAATGCTAAATTCAGAGCTAATACATTCGCAGAAAGCTCACATTGTGCCATAATAAACTGAAAAATACACAAAAGAAATAATTCATCGATGAAAGGTCTTTTCAGAGACTCTCCCATGTGCTCGGCAGCCAACGCATCCTCTTTCAAGCACTAGTAGCAGTCAGCGAGAAAGTTTACATCACACTGGCTTTGGTAGTGCTCTTCCATAATACGAATGTCTTGATGAAAGTGCTTACGCTGCCCTTCACTCATATCTCTATAATTCTTTAGAAAATAGTATGACTGCTGAAAGAGCAGTTTAACTGACTTCCATGTCCCGAGTTGGGAAAAAACTCTTCAATTTCCTTCTCGTATTTCACGCTCAGGTGGTTTCCCAGGGAGTTTGTAACTACTGCTTTTAGTCACTGACAGGCGGACAGTTCGGCTTCGCTCAGAGCTTCAACAAGCATTGGGTCCTTCATGAGTTTTATTATCCGACAGCTGACAAATATACCAACCTTGATTATTTTTCCATGCTTATCACTAGGAACTTCCCTTGGAATAAAGCCAACCCACTGCCTTCCCAGTCCATTGCCTTCCCAAATTTCTTAATTACTACAAACTTGATATGTAAAGGTGGAAGCAGTATTTTGTTCGGTTCAAAAAAAGGGTAAGACTGAACTTTATGCGAGTCAGGTTTTAATTCTGTTGATCCTCTACCCGGCTGTCCCAGAGACACAGAAAACAAGGATATTCTGTGTACCCATCTTGGAGCCCTAAGACCAGTCCAACTCCCTTAAGATCTCCACGGATCAATTATTTTTGCTCCTGGTAGTTAGCAGCGGACGGCAAAAGATCCATGCTGTTGTGATTTCCTTTTATTTATACTGAATGTCTAATAGGGATAAAGGAAAAACTATTCCTATTTTGTATAAAAACTGTTTTGAGACTTTTGCTGGATGAGTCAATAAAAAGTCTCCATTCCTTAGCATCATACTATAAGCCGAGCAATTTGATCCAGCAAGCAAGTTTCTTGCAAGAAACCAATGATGACTTATCATGGAACGTGAAAAACTGTCTTAATTCTCTATTACAGACAGGCTAGATACCCGTAAAATGTTGTTCCTGACGCCAACAAATGTTTCTCTTTGAGACTTGAACCCAGTAGCTGAGCAGATTCCTTCGAAAGGTTCAGGCCTCGTGTCAGGTCACTGAGTTCTGCTTATGTCAAGGGTACAGGCTGGTCGTTCTCGTTTGGCTTGTATGCGCTATCCCCAGCTACAATAGTCATGTCACTATGTTCGTAATCAGAGCTACAATCCATGTTACCATCTGGCTCAGGGTCAAGAAGGTCTGCACTATGAAGGATTAGTCTTATGGAGAAGGAACTTCGGGGTTTTGGATATAATGCTTTTGTTATGGTGATTATTATTTCTGTTACATTTATCATGCAGAAATAACAGTCCGTAAAATGTAATTTCTTTCTTCCCTTTAGACCATTGGAATGGCAAGTATCATATTCTCCCTTTTACCAGTCCTCCAATCCCTTAAGTTTTCCAAATGTGTTTTCCAGCAAAATTAGGGAGAGAATGGCTCATCCTGATCCCCTTGTTTGACTCCAAAATAATCACTATCTGTCTTCTTCACAAAGTCAGTGATTTCTCCTTAGGAAGAACCAAATTACTTTAAATGTAACAGAACCTGTCAAAATAATTCTTACACTTGCGATTCATTTATACAGGAATACAAATATCAAACTAAAAAAATAAAAAATAAATCAGCTCTCAGTTTGTCATTGACAATTGACACAGTACATTAAAATGATTCTAAGTTGAGGGATAATTTCAGCCCTCACGAAGTATGTGGGTGTTAAGGAGTAGGCTGGTACACTGTAGTTAGGTACCCCTGCAACTTTATATGCTATACTAAATATCGAGCTCCCACGATCGTCTGTGAGAAGTAGATTCCATAGGCTTTTGAATAAATGTTAAGATTGTGTAAAACTCGTTGTGAAATATTCAAGAATATCTTAAAAACCAGACTTGACCAAACACAATGAATGGTATTTATAGAATTCAGCATAAAATAGTGATAATATATCATTTGATAAACCTTTAACTTTTAGAAAGAAAAATTAAAGCAGGCCGGTGAGATCTATGAGAATTTTCTTCCAAAACAGAGGAGTAGAAATTCAAGATTGAAAAATGAGTTATGTTTTTAATGAAAAAAATGTGAAAAGGGAAACAACGAAGCAGCAGAACTTCGATATCATGAAAGCATCAGAAGTCTATGAGAAAAAAAAAGATTCAAATTCCAGGGAATATTGAAAGCGGACATTATTAAGCAAAGGTAGATGAAAAAAAGGAACAAGAAGAAAACTTCAAGAAATCAAGGTCTGCTGTCGAAATCTCAACAAATGAATATATATATGGGCAATCATTCTTAAAAGATTCTCTGGACCATTCTTAAAATGAATAAGGGAGGATCTCAGACGAATGGACTAAAGAACAAGAAAACTTATGACGATGTAAAAAGCCTTACATCTGAGGAACAACTGAGACAAATTCTGTATCAAGAAAAGAAGCAGGAAGAGGACAACCCAGCACTGAGGATTGCAAAGATGCAAAAATTACTCAGGAGAATATACAAAAAAAAAAAAAAAATTATAAAAACGGTCCAGTAGACAAAATAATCACGGATTTTCATTTATTATTCTTAAGTAAATCCCTTTTTATTTTAAACTTTGAATTTAAAACCGAATTGCAAAATTTCATTCAGGTATTTGTTTATAAGTTATTATCTACAAATGTAAAAAAAAACTGTTATAAAAGATTGTTTCCAAATTCGGAATGTTGGAATGGAAAATATTCGAAGATAAACAAATGTTTAGAATTATAAACTCTCTCTTCCCTCAAAAAAGAAAGAACTTGTCGACGGGTATATTATGCCATTTCAGGAGAACAAAGAATGAAAATGAATATATCTGAATCTCGTTGAAATCGTTGTGGAACATGAAGCTGACAGTAGTTCGAGTTGTAGTTGGGGGACTTGGAATGATCTCTAAAGCCCTGGAAAAGTGATCGGCGAACTAGAAATCGAAACCAACCAGAACATAACACTGATAAAATCAGCTAGAATAAGGAGAAAAGTCCTGGAGACCCGAGGAGACTTGCTGTCCCTCAGACTACAATGAAAAACTACCCATTTAAAGTGGTGTGAAAAACCCACATAGACTGAAAATCATAATAGTAATAATAAAGTTAATAGTAAGTATTTGTTTAAAAACTTGTAATAAGAAAATAGTAATAAAGGTGCTGATAATAATAATAATAACCAAATAATAGTAAAAGCCTTACAGTAGTCATGGAAATGCGTTTATAGTTATTAAAATATTTTAATAATATACGAATCACAAAAATATTATAAAATATTTATATGATGTTGATGATGATGAGGGAACAAATACCTGACATTTTGATTAAAAGTCCCATTTAATTAAAAAAATCTTTTGTGTCTGCATTCTTTAATTAAAAGCTCATTCGTCTACAGCTTCATAAATTCTGGCTTTTTATGTTCTGATTATGGCATTATTTTCAATAATTTTTTTCAGACCCACGCCAGGATTATCGCACATAGGAAAACAATCTTATTTCGAGATTCACGCTTTCCATTTTAATACTGAAATTGTAATTCACCCGAAGTGTATTAAATTATATTTCATTTGAAGTGTATTAAAGAAAATAACTGCAATATTAACGTATTCCCAGGCCCTTTTTTTTTCTACAGTGTTTTCAAAACTACTCCGCCTTTTTCCGGAGAGGAGGCAAACAAAATTGATTTGATATGACGTTTGCTTCATACAACAAAACGCAACAGCAAAAGGCCAAGCAAAAAAGTCGTCCAAAGAAATACAACAGAAACGAGTTCAATTATCCGCGAAAAGAAAAAAAAAGTATGGAATGAAAATTAATGATTATAATATTTTAATTCTTTCAACAGTTTTAGACGAATTCTTACAATCCAAACAACTAACACACATACACATTCATGAATATGTAGTAATCCCGTCGGGTGCATGCGTGTGAGTGTTTGATGTTCTGCGCATATGCATCTACACCGCTGCTCAATATTTCAAACTGAATTTCACTCAAACTTTCACCAAATTTATTTTTAGACAACAACAACAAACACAAGACAACACAATGGGTACTCGAATGGCTATCGAGTCTGACGTAATAGTCACAAATGGCAAATATTCTTGTTTCCCAAGAAACATTTTACCAAGAAAATAGCGTCCTTTATGAAACTATATATATATATATATATATAAGCACTCATCTCCAAATTTAGGCATAAAAACCAATTCCAAGTAAGCTACTTGAAATCTAACGCCTCCAAAGACTACTACTACTACTAATAATAATAATTATAATAATGCTGTTTTTCTTCCAATCACTGTTTTTTAGTTGCTGACATACCAACAACTGAATGACAAAGAAACATAACAGTTTTGGAGCAAAATATTGGAACGAAGAGAACATAACAGAAAAGCCAAATGGATTAGCAACATAGGAAAAGAGTTAGAGGGATAACTAAACGAAAGGCCGCCCTGATCGAAAATATACCCCCAAAAAGGAATCACCCCAACGAGTACAGACCCATAACGTGCCTATCTATGATGTGGAAAATATTAACGGCACAAATAAGGAGGATTTACGATTCGCTAACTAGCCGCAGATTCTTTTCCGGGGAACAGAAAGTAAGTCGTATGGGAACCCGAGGATCAGGAGAGTTACTATACATTGATCAACACATTTTCCATAACAGCAAAACGAGATGCAAAAATCTAGTTAGAACGTGGATTGACAATAAAAGCCTTATGATATAGTTCCACAAAATAGCAGAAAAGACTGTCTTAAAATGTACAAGATATCAGGTGAAGTCATAAAGTTTATCAAAAATACATTGGAAAAACAGAAGAGTGAAATTAAATGCAGGATGAAAAACCTTAGCTGAGACCAAAATCCAAAAAAGAATATTCCAGGGAAATGCGCTATCCCAATTACTATTTGTAATAATGATGCTGCCACAGGAAATAGCAAGAAAAATAAAACAAGTGGAGATTAAAGAAAAAATTTAAAAGAATACCTCAGAAGAACGAGAAAACTACAGGAAACCAAACTATAAAGCAGAAATGTCATCAAAGGGCTAAAAACCTGGACTGTCACCTGTGCAAGATATTCGGGACCATTCTTAAAGTCGACCAGAGAAGAACTTAAACAAATGGACCAGAGAACAAGAAAACACACGACGAAGGATAAATCCTTACATCACAGAGATGACGTAGATAGACTGTATGCGTCAAGAAAAGAAGGATGAAGAAGACACGCCAGCATTGAGGATAACATTGATGCATAGATTCTAGAAGACTATATAAAAAACGTGGAGGAAGACTGATTACAGCGACCAGAAACAATGCAGACAGCATCAGCATCAACGGAACAAAAATAGCCAGAAAATAAAAATGGAAAGAAAAAATGTATGGATATTTCAAGTAACAAACAACTGAAATATCACACGAGAACACTTGGATATGCATAAGAAAGGGAAACCTTAAAAGAGAACCTGAATCTCTTTTGATTGCAGCACAAACAACGCCAAAGTAAGAATAGATATGACACAACAAAATAGCAAATGTTGATTATGTTGAGATGGAGATGAAACGATCAGTCACAAAAGTGAATGTAGTAAATTAGCGCCAAAAGAGTATAAGACTAGACACGACCGGGTGGGCAATGTTATTCACTAGGAATTGTGCAAGAAGTTTAAATTTGATCACACAACCAATTGATATAGGCGCAACCCAGATTTCGACCTAGAAAATGAGACACACTAAATTCACTGTGATTTTGGGATACAAATTGATCATCTAATCTCGGCGGACGACCAGACTTAGTGATAGTCAGCAACAAAAAGACAACCTGTCCAATAGTGGACTCTGCCGTTCCGGTTGACAACAGGGTAACACTGAAAGAAAGGAAAAAGAGAGACAAGTATTTTTACTTTGCTAAATAACTGAAACAAAAACTATGCAACATGAAAGTGACGGTGATACAATAGTAATTGGTACGCTCGGTACAGTCACCAAAGAATTGGTAAAGGGACTGGAGGACTTAAAAATAAGAGAATAAGTGAAGACCATCCAAATTACAGCGCTATTAAAGTCAGCTAGCATACTAAGAAGAATCCAGGAGACTTAAGGAGACTTGCTGTCACTCAAACTCCAGTGTGAAACGAACGGCTAATGCTGGTATGAAAAATTCTTTAAAGAGTAAAATAATAATTATAGTTGTTGGCGACCTTAGTCGAAAGTGAACCGAAGGCTCCTTTTTCAATAGCTACCACACCAAGGTGTAGGGGAAGGCGCTAATCCTTTCCCTGGATAGCTCCACTTTACCCTTGATCCTCACCTTATAGTGCTGAGTGCTAAGCAAGGCAGTATCAAGTACCCTTTTTTGAGTCTCTGCTATGACTCAACCTGGGATTGATATGTATACTTACTTGGCTAACACTCTACTCATTAGGCCAAAAGATATCGAATAACTATTAATAATAATAATAATAATAATAATAATAATAATAATAATAACTAAGTAAATAACTTTAAAAATCACAAAATTAAACAATGTAGACTCGTGAATAACCACAAAGAGTAATCAACACCATCCTTTCTAGAATGCCACACAAATAGGAACATCTTTCCAACAATGATCAACACCAGAGAATAGAAACGGATACCCAAAGCGGAGGAACCACTTGGTCCGATGAGGAACTAACTGTTACCAACTGTCGTTGCCTTGTTGACTTTGTGCATACCTCATTCTAAATGATAGAGAAAGAGAGAGAGAGAGAGCATTTTTATTGATAAGGTCATAATCGAAAACTAAGACGTTGAATCGATTAAATTTATTTGGTTTTCCCACAGTACATAGGATTACTTTGTCAGTAAAAAAAAATAAAATAAAAGTCGTTTAAAATTTAAATAATATAAAACTACCCCCGTTACGGTTTTATTGGCAATGCAAAGCTCTTCGAACGAATTGAGCACTCTGGAATCCGGTAAGGTATAAAATGTAAACAAATGAACGCAGCTGCTGCTACTTAATACCTTATAATTCCCTAGCTGTCTTGGTACGCTTGTTGGCCGAGCGGTCTGTTACTAGGTCTAACGTAAAGTTGGGCTGGTTTCGATTCCATCTTCAAGTGCCTACGTGTCTAGCCACTCTTCAGTGTGGCTAGACACGTAGGCACTTAAAGCTGGAATCGAAACCAGCCCAACTTTACGTTAGACTGTATATATATATATATATATCAAACTAGTAAATGGGTTTACAAAAGACCGAGTATATATATATATATATATATATATATATATATATCAAACAAGTAAATGGGTTAACAAAAGCCAAAAGAGGAGAGACATATATACATAAACAAATAAAATTCTGATGAGAGTCATCTTTTTTAAAAAGTAGCCTAGCAACGTGGGGAGCAAAAGATAATTCGGGAAATATCAGGGAATGAGTTTGGTTGCTTGAGTGGGGTCCGGAAGATAAGATTGAAGCCAGAGTGGACATTATTCAGACGTGTCGAAATGCATAGCTTTTTGTTTAAAACGTCTTAAAGATGGCTCCGATAGGTTTGAGATATAAAGAGCAAAAGATGGTCAGCTAAAAAGGTAGCCTAGAAAAAAGGGACCGAGGTGAAAATTAAAAAAATAGAAGGAAAATGAGAAATGTTGCTAAGAGATTTGACACAATGACTGACACCAGACTATTTGCCTGTTAAACGTAGCGAAAAAAAAAAAAAGAAATTCATAAAAGAAAAAAAAAAAGAGTCGTTTGCCAGGACTAGATATATCTACATCACTTGGTTTCTGCTCCCTTTCCGGACGTCAACTGTTAAATGAGTGTTCAGTCGATTGTTGCCACATTCTTTGCATTTTCCTCACTATAACGACCAACGTCAAACATCAGGTTTATATTCAAGAAAGAATAAACCAGATTAACCCACCCGGAAAAGGATGTGTTCCTTTTTCTGTTAGATGTAAGACTCGCGTCTGTTAGGCTAACTAAAAAGTAAAAAAGCAAAGGTAAAAAACAAACACTTTTTCTTGTGTAGAAAATCGAGGATTCTCCGAAAGCAATGTGCAAAAGTTTTACAAATTTGAACTATGAAGAATGTGTGTTCTAATTTAACATCTGAACGCAAAGTGAAAAAATTTAGCATATAACTAAAAATGAAACAGTACTCAATTTTATATAACATGTTTTCAGTTTTTCTTTCCAACAATAAAGCAATTTTTTTATCTTAAAACCTTCCTTTGGATCAAGTAAGTATACATATCAAATTTGGTAGCTCTCTACATCAAACAGTTTGAACTTCTACTGAGGATAAACTTTCGCCAGTTATTGATATAAAATTAAACACAAACACACACACACACACACACACACACATATATATATATATATATATATATATATATATATATATATATATATATATACGTGTGTGCGTGTGTGTGTTTGTTTGTAACTAAAAGTTGGATAGATACTAATGCCTACTTATTCATAAAGCTAATACAATTATACTGTGAAATCTTTTTCGCTTTGTTTGCACTCTGGCGTCTTTTCCCGTTGCAACCATTTTTCTCCCTCCAGACAAGTTTGAAGCAAACAACTTTCACATCTTTCTTGTTGAAACGAAGGGGAAAACAATTTCTTTCAATTGCCAACATGTTCATCGTCCTATCTCCTGTGTTTCTCTTCTGAATATATCTCCATATGCTTTCTATTTATTAATCCTCTAATATTCCTCATAGTTCTTTTGTAAGCAACGCCTAGTTTTCAATGTGATGACAATATGGCATAAAGAGTCTACTGATTTAGCAATATAGCATAATTAGGGATGCTGGGTGATTATTTTTACAATAAGTCCTTTCTTAACTAGACTTAAAGTCTAGGTCTTGCTAGCAGCGGACAGCTGGGTTAAAAATAGAAATGTATCAGGAGCAAATCAATGACGGATTCTGATAGGCAGAAAGAAGTTCAACCGAAAGAGCCGTGAAGGTGGACGTGGGCTAGAAAACAGGAAAAGAAAAGCAGATGTGGGTAAGACGGGAAAATATGAAGACGGCCGAAAATTATGACAGCCATTTTAGGTGAGCTCCTTGAAAGGGTCTCACACCCGCTGCGAAGCAGAGAAGACGGAACCAGTGGGCAAGCACACGCGAGAACTACAACGGAAAACGAAAAAGTTAATATCAAGGTCTGTGTCTGCTCTCTCTCTCTCTCTCTCTCTCTCTCTCTCTCTCTCTCTCTCTCTCTCTCCCTTTATCTGTCTATCTATCTATCTATATATATATATATATATATATATCAGTCTGTCTGTCTACTTAACGACAATTATTTTCCCCGTCTAGTTAAAGCAGTGGACTCATTTTTCATACTCTGTCTTTCTCTTCTCGACGACTACTAAGAGATGTAGTAGCAATAAACTTTTATATTAAAGAACCAATACGATGTTTTGTGTGTTCGTCACCTTTTCTCCTCGGTGAGTTTACAAGAGAAGTCCGACAGACACTTAAGGTGCAGTGCTACACTCATAGAACCACTAGAACCTCAGTGGTATAAATGTCTACGTTTTTTTTTAGTGTTACAAGAGTCTGCAGAAAACCGTGGTGGTGCAAGATTTTTTTTGTGTGTGTCATTGTATTGCAAACTTCAATTGGGTGCAATGGTACAGTTACAGCAATTCAAATAGACATTAGATTTACAAAACCCGAAATCTTTGAAGCCTTTGGTACGCCTTAAAAATGCTTAAAAGTTCATCACTATGACGCTTAAATTGTACCTCCTCTTTCTCTCTCTCTCTTTATATATATATATATATATATATATATATATCATCATCATCATGTCGTGCCGCTAGCACGGATATCCCTGACCCTCTCTTGCCATTTCTCCCTATCGTTCATCGCCTCTGGCAGGTCTTCAGGGCTACATCCCGTATCCTCACATAGCTGCTGTATGTATGTTCGAGCTGGTCGTCCTGCTTTTGCTCGGCCATATATATATATATATATATATGAATCTGTCTAATCTAGTTTAACCTCAAAATAAACAACTCTGATATAGACATGAACTAGAATCCAGGTCGACAGAGTGTACTTACTTCAAAGCAATGGCACGAATACCAGTTTGCACGTGCTGTAAGGTACAATACTTTGAATAACCATTAAATGTTTGTAATTTTTTGGAAAATATCTTTGAAAACTATTTAAATTTTTTGGACAAGGATTTATAAAAAATCAAAGCCTTATAAACTTTGAAAAGTCTCTAAAAATCTAGAAAAGCAAACATTTTAAAATTCTTTTAGAGACCTAAAAGGCCTGAAAATGTTTTTGTAGTTTTAAGAGCCTTAAAAGGTAGCCTTCGGGTCACCCTCGACAACGGTCGCCAACTATACTATACCGGACATTGGCTTAATGGTAGAGTGTTCTCCAATGGCCTGGGGGAACTTGGTTCAATCCCAGGAATAGTCATATCAAAGACTTAAAAATGGTACTTAATGCCTCCTTGCTTGACACTCAGCATTATAAGGTACATAATCCAAGAAAAGGAGTAACGCCCTCCTACACTTTGGTGTAGTAGCTATAGAAAAGGGAGCCTTCGGGTCACCCTCGACAACGGTCGCCATCTATACTATACCAGACATTGGCTTAATGGTAGAGTGCTCGCCACTGGCCCGGGGGACCTGGGTTCAATCCCAGGTTGAGTCATATCAAAGACTCAAAAAATGGTACTTGATGTCTTTTGCTTAACACTCAGCATTGTAAAGTACTGATCAAGGGTAAAGTGGAGCAATCCAAGGAAAGGAGTAACGCCCCCTTCACCTTGGTGTAGTAGCTATAGAAAAGGGAGCCTTCGGGTCACCCTCGACTATGGTCGCCAACTTTACTTTACTTAAGAGCCTTAAAAACATTCTAAAATTTTCAAAACCGTTAAAAAGACTTAAATTTTAAAATAATCTTTAAAAACTTTAAAATTTTCAGAAACTTTTAAAACGTCTAAAAAGACTTGAAAGACTTACAACACATGCAAATGTTTAAAAGCTTTAAAATATTTATAAGAATTTATAAGCTCGGAAAAAACTTTTATAAGACATTAAATCGCCCTTAAATAAACCTTTTAAAAAACTTTAAAATCCTTTGAAAGCTAAACTGATATAAACGCGATCCGAAGAACCAACTGAAATAGTTTCTTATATCTTGCAACTGATAGTATTAAACCCTTTTTCTTTTAGTCTGACACAAGGTTAAATTATGCGTTACGTAGTGAGGCAAAAACTATTGAATTGAGTTTGCTAAAATGCTAAGGAAGCGGTCAAAGAGTTTTAAAAAATACAAGAATATCAGTTAAAAGAAAAACAAAACCGTAATAGACGAAACGAAATCCTTAGAAAATATTGTCAACGTTCTGCTATCAAATTTCTTGTCAAATACCAAGATATCCTGTTTCTCTTGGTTATTGAATGGCAAAATTATATATCGATTAACATGCGCCTAAGATAAATATCAGTTGATTAATTCGTTACATTACGTTAATATATATATATATATATATACATAAGAATTGATGTGTCACATCCTATTCGTGCTGAAGAATTGATAAATACATATATTTATATTAGGTGGTTGAGTGTTTGGTTAGGTTGCCTCCGTGCAATGTGTGTGTGTGTGTGTGTGTGTCCGTGCATGTATTAAAAAAGAAAACTCAACATGCATAGTTAGCATCATATAGATATATAGATAGAGAGGAACACACAGACACACACATAGATAGATAGATAATAATTTATTAATGTTAATTTATCCACATAATTTCTCTCTATCAAGCGTCAATCAGATCTGATGAGACACCTCATAGATAGATAGATAGATCTACCATAACGGTATTAAATAGACTTTTGTATCGCCACGTGCTTAGACGTGTTAATGCGTGTATCATTACGTCTTAAGTAGTAGTCAGGCCCTGTTGTAACTTCACCGTAAGAAAAAGTTGATGAACACACGAAACTATGTCTTTGTTCACTAGCACAAAAGTTAATTCGTTACTACATTTTTTTTAAATAGCTGCCAGAAGAAAGGAATAGAGTATGAAAGCTGAGTCGACCACGTTAGCTGGACACATAGATAGATAGATAGATTGATAGATAGATATGTGCATGTGTGTTACGAAACATATATCCAGTATCAACTTGATATAAGTCACTAATTATTTACGAAAAATGAATAAGCATATTTCAAATTGAATCTATATAGAGAGATTTCTGGTATTCTTAATAGTTTGATGTTGTTTGGTTTGGTTTGGTTTGGTTTTATGGCATATCAACCATCGTAAGTTATTTAATGCGAAATCCATTTTTATACATATAAACAGTTCTTTTTTAGTACGCAGTTTAAACGTCGAAAAGTTTTATTTTTAAAAATTCAGTTTATAAGTTTATTTGTCGAAGCAGTTCAATTTAAAAAAAATCACTTTAGCGTAAGTACACAGTTTAATTCTATTAGTTGCTACCTTTTTAATAAACTGTTGTGATATATATATATATATATATATATATATATATATATATATATAAGGATCCTTTTCGAGATCATGTTCAGGGGGATTAATTATTTTTTAATTCTCTGCAATCAATAATCTAAGCATCATAATCCATCACAAAGGATTATATGCATACAATATCATACTCTTAACTAATAATTCACATATTTACCTATCTGTAAATACATATATAAATACGGCAAAGTATGCATTTAGATCTACGAGCAAAAACGCACATCTGCACTTAAATATGGTCATAGCTTCCAAGAATAAAACTATTTCGCACCTAATTAGTTATTTACTATGCTTAGTTTAGTTGTTACCGAAAGCCAGAAGGATAGGGTACCCAGTGAGAACCGAACTCTCTTATAATGTCTGTTAATGAAGCTTCTTAACCATCACATCACTTGAGGAGCCTATCTCACACCTATTAAATATAGACACATTTCGATACTAGTATAGACTAATTCATATGCAGGGTTAATAGAAACTCCAATCTAAAGTCATACACCTATTTTTTCCTCGCTAAGTTAAATTGACAACCCGAGTGGGTTGCGATAAAACGCTTCGTCTAGAAATAAATATAATAGATATAAGTCGTGCATACATAATTTGAAATATGGTATCTAGAAGAATTAATAATATATACATTTTTTTATGATATATTAAAGGGTGAATTGAATTTTTTTCCTTTCTTATCTTTTTTCTTTTTGTCAGTATTTCTTCGTAGCCTCGTTTGTTTAGTGAAACAAGTAAGATTCTTCGATGCAAAGTGTACGTGAGTTCAAATCCAACCCACAACTAATCACTTATAGTTCATAATCAATGTTGTTACTCATAGTTGTAGATTAATGGGTTAACTGAGTTGTGCCTTTAAAAACTCTGACGAAAGAAAATACTCGTGAAAGTTGATGGTTAATTATTAATTTTATTTTTATCTTTTAAAAGGAAATCAACAGTTCCGTTTGCCGAGGCATTAATCCCAGGTATAATATAGTTTTACTTCTGCTATACTTTTTGTACAATTCAAAAATATCAGAAAAAAATTTCAATATGAAGACCATCTCATTAATATTGAATTTTCTGGTTCAAATAAACTCAAAATATGTTTACGAGCTGAAATACTCGTCTTTGCTACTGATTGTCACCATGCATCTATTTACCAATTGTTTTACTTTCATTACAAACAGCTGCCAATCACGTCTTGACCACTTCATAAAACAATTACTTATTAGAAAAAACAAGAGTATGTTGACACTCAGACAGACTCACCTAAACAAAAAATATCCTAAAATCTTTTTCACCTATCTAAGAAATGTACAACCATTGTTTCTAATTTTCTTAAGTACACCGATCAGTTAAATGCAGTAATTGTTTTGATTCTGGTTTCATTATTTAATGGTATATCAACCTTCGAGGTTTATTTCATTCCAAAACTATCTCCGTAGAAGGTCAACATTGGTACTATGTGAAATATACTGATGTTAAGACATTCTACTTTGATCGATGTGTATTCAAACCAAACTTGCTTGTTCTACATCAAAACTTGTGGCTGTAGAAAGAGGACAGACAAATAATCTCACTTTAATTGTTGATATAAATATTTAGTTACTCTGCTATATGTAATCTTCAGAAAACCATTTCCTTCTAGTCCAGCAATTGTTTTCACATTTCTCAATACGATCTGTTATCAGAAGAAAAAATACCTTAAACCGACAAACACCTTTCCCTTCATGTATTACCTAAAGATAATAAATGCACACAGTTATGGTGGATGAGGTGTAACGACTATTTCTGACGCCAACAGCAGCAGCAGCAGCAGCAGAAGTAGCAACAACAACAACAACAATCAAATACAGCAAGAGTGTCCAAAAAGGAGTGAGAGAGACAGAGTGAGAAATGCAAATCTAGTCTACACAATTCCGGCTATCGACTGAACACTTCGCCAAAGAAACGTCAAGAATCAATGTATTCACACTCTTGCAAGTACACATAGATGTTTAAAAGGTTACGCAAACCCAAGAAACAATTCTTCAACCCATATTTATCTTTTTTGTGTCGATTTATTTGCCTTTATTTATGAACCCTCCTCGTGTAACAATCACCGTCAGGGGAAAATGGACTGATGAGCCGAGGTTCAATTTCTAGAAGAATCTGCGTTTAGATTCGTGTTCATGTATCGATTAATTGGTTAATTTTAACAGCATATAAATCAGTTGAGGGTTACTTTATTCTCAGGGGTTAATGAATGGTGTTTATTGTACGATTATATCTATATTTTTAGTAGTTATTTCTTGGGATTTTTTTTTTTTTTACATTCAGTTATGTTATATCGATTATTATTTCTATTTAATAGAAGTAGTCACCATAGTGTAGTGGCTAACACACAGGACAGCGATATTAAAGAGACTGAACCTAAGACAAACATTTGAATATGGATGGTTTCAAGTCTTCCTAACATTAATATATCATATTTACCGAACCCCTCCGCTCGGCAAGATATGACACAAGGTCAGTTTCTTTAAACAGAGTTTAACAGGTTTGAATTCAGAGTTTTCCTTCTCCTAGACTAGTTGCTTCAACAAGGCTGAAGAACCTAGTCTGCCCTACTATTTACCCATGGAGGGAGGATAATTGGATTCATACCTTTCCCAAGGGTATTAGGTGCAATGTGAAATGCAATCAGTCTCGTCCAGGATTTGAACTCGTGTTTCCATGTTTATTTCCTACGACGATAACCATTACACCACGGGCACGTCCTAATATATATATATATATATATATATATATATATATATATATATATATATATATATATATATATATATATATATATATATATATATATATATATATATATATATATATATATATATATATATATATATATATATATATATATATATATATATATATATATATATATATATATATATATATATATATATATATATATATATATATATATATATATATATATATATATATATATATATATATATATATATATATATATATATATATATATAATATATATATATATATATATATATATATATATATATATATATATATATATATATAGTTTTCTGGTATAAAATATTTTTGGTAATTCTAATAATTCATACAGTTATATGTTTTCAAGTAATTATTTTTATTTAATAATTATCAACTCTTCTTATCAAATGTTAATAATTTTTCATATGGATATATTTTACCCTTAGATGGAACCCTAATAGGTCCTAAGTCTCTGGGTCAGAATGGACCTAAGTGAAATGACAATGATAGGGTACTCTTCATTCAACAGAACTGGGGTTTCATATTCCGATGGGTTTAGTGTTATACTCAGGACACTTTAAAATTGACCTTATGTCACATCTTAACCGTGTGGAGTTGAGGTAAATACATACACAGGAAATTCGTTTTTGAAGGGTTCTTACCTCTCTGCAGAGGATACAATCAGTATATTCTAAGTTGTGTTCAAAGGGAGAGGCAGGTATCCAGCTCTTCTACTCGCATCTAAGTGTAAAATGCAGTTAGAGTTGTCTTGCTTTGTAAGAGAAAAAAAATTATTGAATCCAAGACGTCAGGAATGTTATTGAGGGAATATGATGCTCTGCGGTGCATCATTCTTCTCTTATCATTTCATCCGAAATGCCTTAGTAGCTCTACTTAAGTCTTTATCACGATAAACAAATTATTTGTGAAGTAAATTTGCTCAGCTTCGTCTTAGTTGATAGTTACCATCGATTATAATGAAACTCCTTTACCTGGGGGGATCTTTCTCTTGAGTAACAGCAAGGTTTCCAGGACTCTTCTGAGTATTTTTTTAAGTGGATCACCTTCTCCACACTGTCATGCTTAGACTTATTCATCATTTGTGCAAGTTCGCTGCATTCACTTTTACTGTGATTAACAATTTCTCACCCGTCTCCACATAAGCTACAATTATTTGTCAGGATTTTTTGATGAGGCTTTATAATTTATGCCATTCAAAGTATTCCTTCAACTGTCCTACTCTTTATTGTTATATACACAACATTTCGGCCGATATGCCTTACGGCCTTCTTCAGGCGTTTCTTGTCGAACTCGGGAACCTTCTCAGAACTTTGAACCGAACATTTTGTTTAACCAACGGTGGTAAATTGTTATAATTTGGTTTACCATGACTGATTGCAAGTTTTAAGCGATGTAAAGTATTACTTGTTACTTTCGCCTGTAGGCAGGATTGAACCTGCAACCTCCAGATGATTTCACTTAAAACAATATGAAAATGAACACCAATATCAGCTACGACAAGTGTCCAGCGGGAAAATTCAGAGTGAATATTTGGAAGTTGCAAATCTATTTTTTTTAATCTAGATTTTGTATTAGTAAGTATTACTATTTATGTGGGAATTTCCCTTTTATTCATATTGTTTTCTTTTTAATTAATTGCAATATGAACAAAAATGAAACAGAATCATTTATAATAGTAATAATTTATGATACAGAGTCTTTTTCATTCTCAGAAGTGACTCCTTGATATCATCCAGATAGATAAAATGGTTATTTAGATTTTCACCTCCACTAAAATATATCCTTCTGCGTCTAATTCTTTCGTGATGGCTTTCGTGATGAAGTTTGAAATTATTATTCTTTCGTTAGAGTTTTTCACATCAGCGTTAGCTGATGGTCTTTCATTGGAGATTAAGTGATAGCAAGTCTCCTCAAGTCTCCAGGACTCTTCTCAGTATTCTGGCCGTTTTCAATAATGCTGTTGTGTGGATGGTCTCCACTCGGCCGCCAACTTCCAAATCCTCCAGGCCCTTTAATAATCCTTTAGTTACCGTGCAAAACGCACCAATCACAATTGGTATAATTGTCACCTTCATGTTCCATAGTTTTTTCAATTTTATAGCAAGGTCAAGGTACTTATCTCTCTTTTCACATTCTTTCAGTTTTATTCTGTGGTCAGCCGGGACAGCAAAGTCGACAATTTTGCAGATATTCTTTTTTGTTGTTGTTGTTGTTGTTGTTGTTGTTATTATTTTACTCCAGGAGAGTTTTTCACATTTGCGTAAGCTGATGGTCATTTACTGAGGACTGAGTGACAGCAAGTCTCCTCAAGTCTCGAAGACTCTTCTCAGTATTCTAGTTGTAGTTAGGATAGTCTCCGCTTATCCTCCGATTTTCAACTCCTCCAGCCTTTTTACTAAGCTTTGGAGATTGTTCCAAGTGCACCAATTACAATTGGTATCACTGTCTCTATGTTCCCTACTCCTTTCAGTTCTCTAACAAAGTCCAAGTACTTATCTTTCTTTTCTCTTTCTTTTGTTTCCACTGTGTTGTCCGCCGGCAAAATCCACAATTCTGCAGGTTCTCTTTTTTTCTTTTTTTAACTATGACTAGGTCCGGTCTTCTGGCCGACATCAGGTGATCTGCTTGTATTTCAAAATCCCAGAGAATTTAGTTCATTTTATTGAATTGGACGGATTCTGGGTTGTGGATATATAACTAGTTCGTATGGTCTTCTGGCCGGAATTGGTGACCTGTTCGTATTTCAAAATCCCAGATTAATTTATGCGTCTCCTTCTCAAAGGTAGATTCTACTTTGTGTGTAAACAATTTGGGAGTGTGGTGGTTATTATTATTATTATTATTATTATAATAAATGCCCTGATTTGAGTTTAACTGGAAAAGATAAGGATTCAATACATGCAAACAATTTGAGCCAATAGAGAGTCTACACATGCGTAAATGAACTAACAAATGGATAATGGTTAATCTATCAAGTCATTAAAACATGTCAACACAGCTTCACGCTTTCCTTCTTTCTTGGTCTTATCATGCATTTTTTGAGCATTTTATATTGTATTGATTCACCCACCTCTCTCTCCCTCTCTCTTTTTCTCTCTCTCTCGTTCTCTCGCTCGCTCTCTTCTCTTCTCTTCTCTTCTCTCTTTTTTAAATTCAATGTATCCAAGGAGGAATACATGATTTTGACGTACAAATATTAGCGATCGTTTTTCTTGTCCGTAAACAAATGCTCAGAAAATATCGGAAAGCATTCGTTTTTTAATGTAGTTTAGTAAGACAAAATAGCTATAAATATTTTCCAATCAGTGAGAATCGAAGTCATTACTCGTCATTTAGAACGCTTAACTTAGTTTTATACATAACCAGAAGAATATGGCACGCAGTGAGACTCAAATGCACAAGTACTGTTTTTCATTCCTAGCGAAGGGTGTTTCTCTATTTTATCAATATCTCCTAAATTTTCCTTGCTTATGGTACCCTTTAGAAGTAAAAAAAAATGTATTTAGGGACGAAAATTCAAATATGTACTGCAAAATAATTTGTTTATAGTCTTGCTTTTTTGCTTTTGAAGTATCCTCTAAAAATTCCTAAGGAATAAAACATAACTATACATTAGTTTTAATTTAAACAGGGTGTCTCAAAATAGATGCAACCCATTAATATGATAATAATCTATTACGGAGATAAGCGCAATGGCACCCATTAGAAACAAGCGCTGTAAAAATACATCCATTGAATCAATGTTTTCATTGTTATCATAGCAGCTTCCAGGACATGCAATCTTTTCTTGAGTTTCTTGTTTCAGTAATAAATCATCACATTAATGGGTTGCATTGATTTTGAGACAGTTTTGAATGATTTTGTTTCCAAATAAGTAGTGACGCAAGATATATTTTCCCCTTCTGTCCAAGGCATTTTAATCGAGGATTAATAGTTATTATAGTATATTATTTCCAAATCTGAAACAAAAAAGAATACATTATTATTGGTTGAGCTGTTATATGGGTCCTATGTATATTGATACACCCAATACTATCCACTGATATTTGAAATATTGACCATAGCTTACATGTAGGTGATAAGTTTTTTCATTAACGAATAAATATAGAATTTATAGACAAAAGAAACATGATCATTGAATTTAAAAGTGAACTGTTCTTCATATCATTTCAAACGAAATGCAGTTGAATTCTTATGAAAATCAATCTTAATGTTCTATGGTTAATAAGGAAAAGTAAAAGTTTATTTTTCTTTCAAATGTTTTTCTGCAATAAGATTATAATTCTCTTTTTTTTTTTTTTTGCCACGCACAAAACTACATAATGAAGCGTAACAGCGTCTATTTTGGGAACAAATATAAAAGAAATCATTCTAAGAAATTATTCCTTTACTCCATTTTCTCAAAGTCTGTTTCTTGTATCATCCTGTCATATTCAGTAAATCCAGGCAACTTGGTTTGGGAGCAATGATTAACGAGTTAAACTCTCAGGACATTGCAACAATAATGAGTTCTTTCTTGGCTCGGAGACATAATCTTTTAACGTTATGACGTATTAAACGAAATGCAGTGTGCTCTGCTTGGGGCAGAGTTTATCAAGCTAGTTTTATAGAATATTAATTCCGTATTGAGATTGATACCGCAAATGCAGAATTGTGTGAAACTAGAATATTCTTGTAATTCAGAAGGATGATTATATAATTGCTTTAAAAGACTATTTTAGAATTTTATCCTAGTGCCACAGTCACAAACTGATATGCCTAATATATATATATATATATTAAAAAGGAAGAAATATTCCTGCTTGCTCACTCACGAGGGAATTAACGGTTGCCACTCGCATATTGGAAACCTCTTCGAGTGAATTCAGCCCTCGGTAGACGTTAAACGTTTATATGTGAACAAAAAAAAGTGATACATATGCGTTAAGAACCCTTCGTTATGCTGAGTTTCCTCGTAGGTGTGCGGTAGAATCTCCGGCTGGCGTAAAAGTTAGCCGGTTTTCGATCCCAACTTCGAGAATCAAGTGTGTCAATAATACAAAAAAACAGACTGTCCGTGGGTGACAATATATATATATATATATATGTGTGTGTGTGTGTGTGTGTGTTTTCAGTTAGAAGAGACTTCGGTCTAATATCATAGCCGTGGTGAAGGCAACTCTTCGAGAAGTTAACACCGAAATCAAAACCGAAAAAGAAAGCTCCAGCATCAAACCTCTTCAGACTTATAGGTATCCTTTGACGGGAAAAGTCTAAGAGAAGATACTCTGAAATAAAACCAGTAGTTTGCATAGTCCCCAGTCATCTTGCAATTCTGGTCATTGGGCTCTCACTATGTCGACCCAGAAAGTGGCATTTAGTGTCGTACAGGCGTCTGTCACAATAATCCATTTATGTATAAATTTCTTGCTACCTTATCATTTTTCCTATCTTGCATATTTTTCACAAGTTGAATTAGTTAATCAGGATATTTTTGTAATTTTGGTGGTAAATACAGCAACCATCTGTCAAGATCTGGCGTTGCAGTAATCATATATATATATAAATATATGTATATGTCCGTATATATATATATATATATATATGTGTGTGTATGTGTGTGTGTTCTTTAAGTAAGGTTCAGATAGGCATGAATCGATCAGAATTAAAACACTGAAAGCTGTAAACACAAAGCCACAAAGGGTATTCACTGCTTTACATATCAGTCAAAATATGATTAATATTGAGCGCATGCATATAGAACATCAAAACGAAAAATGACTGTGCTTTACATTAGTGTACTAACAAACATTTTCACGGCGTAATAAACGTGATATAGCTGTAAAACATGACCTTCCAAAGTTTGTGGGCCATGAAATCGTTGGTTCTCAAAGCAGATGACTAAAGAACTCAAGTTCCTGCTTATGGGCTAACCTAGTTGCTACCTTTTGCCACATATACCATAATTCCGTACTTACCTCCTTCAAGTTATCAAAAGAGATTTATCCAGAAAGTCTTCCAGCAAAATAGAAGTGCTCTAACCGAAGTGTTATTATGGCTCTGCTCGTTTATACCGTGTTTTGTGAGAAGAGAACCAAAAATATTAGAATAAAATAAAATTCAAATAAATATCAATTGAATGATATAATGTAAACCAACACTTTCAAATCTATAAAATTTTAACATTAAAACATGCGTTCAAAAAGTATCAAGACTAAAGAAGTCTTTACCAAGACATAAATGAAGTTATTTAAAAAAACGCGTCGTCCTCAAAGTAGTCAATACATTCATTCCAACATGTGTTCTACTCGTCATAACAGCACTAATATTTTTTTCTTTTGGAAAAGTGGGAAGTTATGCCGCAGCGTCTAATGTCCTCCACGTCTTCAGATCTTTATCGTCGATGCATTTTCATTTTAGAAAATAAGAAAGGAATCTACACAAACCCGTGTTTTTTTCAAAAGCGTTTAATACAAACTATAAGAATTGTTTTCTTAAAAGAAAATTGGTATTGATTTGTCTAGACGGCATCACTTTACCATATAAGTTAATAATCTAAGCGCTCATCTTTATTTGAATTTAAAAAAATAAGATATTAAGCTTCAGTCACAATACTTCTTTTTATCACACCTCATACTTACGCAGTTGTTGCTGTTACTAGTTTCATTGTCGTAATGATAATATTCTTCTCAAGTAAAGTGGAGACATCAACTTCCTTTGTGCATCTTATGATTACAGCACACCAACTGTCCCCACTCCGATAAATTGTCCAAATTCTTATAAAGCTGAATATAGTAACTTCTTCATTTCCATTTCTCAAGAAAATAGAAGTGGAAGACATGCAAATAGTGTGTAGGGTTTGGGGAAGCTCTTTGTCGATGAAACTGTGTTGTAGATTCTATCGATTTAGCCTTGGTGCTGACCATCATTGCTTTTGTCTCCTTCACTACTATCACGGCTTCTTCTTTTACCAACACTTCTACAACTATGACTATTACAACCACAACAATTGAAGCGAGTGGCAAGCGGTCGGCCTTCACACCTGTGAGTCTTCGCGTAACAATATTACATGAAAACAAAGGAATAGGAGCGGCAAGGTAAGTTGCGCCAAGAACGCGAGGTGAATGAGAAATAGTCGGCTGTTCACACCTTGCAAACAGTGAGGCGGCTTTGCGTCGTCCAGCGTCTCTGTTTGAGATTTCGTATATTCGCTTGGCTAAGGTTCTTCACTAGAACCACGTGATTTAACTGTACTTGTTCATAATTCTGAGAAAACTATACTATAGAAATTTAATTATAGGGATTATTTCGTCTACGTCTTAGATAAAGGCTTTTGGTTGTATTATATATATATATATATATATATATATATATATAACTGCGATTTGAGAGAGACATCATGTAATTTTTTCATCCTGGAGTGTGACATTTGCTAATTTTATTGGTAATATAGCACTAACTTGGAATTATATTTTCGACAATTTACCTCACAAAATAGCATTCGAAATTTGACCATTATCCATTTTATAACAACCTGCTGACCTCTAAATAGATATTGATGTGAATAAGAATTACATAGAGAGATAGACTGATAGATAGATCCTGACTGAGATAGATAGATAGATAGATGCTGTTTCAGGAAAAGGGAGTGAACCTTAAGAGATTTATTTATTTAATCATCTTTTTTATGCGGATTTTAGGCCTAAAGTTAACAATAATATTATGTAGTTATAACTTCACCTTGAACTACCAATGAAATTAATTAGTAATTTCTTTAAATGAAACAGGAATATACATTGATAGATTAATGTTCTGTATGATTAACTATGTCTTGCAGCAACATGACTTCCTTCAGACCATTGTTTATTGTAAGAAAACTCTTTTCAACGCGAACCGTCACTTTCTATGAAGAAGAACAATGTTTCGTGGTGAAATCGCTACAGTGGATTCAATAATTATGTATATTAAGTTTATAACAAGCCGTTTGATCGTTTAAAGAAGCCGGTGTAAAAACCTTTTCGAGCAAATAAAAAAAGAATGACTTCTGTTTTATTTTCTTAACAACAAAACCACATGCCAACTGTGGTAAAATGCAAGATAAGTATATTGTAGAGTGTTTCATACACAAGGCCACTCCCTTCTCAGAAGGATCGAGAACTTTTCACAACCTTCACGAAAAGAACAAAAGAAAATTCCTCTCTTTTTTTTCTCTCTCTCTCTCTCTCTATATATATATATATATATATATATGGAGAGTTCAGTACAGACAATAGTTTTGATTCAACGTATATATATACAATATCAAAGTTTATTTTTGTCGTTTTTCTTATATTATCAATTATTTCTAAAACTATTTTTTCTAAAAACCCTTTTCTTTACAACGATTTTGCTTCTGCGATGAACTAACATCAAAAGGAATTGTTCTTAACTTGTTTTGATATTATATCATCAAGAAATAAAGAACACAAAATAAATATGCCCCTTTTTTCTTAGTCTTGTTCATCTTTATATATATATATATATATATATATAAGGTTGTGTGTGTGTGTGTGTGTGTGTGTGTGTTTAGCTGATAAGTATTTGAATTAGTAAATAGCGCAAGATTGATGTACCATTAAACAAAGAAACCAAACAACTTCAGATTACAAAGGCCATTATGGCTTTTGACCAGTAGCATGAATGATCGAAATTAACTTATTCGTTTGGCGACTATTTGAATTACCAATGTTAATTTGCTTTTTCAAACTCTTTAGTTAGTTCTAAGGAAGTTTTTTGAAGTATAGAAAAGAAAACTTTTTGCGACAGTTGAATTTTATAAAATAAAAACAGTTTTCTGAAATATGGTTTGCAAAATATTCAAGTATGACCAAATATATATCTTGTTTGCAAAGAATATATTATTTTCTTGATTTTTATGTTTTTTAATCTCAAAAAACCAAAGGATTAGAAGCAACTTATTCAAATACTTATTTGTAATATTGTATAGGGAAAAGAGCTTAGCGTAATGGTAATCGTCGTCTCAAATGAGATTAGTAATTCAGGTCCAGAACCGGTACGAAGCTGACTGCGTTTTATTTTACGCTAATGCTCTTGGCAAAGACACAATTCCACCTGTTCTCTTCAACTAGTGGTAAATAGTAAGTCAGATTGGGTTCTTTAGCCTTGGTACGGCAACTTGTCTGGCAGAAGAAGTTGGGTAAATACATATAGTATATAAATGACACTTTAATTTCACATATATATTGAGTGTTTACATTTTTTGTTTTGGTTTATTTTGTTTTTGCTTATTTGTTTGTTATTTTCTCGAATCTGTAAACTATTCCCATTCAATATTTCTATGACTAAATGAAGAAATAAATGTCATTTAATAAGCTTATCTTGGTTTGGAATTCGGTCAGAAGAATGAGACACACAGTGAGAATCAAACTTAGTAGCAAAAGTTTGCCACACTAAGCTTGACTTCCAAATGAAAGTAGTTATAAGAAAATTGTCCTGTATTCAAAAAAGTTTCTTTCCTTTTTTCTTTTCTCTCGTCGCCTCTTCATTGATTCGCCTTGCAGGTGTTCCTTATAAACAAGAAAGAATAAAAGAACTTATCAAAACATACAATGTAGCTTTGCTACTAAAGATAGATGGAAGATATCTACGTGTTTGCAATCTGTTATCTTCATCTTCCGTCACTCAATGCTCTGTGAAACAAACTGATTTCATGGAAAAACATATGATGAATACCAACAACAAAAAGACGACAAACCATTAGTGTCCTTCGACAAGTTAAAAGTGCTGGATAAATATTTACGTAGGCCAATGAAAACTCCAAAAGTCCATTTACTCAAAAAGCTATTTAAATAACATGTCGTTTGTTGAGGCCGATATTCTGGTGATCACCTTACTAAAATTATTCTGGCAGCAATTAGCAACAGATTGTTGGAGAGCGAAAATGTAAGCAGATGTCTTGAACGCCAAGTAAGTAAAAATCTTTTAAAATCAAACAAATTTGAGCGATGACCATCTGAACAACCAGATGTGTAGATTAATATCAAGTACTACAGTACCCTTAGATTGTTGCCATGTATTATTTTCGGGGATTTAATAATCAAACTAAAAGTACAATTAATAATGTTTGTGAACAGACATTAAACTATTTTTAGAATCAGTCAAATAAAGTATGTACATTTACTCAATTGTTTTTGAAATTTATCACACATTTCTACTATCATTATTTCTATACCTTTCTTTCTTTCTTTCTTTCTTTGTCTCTGTCTATTTTATTATTTCGCTCCTTAGACTAGACGAGGTTTGGTTCTAAGTTTCATTCATTGATACTTCTCATTGGCATTCATGTGTAATAATAATAATTCTCAAACAATATCTCGTGAATTTCTATCGTTTTATAGAATGTCTGCTTTAACTAGTTATTCTTAGTATGCATATATATATATATATATATACATGTGCGTGTATATATATATATATATACATATGTGTGTATATATATATATATATATATTATTATTATTATTATTATTATTATTATTATTAGTAGTAGTAGTAGTAGTAGTAGTAGTATTTGTTTCAATCTTCGTGCATTTCACACGAGTTTTAACGAGTGGTTTTTCACCAAAGTCTGAGGAACAATTTAAATATTCAAGCAGATCTTAAGAGTGTTTTGGTCTGAAAGAGTCCAACTCTTCTTCTGATATCCGATTCCCCCTGTTTCTTTGCCAGGCCTTTGAGTTCTGTTTGAAGAGCACAAACTACAATTTGTACTGCCGTCACTTTCATATTTCGCCGCTTTCTCAGCTCTTTGTCAAGTTCCAATTATTTGTCTCTAATTTAGCTTTCTTTTATTTCCTTCTATTGTTCGCTAGAATAACAAAATCCATTTGATGACAACTTGTTTTCTTCTTGATACTTAGAACAAGATACTGTTTTCTGCCCGGGATTTTGTGATCCGTTTTGATATTAAATATTATTTTAATAATATGGATTCTAAGATGATTTTCTATTGAACATTATTTCATTTCTATCAATTAGCACTGCCTCTTTAATTTATAAACTGAAGTTATAGTTTTATTTTTAAAGGAACAATTTTACTAATTGTAACGTTGCACACACACACACACACACACACACACACACACACACACACACACACACACACACACACACTTATATATATATATATATATATATATATTCTAAAAATGGCATAAGGAAGAAAAAGATAATGAACAATCAAATCAATGATTGATTTTTTTTATTTTCTAATATAATACTTTGATTCTAAAACTGTTTTTAATTACCTTAAAATGTAGTCTTTAAATATAGTCTCTCAACTTAGATATAGATGAACGCCCCTACCCTGACCAACAAATATAAAAGGTAAGTAGACACACTAGTAACATTTCTATTTATAAGCTGTCTGTACGACGTAGTACGAACGTAGATAAATCTCATGAAGAAAAAAAAACGGTTTCGCATTTTTAAAAAAAGGTAAGAATTAGACAATATCCTGCGAAAACGATCCCAAATTCTGATGATCCAGCACTTTCCGCAAATACACCTGCACAAGCCGAATCTCAGCTTAATAGCTTAGAACAGGCAGCAATATCTCATCTACTGGAAGTAATATCAACATACGCCTAGGAGAGGCATGGACTGCTATCGACAGCATATCGATCATATAGAAATCTAATCTCTGATAAAATAAAGCGGAAATTTTTACAAGTGTTTGCCATGTCAGTACTATTGTACTGCTGCACTATCAGGATCTTAAGGAAGTGCTTGGAGAAAAAAGTTAGATGGAAACTACACAAGAATGCTGCGTGCTGTTTCAAACAAATCTTTGGAGCAGCACCTAACAAAAATCATCTGTTTCGTCACTTACCTCCCATCACAGAAATCATCCTAATTAAACAAACAAAACCTACTTGGCATTGCTGGAGAAGTAAAGAGGAACTCCCATACATGAAAACACTTGGGTCGGCCGACCATCAAAAGTGTACTTTCATTAACTCTGTGTTGACTCCAGATACTGTCTAGAGGGTTAGGGTTAGGGTTAGAGGCTCTGCCAAGAACGATGAACGATAGGGACTGATGGCAAGAGAGAATTAAAAGAATTATTGCTATTAGCCCGACTTGATGATGATGATGATGATGATGATATATATTAGAGTTCACAGGTTGGAAAGTTCATAGGAGGACGTCATATCTGCTGTTGATGATTTTTTGACCAGTGTGAATTCAATTATTATCGTTCCGTCTATTCTTGAATTGTAGGTATGACTGGGCTCTTAAACCTTGTTAAAGCCAATGGCCTAGAAGAAGGAAAACTCTCAATTCAAACCTGTTAAACTCTGCTTGTGGTCGCACCCACCTTATGCGGATGTGTTTGGTGTATATATATATATATATATATATATATATATATATATATATATTACAAAATGCATTGCGCGCGGTGGGGCAGTTCTCAGAACTTTTGGGAGTAAGTCCGAATTGATACCAATGAAAATTCTAATAATATTTTTTTGAAGATTAAAACTTTATTTCATTGATTCACTTTTCAGAGAAAAACATTTCTGAGACGAAATGTGAATTTGTTCTTCCTGGCTATCCACTTTTATGTTTTATTTCTCTTAATTCTTTTTTTTTTTTTTTTCACACGGACGAATTTATTTTTACCTATAGGTCATGAGAGAAGTCTGGGTAGACTTGAAATCGTATGGCTAAAAGTGCATGAAAATTGCATTACAGGGAACTCTGAACTGATGCCTTCTTTAGAAACATGTGTGTTGAACAAAATAACCCAGATCAGTGAGAACATAAAATAAAGGCTCATTTCCATTTTACATTTAGGACACTTTTTATTTGTAGTTGTATAAAAATTCGCTTCACGTAGAGTTATTTTTTAAATAAAACATCTAGCTCTTTGTTTGATACGAGAATAATTTTATCTTAGTCTTCCAATCAGTGATAACGAGCATCATTGGCCATGCATAAGAGACGTAAACCGGTGTTTTACGTGTTTTAATCAGGAAGCTAAATTTTCAGCTGCTCCTTACTTTGTCGGAACTGTAAGTTGAAAAAAGAATTCCAAATATTTTTGATTATCATTGCCAAAGATGCTGACACACACAAAAAGAAAAACGACACTGTGTGTGGCTTTCTAAAAGGAAAATGAGATTTCTAAATTTTTCTTTAAAATTTTTTTCTACCTTTTTTATGTTTTTGGATGTTAGGATAATTGTTGGCGGTTTTCCGAAATCAATTCTACTCGATTCGATTGGGCCCTTAATCTATCCGAGAAAGAAGAGATTCAGAATAAGGATAAAACATCTAAAAATATTTCCCCTGGAAAAATCAATATTGCAAATATTTGTTTATTTATTTACTTGTTTTGATGTCATTCAAAACAAATCTGTTTAGATTCTGACAAGAGTTGTTTGATTCTCAGGGAGTTAACTTGATTAGGAAATACTAGTTGAAGTATCTGTCTACATCAAGTAAGAAATCGAGATTTGGATTAGAGATAAAGAAAGATTAACTAAATACACGTAAAAAAATCCTTCAACATATTTTGGTTTTCAAAGCAATTTCTATTATAAAAAACTTTTTGTGAACTTAGAATTTACACTGAAGGGTTTCAAACAGTAACTGTTAGTAGTAGTAGTAGAAGTAGTAGACCTCCGTCAGTTAAGATTGGCCATGCTTGATATACATACAAGTTTTTTTTTTGTTTTTTTGTTTTTTGGAATAGTGAAGTTTGTGATTGAAGGTACCTACACAAGATTGACAATCTCAGCCACAAGTCAAAATCCATGTATAGTGTATTGTTGCTCTTTTAGTTCATATTCCTGCCAGAATGTCTGGCACTTCAGTCACCCGCTACATTTAATCGGTCTTACGGTATTAGTTCAAAGTACTACTATCCCATACCTTGTTAGCAGTAAGCCTCTCCCGTGATTCTGTGTTGATGTTAATGCTATTTATTAAGACATGTATGCTAATTATAAATGTTAAGGTAAATCTGCAAAACAAGAAAGAGATGTACCAATAACATATTTATTTTATCTATTGAATTTTATATATTTGTGAAAGTTTTGTTTAAAAATATTGTTAATTTGAGTGAAACTTTTGAGATTTATCAATATAAACATTTTTGTTTCTTGTCCGGATCAGTGACCATAACAAAGTAAGTGCCATGAAATTATGTTACATCTTGAAGCAATATATATAAACTTTATTAGTAATTAGAAATTATACTTGGATAATCTCCAAACATCAATGATCAGCAGATAATTAATGTGACAGTTATACATAAACCTTCGCAATAAATATCAACTACTTGAATATAGAAAAAAAAACGAGATTTCTTTAAATCATTCGCAAATGGCTAGACACATCTTGACAGTAGACAAGTCTGTGGGACTTAGAATGCATTAGCTTCCGCCCAAAAAGTAGGTTACCTGGATATGAATCTAAACTGCATTTGATGGCGAGGTTCCAGTGTTTGAGATTTGGGGAATGTGGAGTATCCCTTTATTGCATTACCCCCATGTTCACTCTTAACAAAAGTGATAGTATCTATTAGAATTGGACAGATATATATATATATATATATATATATATATATATATATATATAAGAGTAAAAAAAGGAACTGTTTAAAAATTGTTCGTATTGGATAGGAATATTTGGTACCATATAATTGTACATCACTTGAATTAAGAAAAGTTACTAGAAAGTATAAAATTGCTTGCAAATTATTAGTATTAGCTAAGAATACTTGAAACCATAGAACTGTATGCTAATTATCTTTATTAAGAATAGTTACTTGATGCTATAATTGTTTATTAAGGGTTATAATGATTATTAGTTACTTGAAACCCAATAATCATATGTAAACAAGTGATTATTATTAAATACAAATAATTAACTGAAACCATATAATTGCTTATAAAGTATTAGTATTATATAGAAATACTTGAAATCATTCAATTGCGAGCAAAATATGCGTATTAATAGGAACACTTGATATCTTATAACCGTGTACAAAAAATATCTAAAGAAACATCATCATCATCATCATCATCATGTCGCGCCATCAGCACGGATATCCCTGATCCTCTCCTGCGACCCTTCTCTATCGTCCATCACTTCCCGTAGGTCTTCAAGGCTACATGCTCTATCGACAGAGCTGTTGTATGAAGGTCCTAGCTGGTCGTCCTGCATTTGCTCGTCCACGTGAGGGGGTCCACTGGAATACGTCACTTATGAGTTCGTCCATACTTCTCCGGCAGTGTCCCGCATGCCTGGTTCGTCTAACTTGAACAGATTTCGTGATGGGTTGTAAGTGGCCGTACAGCTGCTGCTTTGTTGGGTGCTTCCTCCAGGACTTATTCAATATTGCTCGCAACATTCTTGTGTAGTTGCCGTCAAGCCTTTTCTCCATACGTTTAGTTAGCATTAATGTAATGCATCTATACAGCAATATCGACACGACCATTGATTGAAAAAAAAATGCTTTTCATTTTATCGGTCATGTCAGACTTCTATCGACCTCGGATTAGCCAAGAACTACCGAGGTATAACCCTTACATCCATAACGGCCAAGATATATAATGCTCTACTACGCAACCGCATAGAACCCAAAATTGATAACATTCGTAGGAAAAATCAAATAGATCCACGACGTCACAAATTTTGACTATCCGTCAAAATCTTGAAGGTATACGTGCAAAAAAAACTAAAGGCAACAATATAATTTGTCGACTTCGCCAAGGCCTTTAACTCCATACACAGAGGAAAGATGGAGCAAATACTACTCGCCTACGGCCTTCCCAAAGAAACCGCCGCAACCACAATGAAGTTATATAGAAACAGGAAAGTAAAAGTCCGCTCCCCGCACGGAGACACAGACTACTTCGATATTGTAGCAGTTGTGCTTCAAGGAGATATATTAACCCCATACCTCTTTATCATCTGTCTAGACTACGAGCTTAGAACGTCTAGTGATAAAATAAAAGACAACGGTTTTAAGCTGACAAAGGAAAGAAGCAGAAGATATCTCGCACAAACAGTTACGGACGCGGACTACGCCGATGACATAGTGTTTCTGGCAAATACACCCGCCCAAGCCGAAACCCTGCTACATAGTCTGGAACAAGCAGCTGCAGGCTGAGTAGACTTATCGGGTTCTCGTGAATCTCGCAAAATGCTTTGAACTTTGTATCTCAAATAGTTGAAATCTCATTAATATTCCAATTAAATACAATTTTGAAAAAATTAATTTATTAATATATGCATTTTGCTTTTGTGTCAGGGATAACCTATATTTTTATACTTCAATATCTTAGTTTATCGTGGTGAATTGATGCTGATTTTCAAGGCATATGGGATCTCAGTTATCGTCGATGCAATTAACATTCTCTACAAAGATACTGTAGTTGAAGTCTTATCCCCAGATAGCAACATAGATTGCTTTAAGAGCCTTGTGCACATTTCCTGGTCAATTTTTGATTATACATTGAAGGTAACATCTTCTCATGCAGAAAAAAAAGGAATTTTAATAGCTTATCCAAAATCAGACGTTATCTAGCTACAAATGTGAGTCAAATGTATTGCCATATTTTGGTAAGGAGTGACAAAAATTAGAAACACTCTGTAGATTTATCGCTATCATGAAGATGACCAACGACAATGAAGTCGAAGCACAGCCTCGGAATGCACGGTTTTAGGACCAGCTGGTCTTTCCTGATTGTCTTGGTTTTTATAACCGAAATAAAATTTCTCAAACAGTCTGGTCCACTTACAGGAGGGTATGACACTAAATTACATCTGATATTGAATGACCAATTGTGAAGATTTTGGGAATGTGGAACACACTTTCATTGCCATTATTCTCAGGTCCACTCTGACACTAAATTACATCTGATATTGAATGTCTAATTGTGACGATCTGGGGAATGTGGAACACGCTTTCATTGCCATTACTCTCAGGTTCACTGCATCTTATGATGAAGCTCCAGTTCTGGAGATCTGGGGAATATGGAATATCCATTACTCCAAGGTCCACTCAAGACAGAAGTGATTGTACTAGTTAGGGTCCCATCTACGGGTCCAATAGGTCTGTTTAAAAATATTCGTTTTTGATAGGACCATGTACAAAAAAATTAAGAAACAACTCCATAAAAATGTCAGTACGAACAAAGAATGAATGCGATTCCCTAACCTCTAACGTGAAATATCTCTATACGGGTTGATATATCATTAAAAAACAATCATTCAAATGTGTTAATGATTCAAATATTTCGGCAGAAAGGTCAAAGATGGTGAAGTAAGAATTGTCCAGCTATGAACAAGACTCCCCGGCATGGGAATTAAACCTATATATTTACCTCAAAATGTATCTTAGAAAAGCTATAGAATGCATATTGATTTTTCGAGTTGGAAAATGGACACTGACGAAAGAAGCAAAAAAACAGACTAGATTAAACTTGCATCGAAATGAACACATTCTCAACAGCGTATTATATGAAGATGTAAAATCCCTTACAAAAACCAACTAGGATTTTTGAAGTTTCAAGGACACTCTTAGCGAAGAAAAGATAAAGACATACATGGAATATTGTTATGGGGACCAATATATTATAAAAGAGAACGAAAGACTCTAAAATTAATCACTTTTTGTCTTCTTTAGGTCAGAGGTCCCCAAACCTTTCTACACAGAGGTCACAAAACTTAGTTCAGAAGATTTTGCGATCACTATTTTAAAGGATCAAACAAAACAGCTAAATTTACATTTATAATCATAATTCACTAATGAGAAATTTGATGTTAGTAATTACCAAAAATATATATAATAAGGTTAAAATGAAAAGGTTGACAGAAGAAGCACAGCAAACAATTGATGATTAGTCGGTTGCAAACGCAGTGAAGAACCACAGTTCACAGAGGTGCGTAGAGCCAAACATGTTTACTACTTGCTGGGTGTGATAAGGTTAGGGAGTCATCCACATGAAAGCGTACGGTCCTTATAGAAATTGATGATTGTTACAAGGAAGAAACTTGGATTTCAAATCTTCTAAACACTGAAGATCAATGAGTTCCATTTGTAGTTGGAATGGTAATTCCTCACAGTCAACAATAAAGCGTGATGAAAATAAAAATTGGAAGTCGGGGATCGGTCGCACAGATGGGATAAGATAGTTGCATGTGGCCCACGGGATGTGGATTGGGGACTCCTGTTTTCAGGTATAATAAAGAGACTCTGTTGTCTTATCAGGTTGATATTTCTTACGAAATACCGATTAGGTCTCAAACACTATTGGTTGTAATTTCTTGCATATTATGAAAAGAAAATATATAAACACGTTACTCATTTTTCATTACCCATTTGGTGTTTCTCTTAAAAGTTGTCATTCATTCATTGTGGATTTTCAAACCGTCTATTCGTTTGGAGGAGGAATCCTTTATTTAGTTTGAAATGTTCTCAATTTTCAGTCTTTCGCTCTGGTGGATTTAACCTCTGACTACTCGAGAATTGAGCCACCATCACTATCTACTTTACAAACAATTATTTATTTCAGTTCGTTTCTCATTGCTTGACATGATATCCTGACCCTCACTGACAATCAACTCCCTTGTTTTCTTTGCCAGAAAGAGCAGGTGTAATCTTCAATGAACCGCATTCAGTGGCCGAGTCAATTAAATATAACCTATTCAATCTGATACAAAGATTACAATTCAGATCTCATTAATCATATTCCAATGCTTTATCTAATAGGAATTTAGAAATATTTCATGAAAGAAATTGAAAGAAAAGAAAGATATTGTAGATCTCATAAACCCGTACATTTTTGTGAGTATTAGCTTATCATAAAAAGGAATCAATAATATTTAATAGTTTTTAACTTTTTATTTGTTATTCTTCATCGAAATATATCAACCACCAAAATTGAAAACATAATACGACTGATTGTGATTTCTTTTATATCCATACAACGTGGATTAAAAAATTTATGAGCATTACCGATTGACACATTTTATATTTGAGTTAGGGAAGATATTTTTTGTGAATAGAAATCTTTAATTTGGATCCTGTCTCTCACTTGATAAAAATGGGATTTGGATTCTTTTCACACATCAAAATCAAAATAGAAAAAAGCCTTTCCTGCATTGAAAAGCGAATGATTGATTTTAATGACATGACAATCCGTCTTGGATTATTCTATGCCTATAGGTAAGTTATTTGCGTTCATTGTACACTTATTTTTACATATTTTGTTGAAGAATTTTTAGCACACTGCTATATAATATCAAGTATTCCTATCGAATACGAATTGTAACCAAACAGATATGTTTAGACAATAGATGGGACCCTTACTGGTAATACTACCTCGAGTCTAAGTGAACCAGAGAGTAATGGCAATAATGAGGTACTAGAAACTTTCCAGATCTTTAGAACTTGAGCCTGACCATCAGATGCAGTATCATACCCAGGTCACCTCTTTTTGGCGAGTCTTGCCCTTCCCCTGGGAACACAGTCAATATAAGCCCAAGCAATAGTGTGAAAAGAGGAAGTGAGAAACTATTCTCTCATATTTGTTTTAAGAAAAAAAATTCACTAAGAAGCATCGAACCCATGTGTAACATTGTCACCAACAACTGATATGTATCAGTGATAGCTAATTGTATTTAAAAAATTCAAAAAACTCTCATCTGTTGATTTATTCCCTCGTTTCAATTTATGAGGCCGTGGAAATATTTGAGAATGACTAATGCACATAATGTGAGTGGTAGATTCTTTGTTCTAACTGACACCAGGTCTTCTCGCATCTATAAATGGCTCAATGTTTCTCCGTTCATTCTACCGATGGTCTCCTTGTGTGCCTAGACATAAAAAAAGAATCGAGAATCCTAGCTTCTTTTATTTGAATTAATAAAACATCGAAGGCCCACTTCCATTTTGTGTAGGCAGCAACGTTCGGCCAAACCCCGCCGCTACTGAGAAGGCCGATCTAGTATGGTAACTTCGGAAAGTCCTGGTTGATCAAACATATCTTCTTACACCTTGCCTACCGAACAAGATTTTGAATTTTTTAACTCGTCACTTTTTGGCCAACAGACTTAGAATATTTATCTCTTTTCACGCTAGAACTACTCGCTCACAATGCTACACGAAGTTTCTCATTGATAATTCCTTAACTTACTGAATAAAACAGTTTCCAATAATTTTAGGCAATAAATAAATATTATTTCATCTGTTTTAATTGTAATAGTTTAAAGAGAATTTTAGAGAAATATTTTGGTAAAAAGTAAACTGACTTTTTCATAGAAAATTGACTCACTTTGGGAAGCAGAAACAAAACATTTTTTTGCCTGATGTTCAGAGAAATGGTACTTGACTTAGTCGAAAACTAATACAAAATATTAGGAATTATTCTTAATCACAAGATAATTACAACACTCCCACGAATAGTGAGATTTTGATTTATACTGTTTTTTAGAAATAGTGGATTTTGATATATTACGGTTGACTCTCTCTCTCTCTCTCTCTCTCTCTCTCTCTCTCTCTCTCTCTGCATTCCCCAATACTTTAAGACTCGAGCCTCACCATCGGATGCAGTTTAGTGAAATATGCAGGACATTCGTTTTGGGAAGGATTCTGTCTCCCTACAGAAATACATTCAGTGCATTCTTCCAACAGCCGATTGGTCTATAACATTTGAATGTCATTCAAATTTTAACATGAACATCAAAACTTCTGCTTTTGTTTCTCATAGAATTTAATTTTTTTCATCGGTGGTTTCCATGAGATAGAGAAATTACTTCCTTTTTTTTTTTTTTTTTTTGCTTTTTTGCTTTTATTTTCTCTGTAAATTATCTCTATAGGTTTTTATTTGTGAAAAACAGATTTTGAAAGAATACCGAGATTTCATTTATTTTTCATTTATAGAAAGCGAAAGTTCGAACGAGATGAGATACAAGAAAAAAAGGGACGTTTCTTTACGATCTGAATTATATCTCATTGAAAATGAAATCAAAAATATCAAAATCCACAGATTATAAAACAGACAAGGAAACAAAACAGCTGATTTGGGAGTTCAAAATCAGCTTTTGGCATCTAAAAAAATTAGCTTTTATTTGCGTTCAGGGAACCAATGATGAATTAAAACAAAAGGGATCAGTTAGTGAAGAGGATTTAAACAGGAAGATGCTAATTTGATCCTTGATTTAAATATGAATGCCCTCCCAAGGCAAACAAGGGGCAGGGTTTTTTTCTCGCCTCGAGAGCTTTAATCAACTTTCTAGAAATAATGATACCCGATTGTTTTGTTCACGCTTATCGAACTCTAAAAACACTTTCTTTAATTTTAATTAATGCTTGAATTCACCTCTAAACAAAACAATATTGCTAACTAATGAACAAAAGCCTATCTAGGATATAATAAAAAAATATTCATATCATAGAATCCTTTTTACATTGAAATTATTTAACTGACTGTTACATTCGGTGGCAATTATAACCTGGGTTAACATAGCATAACTAGATTATGCAACCGAGTTGATACGAAGCTGCAAAAGTCTTTTCCAATAAGACTAGAAAAACATTATCTTATCTTTCTTACGTAGAAATATGATAACCAACTGCCTCTGATATTAAACTATTTAAATGCCTTTGACTGTATCATTAGTAAAGTCAGAGGCCTTTAACTTTTGTCTAACTTTAATTGTCAGATTCAGTTTATATAATAAATAGGCTTTGTTCTTATAAATCTCATCGTACTACATTTAACTGATACCAGATTTAATTCTCTTCGTTTTGTGTCTCCCTAAATTTTACTAGTGAAAAGAAAAAAAAAAAATCTACTTATTTTGGCTGACTTTACATAGATATTTTGGAAGTTGAGCTGCCTTTCGGTTTAACAATTTCAACCTTCCTCTTAAAAGATGCTCATAGTAACTCAAATATATCCGTGACATTTTTTCAATTAGGTAGACTATACACATTTCTTCTTCTTCTTCTTCTTCTTCTTCTTCTTCTTCTTCTTCTTCTTCTTCTTCTTCTTCTTCTTCTTCTTCTTCTTCTTCTTTAACTATTTAAATACCAGTTTTCCCTCTTTTCTGCATTATTTGGAGTTCCTTGTTTCCTGTTTAATCTATAATTCCTTCAAATTTATCGCGTTTTCGTTTTCGTCTTCCATATTTCATTTATTCCTTTATTCCATCCACTCGTTTTTGATTTGGAAGGATCACAGTAAACTTATGTTACTGAGTTCTCATTTCGCCGACATGACAATCTTGAAAGAAAACAAGAAATGTCGAATCCACACGTAAATAATCCCGTCATTTATTGAAGTATTCTGCTAAACAAATAGATAGATAAATAAATAAATAAATAAAGATTATTTTTTCGTCTTACAATGCTGTCTAGTCTCAGTTTATCTTTAAGCTTTATAATCGAAACAAATCATTAATGTCTAAAAAAGATATGTTACTATGAAATGAGATTGAAATACACTTCTTTAAAAAAATCTTGTCATACAGCCAAATTTTAAACGACGTCAGTCAACATATGGAAGTGTTTCAATAAATCTTCCCTTGCTTAAACTTTGTAATTTCTTCGTGCTTTTACGAAAGGTTTTCTTTTTTTCACTTGAACTTTTCGGAATACTCTGCAATCCAACTGCTCAGGCCAGAGTAGAATTGGCTCTTATTTCAGTGATAAGACAGACTTTAAACTATGAATTTTAGAATTGTCATTATAAGATAGATAGAAAGTGGATAAGGGGAAAGGAAGAATAAGAATAAGGAGAGGATGAAATAGAACATGATAAGAAAGAAACAATGACGAGTCAACTAAGGACAAAGAACGATGGAAAGAAAGTAACAATGAGTCTTAAAAAAACGGAAAGAATGGAGTGAAAGAAAGATGGAATGTTTTCGCCATTTCGTGTCTAATCGATATTTCTATCTAATGCAGAAGCTCCAATTCATTGCCTTCTGAAAATGTAACAGATTAAAAAAGGAATTTATCAGAGAGGATTTTATTAAATAACACATACAATGCTACCGGACACAGTAAAAGTTTAACCTTTTCACAAAGCAGACAGACGAAAAAACGTTTTTCATGGGATTTCACGACTAAGTTTCTGACAGTGTGTGCATAAAAATTGATAGGATCAAATAAATATTCATTTTAGTTCGTAGCAAATACGCTCTGTGACTCGATACTGATATTTAATATCATCTTATATATATATATATATATAGAGAGAGAGAGAGAGACTTTTGGTACATGAAAATTGTATCATTACGAAGAGTAAGGGAATCATATTTATTTATTAATCAAAATAATAAAAAAGTGAATTGGAGGAAATATTTCGCCCAGTGCGTTTTTAACAAAAACATGGGAATCGTTTAAAAGATAAAGTTTTAAATCATTGTTGGGTGGATTTTTAAAAAAGCCTCCTTTCCCATGATTCCTAACCGATTCCCTAAACAGACAAAGTATGACGAATCATCTTCTCGTACTGAGAACATAATTGCTATCGCCTCTAAAAAAGCAAGATGTTGTATTGACCAACCCTTGTAAAGACAGAGAAACAGTTATCGAAATAATTAGTCCTACATTTATAATTATCGGCAAAATGGTTAATCTTCCAAGATTTGGGAACAAAAGAGCTCCAACTACTGTATAAGCCTGTGAAATTTGGCTTACGTACAGACTAGTAATAAAGAAAGCCTTTTTTTGATCAATACGTCGAAAAAGGGTGACATAATATCTTTTTCCGCTACCATAGGGAAAATAAGAGAAGTCTGAAGTCAATTCAGACAATGAAAAACTTTTATGCCCTGTTATATGACGAAAAGCAAAGTAAGTGTTGTCAACAGACATAACAATAAGGTTTATGAACTTTGTCAAACAACTGTTGTCACAGGAACCTCACAAATACATTGACCAGAAAAGGGCCCAACGGTAACCTCATAGACCTGCCGTCAACTTGCCGATACATAGTGTTATTAAAGCTGAACGAGATGAACTTAGAAGTTAACTCAATCAATTCAACAAATATTTTCCCAGGAAAAATTGGAAACTTCCGAATGCAACGATATAAGTAATCTGCATAAATACTTATAGTCTCGTTCAGAGGGATGTTGATGAACAAGGAGGATATATCAAAGAAAACAAGAAACTCGGTGTCTACTCGACGTGGCAGCTAACGTATCTTTGACGTGGATAAGAAGAAGTCACGAAAACAATAACCAGAATAAAATTATGTAACCGGATCCAACTATTCCACAAGCCATTTAGCCAATTCATATTGCACTGGGACACAAATAGAAATAATTGGCCTCAATGGAACATTAGGCGTGGGGATTTTAGGTAACCCGAACGTTCGAGGCCATCCACTGGTTATATATATATATATATATATATATATATATATATATGCCAGTTAAATTGTTGAGTTCCCATTTTAATAGCGATTCAGAAAATGCTTTATGCTTCATGCTTCGAAGAATTTATATAAGTAAAAATATAACAATCATCACGAATGAACACCCCAGAAAATGATTATTGAATTACAAATTGAATTAAGATTATTTCATTATCTAAGTCAATGTATATTCAGTTCATTGGCGTTATAAAATTCCTAGTTGATGTACAAGTTTTGCTGGGTTGCAGTTGACGACATATATATAAACATAATTAAAATTATATATATATATGATTATATGGTTTCCGATAATTATGAATTAAGATTTCTCAATATCGGTGATAAAGCATATATATATATATATATATATGTGTGTGTGTGTGTGTGTGTGTATGTGTTTGTGTTTGTGTTTGTGCGTGTGTGTGTGTGTGTTTGCATGCGTTCAAACAGTTTTTGCCTATGCTATCATAAAACATCAAGCACAGTTGACTCTGTCTACGGTATTCAAACTTATATATATATATATATGTGTGTGTGTGTGTGTGTGTATGTGTGTGTGTGTGTGTGTATGTGTGTGTATGTGTGTGTGTGTAGGTAAATAGGTAGATAGATTGATTGATTGTTGCAGGTCCAACGAAAAAAGTAAGTATTTTTAAATGATTCGATCTGCAGTTGATTTTAAATTTTCTATTTAGGTTTTAATTGTTTCATATACTTGTTCTCTACTCGTGTTTCAGACTTTTTGTCTTCTTCAGGAGATTTATTGGCTAAGTTAAGATCCGGCTTTTCATTGTAAAGATTGTTTGGATGGCTTATTTGATTTTCTTTTTGATTTCAGATTTGTGTCTGTGAATGTCCCATTTGAGTTAAGTGTCCGGGAAGATCACTCGTCAACATAAAAAAAAAATTATGTGAAAGTATGTGTTCTTTGCGTGAATGAGTGTGTGTGTGCGTAAAGCGTATACCTAGATGTGCACTCGCAGACACAAAACGATGAATTAAACAAAATCAATACAACCTATTAAAAAATTCTTTACCAAAAAAGAACACGTGCTTAATTTAGTCAATAAAACGTATGGTCCGGAACACGTTTAGAGCAGGAGTATATGAAATAATAAAAACCTAGATGACAACTTCGAGATCATTTGTGGACATAGTGGTTTTGATATATATATATATATATATATAGTGAGAGAGAGACAGACAGACAGACAGACAGACAAAGTGAGAGAGAAAAAATAGGAAGAAAGAGAGAGAGAGAGTGGAACTTGATCCTCCACAGAATCCCCGAAAACGATTTCATTTATCTGCCGTTAGCTCAATCCACAAACTTAAAAGAAATTTTATAGAATAAAAACTACTTGACAAAATATATTTCAAATAAGAAAAGAATAAAAACTAAAAAGTAAAGACGGAAATAATTATTTGATAATAATAGAATTTTAACAATGGAGGAATAAATTAATTAATTCAAATGTTTTCAAAGCTAGCAAAATCTGAGTCACGAGACCTGAGCGAAAAGTTAAAACTAAAAAAGAAAAAACAAGAAGTTTTCTTCATTGGCAATTGAAAAGTTTCGTCTAATTCATTTTATTTTTACAGTTGGTTTAGAGCATACGTGAAATGTATTTGTTTGTAAGAAATTACATTCTCTTACTCATCAAACGGACTTCCGGTAAGATGGCACTCATCCCTAAAGATCATTTGTCGTATTGAATAGCTAGTCACCGCCGCTTTAATTTAAACCTTAAAGTAGGTAATATTTTATTAATAATATCATAAAAGTGCAAGTGTAGTGATGTAGACAATTCAGATATTTTGATTTACAGATCAAAATATTTTTCAAACCCTTCGTATAGATGCTTGCTATTTTCCACGATTTTTATCATTTGCGTGTGATGAGTTCTCTTAAAACACACTACCATATAACGATTACCTATATATATATATATATATATATATATATATATATATATATATATATATATATATAATGTCAGAAGAAGTCCTAAAAATCGGAATTGTACAATTTATTTCGTCATTATTAAATTTATAGTCGAAGTACAAGAGAAAATAATGAAGAAAGTTTCAAATTCTACTCAGTCATAGAGATGAATGTCGACCCGTTCCTCTAAAAAGTCACAAAAAATCAGATCGTCAGTAAAAAAAAGAATTTGTTCAGTGAACTCAGGCGAATATTATCGAGCGGCTTCAAAATGTATTAAACAACAAAGACACGATTCAGAAAAGATATTTAAAAGATCACAGAATCTGAAAATATGTAGTGTATTTTTACCTACTATACAATCAAATTTGGCACTTGTGTGCAGTATTGAATGACTCATTAAGTTGTTGCTGGTTTAATATGTGTTTGATAGATACAAAAATGTTTGTTAGGTGGTTATATTTTCTTCTTCTTTTTTTTTTTTTGGCGTTTTTTTTTTCTTTCATTTAAAAAACACTGAGTATATATCAGTAAGAGATGCTTGTAGTGTAATGGTTTAAACAGTGCAATAAGAGTTCTAATTCTAGACAAGGTTGTTTGTATCTTAGTTGAAACCTAAAAAAAAGGTTACTGAATGCGACATGATTAAAACGGAGATTGGAAATGAAATGGAAATCTTTTTGACATTAACAAAATATTAAACTGGCCAGCGGCGTGACATTGGCCCAGCGGTTAGAGTGTTCGCCAATGGCCCGGGAGACCTGGGTTCAATCCCAGGTCGAGTCATACCAAAGACTTTAAAAATGGTACTTGATACCACCTTGCTTAACACTCAGCATTATAAGGTACGGTTCAAGGGTAAAGTGGAGCAATCCTGGGAATGGAGTAGCGCCCTCCCCTACACCTTGGTGTAGTAGCTATTGAAAAGGGAGCCTTCGGGTCACCCTCGACTATGGTCGCTAACTTTACTTTTACTTTAATCAACATATTAACCCCACTCACAATAATGCCCAACGTATTTATGAAGAATGGGATATACCCATGGATATTTATGGGTATGGTATATAACAATTTCACATAGAGCTAATATCCTTGGAAAAAGGTATAAATCCAACAATGAGTCAATAGTGGGGCAGACTGACCTCTTTAACCTTGATATAGCAACCCATCTAGGAAAACGAAAACTGTTAATATCTGCTTAAAAATTGATCGTATGTCGCATCTTGCTCGCGTGAATAATTATCTGTATATGGTAAGCAAATATACTTTATATTAATCGTGGTTAGTATTTGTTTATCGGTCTGTTGCCTTCAGTTATTCATCCAAAAGACTGTTTGGCGTGTTTCTGTTTAATAACATATCAACCCTTGTGGGTTATTTAATGACAAATCTAGTTTAAACACTTAATTACTTGAAATTGTATAATCATCTGTATACCAATGATTATCATTAAATAGAAATAATTACTTGAAACCATATAGTTGTGTCTAAATTTCCAGAAATAAGAAGAAATACTTGAAAGCATACAACTGGAAACAAAATATTTGTATTAAGAATACTTGATTTCAAATTACTCTTTACAGCAAATATTACACAAAGGATATAAGCATAAACATACAATGAACGTGATTCCTTAACCTCTTAGCATAAAATAACCATAGAGTGGTTGACACGCCGTTAAAATCAATCAATCTATAAAACATAATTTTTTCTCACTAATTAATTTTTCATTAATTATATTTGTAATACAACCATTTATCTTCTTACTCATTTAATTGATGATTGAATAAGTTTTGTGTGCATCCTCTATCTAATCCCAAATGTTCTGACGTAGTAGTGAGCACTTCCTGTAAAACATAAAATCAGTCATTTTTGCTAATCCCTGTTTCTTTCACTTTTTTAAAAAATTTACTTCGAGGAAATTTATTACCCGAGTTGAACGTCTTTACCTTCGTAAAATCATGTTGACGTTTTTCGAACAAATTTCAGGTGGCGTGTATATTAAATTGTGGCATTTCTGGCACGAAATAATGTTTAGACTTAATCGATCTTTACTCTAACACTGAATATTGGGAGAAATACTCCTGAAGCTTGAATAAGTTGGGTTTTTTTTTTAAATTGTTATTCCGATATAATCCAGAGAGAGGAGATTTAATCACTTAGAGTTTAAAATTCTGTATTTTAGTTTCAGAAAATTTCTGCGTTTTCAAAATATTATTAGCAGTGCGTTTTATGGCGTTTGTAAGTATTGTTCGAAAGAATGAACGCATAAGTATTTGAACATGAACAGATTCTATTAATATTGTAGGATTTTGAACATGGGAGGGTTGATGTCGACTTCTTTACTTGGCAATTCTCCAAAATAATCATGAGAATTAACCTTTTTAATCTATTTAGACTATTTCGAATTAGATTTTTGAAGTATTCAAAAATTACATTTTCTTTACAGGTTTATCTTATTTTATAAGACAGAAATATAGCATTCAAAATGACCAAACATTAGTAAATGCCTTGTTGAGTGGAGGGAAAAAATTGTCTTATATTTTAGATACCCAAAAATATTATTTTAAGATGATTAACTCCTTGTTCCTTTTCTTTGAAGTATGGAATAGCGTAACGGTTATCGTCGTAAGAATTGTAATCGGTGACCCTAGTTTAAATCTTGGACGTGATAGTTTGTGTTTCTCTTCACGCTAATGCCCTAAAGAAAGTCATGCAACAGTCTTTTCTCCTCCCAGTTGTGGATGAATATTTAGATTGACTGTTCTTTAATCGTGGAAAAGCAACCGGTGTAGGAGAAAGCAATTGCTAAATTCAAACCAGTTTTATTCTGATCAAAATTTGACCTTGTGCCATATCTTATACATAATTGAGGGGTTGGGTAAATACATACTTTTAAATAGAACTTATGTATATCAATCACACAACTTGATATTTCTACAAATTAATGAGAAAATTCGTTAACATGACTCGTGCTTCCATGGTAACGGGATTTCTCATTATTCCGTGAGGAGACTAGTTTGATAATTAAGAGGGGGAAGGTTTTATGCGCAAATTCCTTATTTACAAACTTTAAAACAACAGGAAATATTAATTCAACAAACATGAAAACCAAACAATTCTTATTTCAATATTCTTTTTTCATCTTTGTTTCCATTCTATAATAAAATGATTAATCCAAATCTCACCAGTGAGAAATTCTATAATAAAATGATTAATCCAAATCTTACCAGTGAGAAATTCTATAATAAAATGATTAATCCAAATCTCACCAGTGAGAAATTTTATAATAAAATGATTAATCCAAATCTTACCAGTGAGAAATTCTATAATAAAATGATTAATCCAAATCTTACCGGTGGGAAACTCTGTGATTGAGTTAAAATGATTCGAATGTTTTTAGTTGATAATCTTCTTAATTCTGTATTTTCTACTTTTATTTTTTTAATGTTATTATTATTATCGTATCGTATGTAAATCAGATGCACCCATACAATCAGGAACCCAATATCAACCGGCCGAGCTAATCTTATTATCCAGTCAACACCTACGCTACGAGATATACACATAATAACAATGGCATCACCGATAGAAGCTTTAACTAGGCTGGCTGGACAAACAGGAACATATAGAAACATGTTTCGCAGCGTTGGCAAGGGTTCATAAATGAAAAGACTAAAAATCTTGCGGATGAGGGAATGAAATCACACACCTATTTCTGGCTACGACAGACTGAAGCTGTGAAGAAAATAGTGACAATGGCTTACCCAAAAGAATTGCAAAAATTAAATTATGAAGTGATTGTAAATATGATTAAACAATATACCACTAAGAAATGACAAGTTATCACTGAGGGAACCAAATTCATGGAGACTAGACAGGATCAAAACAAGTCTACAATGCAATATGTGCATGGATTAAAGGAAGCATCCTTAATTGCGTATTCGAAAAACCGGCAACAAAAGACAGTTTAGGATTAATTAATCCTTCTCAAGTTAATCGAAGGCAAGATGAATTGTACTAATACAAAATACTTAATTCTATAAAAGCAGAAAAAATAACAGAAGATTGTTAAGGGGTTACTGGGAGAGCATTCGTTTTAAGGAAAACCACTACCCAAGCTATATGGAATCTTGAAAGCTACCCGTTCATACCCAACTATGTTAGTGGCCAAATTTTTAAAAATTATACAAGAAATACTAGAAAAAGCTCCCTAAGTTAATAGCAATTGGGCTTTACCAATTGTAGGCATAAGAAATCCTGAAGAGGATTAAAAAATATATCATCATCATCATCACCATGTCGTGCCGCCAGTACAGATATCCCTGACCCTCTCTCGCCACTTCTCCCTATCATTCATCGCCTCCTGCAGGTCTTCACGTAGTCATCAAATATGTTCAGACACATTTTCATTGCCAAATATAAAACTGTCAGCCATGAATTAGCAAGAATGAAATATTTTGTAAAAATAGATCTCAAGTAAGCATACAACCAGAATAGACTTGATGAGAAATTCAAGGAAATTACCTCAATAAACATCCGAATAGGTTTACCTAGGTGGATTCGTCAGCTGTTTGGAATAAAAAATTAGAGCCACATTTTTCAAGAAGCAAATGAAAGAATAAAAGGAAAGACAAAAATGTTTTAATATATTGGAACGAGATATGTGTGGGAGCGTTCAATAAAGAAGAATTGAAATACAAAGAGGAGCAAATTTCAAAGAAGTCAAACATGAAGATAAATTCGGACCACACACAGACAGAATTCATATTTCATCGCAGAAAAGAAAATCATGAAAATGCTGAAGACAAAATACTACGCCAGGTGAAAATAGAGTTGTTGCCCCTAAACTGACTCTGAATAGAACCGAGGCAAGACCCAGCATTAAGTAAGATATTAGAGAGAATAAAGAGAAATATATGGAACAATTGCCCAATAGCAGAGAGACTCTTCAAAGAAACAAAACACAAATTAACGATAGAGAAAAGCATAATATTCAATGAACACCCAAAAAACGACATATTAAGGAGTATACATGGAACAATGGCAACACAAAGTCGCAAGCTTGGTAGCCGGGATATTCGAAAGAAGCAAATTATATTAAAAGATCCCGAAAATGTGCTAAAATTTAAAAATTTCAAACAAAACAATGTTTACTCATGGATTATAGAAAAGAATCTATGAATAAGGTTCCACATGGATCATACACATATCAAAGATAGAGGCTTATTCTCAGTATCTGTGCCCGTGGTGTAATGGTTATCATCGTAGGAAATGGACACGGCGACACGAGTTCAAATCCTGGACAAAACTGATTGCATTTCACATAGCACTAATACCCTTGGGAAAGGTATAAATCCAATTATTCTCCCACCAGCTATGGGTAAATAGTAGGACAGACTGGGTTCTTCAGCCTTGGTGAGGCAACTAGTCTAAGAGAAGGAAAACTCTGAATTCAAATCTGTTAAACTCCGCTTAAAAATTGTCTATCCTGCCCGAACGGAGGGGTTGGTAAATATGTATTCTCAGTACTAGTGAACTCATTTTCGGGATGGCCTGAGGCTATAAAAGTAACGAAAAGAAAAGCCACAACTGTAAAACAAGTACTGAGAAGAGCATTCTCAAGAAACGGAATAGCCAAAAACAATAGTAACAGACAACGCACCAGAATTTTGCGACAAGAATCTACGTTCATATCTAAAATGTATTCGGTACAAGATATTACCGAACAACCCGAAATCTACACACATATATATGAAACTATAGCCGAAACAACTATAAACAAATGATGTGCATGCTAGTACTTTATGATATATAAACCCTTGTCGGTTACTTAATGCCAAATCTTGTTTATATATATATATATATATATTGGTTAACGAATAGTTTGCAAGCAACAGTTTTCTCAATCTAATGAAAGCATAGAAGCCTACATACCCAGATTGCTCCTAAGTTACCGAGCGATTCCACTTGCAGAAAGAAAACAAAGAATTAATAGGCAAACAAATCAAATTCCCGATAACCTTGCCTTTTTTCACCAAAAGAACATATTAGATATAGAGAAGATAAAGAATCAAACCCAGAAAAAGCAAAATTCCTATTGGAAAAAAGATTCAATACAGCGATATTAGAGAAAAATGGGCAGCACGTATTGGCCCATACAAAATCAGTTTTGATCCCCCGAATTGTACTCGAAGACGTCGGAATGGAGGAATAATTAAGGGAGGAAGAACTGGAGGAAACATAAATTCGACAGGGAAACTGAGCAGAGTAGGGAAGAAAGTGATTATCGGCCACTAGAAGAGGCTTACGAAGAAAATAAATTTAGACCATGATCAAATATAAGAAGAGACACAGAAAGACACAAGAAAAACAACTCAGGTCCCTAAGAATAATCAGAAGCATAAGAATAACGATAAGAATACGAACTCCCTGATTTAGAGAGGCACTGTATCATATGTATATTAGATGCACCCATAAAACAGTAATCCAATATCAACCGGCTGAGCTAATCTTATCAACCTGACAACATCTATTCTGCAAGATATACATATAAGAATTATGATTTTAGATATACATGTATTAAGGAGGAAGAGAAAAAGATGATGATGATGAGGAGGAGGAGGAGGAGCATTCAAATCTCATATCAACGCCATGACCCTAAGCTGAAAGGTCAGGGTGAAACACTTTTAAGAATGCAGAGATATTTTACTTTGATCTTAAAGAGATGCCCTGCTCCATACTTAAATAATACTCTCATTTTGACTGATATCCAATAAGTAAATTAATAAAATCCAAGACAATGTGCTGAAAGTGTCTGTTGGAAACGTTCCCTTCGAACAAGCTGCATGTCAGGATAGTGATGGTAACCTGAAATCAATTGATAATGATGTGAGAGGCTAATATTCAAACCTAATTGCTGGAGTCAACAAGCGATTGTAAATTGAATAGTAATTATTATCTATACAGCACCCTGCAATACATGACCAAAAATAAATAAAATAAGAATAAAACAAGAAAATTAAAAAGATGTACAAAAATCAAAAAAGGTAAAAAAGATGGGGTTGATGGAATATCAAAAAGACAATTAATGATAGAATTTCATTTCTTTGGAATGATTCCTTTGTTCTTTGTGGTTTAATTTGCGATCAATACAAAAGATGTATTCTTAGATATTCATAACTCAGAAAAGTAGCCGTGGTGGAGGCGATATTGTACTGGTGTTCCTATCTATCTATCTATCTATCTATCTATTTTTCTATCTATCTATCTATCTATCTATTTCAGTCTGTTCATATCTATCAATATATCAGAGCCTATTCAATATTTATGTTCATTCTTTCATTCACGTAATAATTAATTAATTCTTTCTTTCTTGGTTTGATTATGATCTATCTATCTATCTAGATATTTTTCTCAGCCTGTTCAATATCCATGTTCATTTATTCCTTTAAGCTGGGACAGTAGAATATGCCGACTGCATCTCTGCAGAGGGCTAAGACCCACCCTACCAGCGAGTGTCTTGGATATGACACTAAAGTGCATTTGATGGGAAGGCTCCAGTCCTGGAGTCTTGGGAAATTAGGAATACCCCTTCATGATCCGGAGTGGTAGTATCTTTTAAAGTCCAATTTATGTTTCAAATAAAACTGTTTAATCATTTTCTGTTCTTGAAATCATTTAACTGTGTTGAAACAACTGACTGTAAAATTGAATTATTAGTATTATATAGGAATACTTCCAACTCTGTGTAAATAAAACAATCAATGTTAGATTGTAATACTTGAAACCATTTAACTGAATGAAAGCTAATTAGCTCTGGCTCGTTTAAAAATTCTTACCAACAAACTATTCGTTTACATATATATATATATATGTATAAACAGGATGTGGAATTAAATGACCTACTAGAGTTTACATGTCATAAATTATAAGCAAGCTTTCTTTGCCAGTATGCACATAATTTGTTTATTGTTCTCTCGGATAAAGATATATGTAATTGTATAATGTGTGTAAAACAATAAAGCGCATGAACGAAAGAAGTCTAAAATCTGACTATCTCTGTTTCTTGTTGCCCATAATATCCTCAAATAGAGGAGAATCATGTGTGCTTTATCCCTCTTTAATTTTAATTTTGTAATAAAAACATCCGAACTATTCATCATAAATTTTCACAAAAAATTACTAAATAATTAAAACCTCAAATTAATTTCATATCTAATGAAAAATAATTGCCAGAAGAAAAAAACTTCTGAAACAAATAAAATCACTAATTACAAATGATCAATTAACTCTTTATCAACCAGTTGCACTGTGTCAAGAACCAAATATGCGGATTGAAAAACCTTAAATCCTTTCTATGCTAAAACATTAGAATCAACATGATATTAAAATATGAAAAATACAATTGAAGTTTCAAATGATAGGAAAAAAATTATCCATGTCCATAAAACGCTCCCTGTTGGGAAAACAGTAAATAAATGCCTGGAAAACAGGTATTTCCAAGTGGAAACATCCAATAGATTATTCCTTACTCAATTATTTCGAATAAAAACGAAATAGAGTTTTTTCCATAGATCGAAGTATCAATAAAATTCCTTTTTAATGCATTGTGAATGTCCTCGACGTCTTCTAATCTCTCACACTTGGGATGTATTTCCAATTTAGAAAACAAAAAAAACTTAAACGATGCTCGGTCAGGTAAATATGGAAGGTGGTTCACTTTTCTGACTGATGATTAAAAATTATCAAAAATTTACTCCAACAGGTGGTGATGATTTTAAATAAATTATTCCATATTTTGTGAGTTCGATCCTCACTCCATATTAGGAGAAAGATAACTCTGAACTATAACTTGTAATCGACCCTATTCCTAATATAGTCGTTTGCCAGTTAGGCTTGCAGATGATTGTTACTGAGTTCGATTCCCACTGAGTGTTCCCTTTTTCTGCCCTTTCACCAAATTAAGCTAAGCTTACTTGATACTTAATGATTCATTTCCGTATGTATATTATTGCAATTTTATATTTCATTTCTCTCCAACACAAAATGATATTAAATCTGAATATCATCGAATTGGCTAAAACTTTATCAATTTGAAATCTTCTTAAACCTTTCAATATCGTATGCATTATAGAAAAGATTGCTGCTGAAATACTACAACATTTAAAGCCATTATCGTAGATTAAAATCAAAAATAAATATAATAGCGGCACTTTTCTTTGATCTCCGGTTACAATGTTCACAGTTTGATCGCCGCCATTATTCTTTATTTCATAGCTTTTTTCAGTAATTTACGACAATCCATAATGTCTAGAATTATCTGTAAAATATTAGTTTGAAATTGTTTTATCTCATTGATTTTTTACTATGGATGTTTATTGATTTTAGTTCGGATTTCAGTTGAGGATTCTTTTTATGATTCTCTGAATTGGGATCTGGCTAGTCCATTACTAACAATTCATCAGCGATAATTTATGTTCTGTAATTCACTGATGAATAATTAGATATGAATTGTCGATTGCAAATGAACGGCAGGCAATAAAATTTCAATAATCCATAACAATGAATTGTTAGAGATTAATTGTTAGCCATTTTATTTTGTCCATAAAGATTCTGCTTTACTTTGGATCCAATTGACCCCCATCAACTTTGATTTCCCCATTGGATTATAATTGTTTATTTCAGGGACAATGGGAGTGATGATTCCAAATCAGGTCAATCAGTAACGTGTGCAATAAATGTAAATTTCAAGCTTCTCACGATATTTGTACAACGACAATGTACCTTGCGTTTTTAGGAGGCGAATGTTCTCTCTTCAGATCATATTCTGTGGAGATTTTCCGCATTCATACAGCCGTCGACATGAATTGATTTCATATGTCTATAAACTTCTATTGGTATGTAACGTTCTAAGGGGAAAAAGTACCACTAATCGCTACTTTATACGTCACATGGGTATGTACACACTGCTGATGAATACTATATAAATTGGCACTTAGTACGTTTATATGCGACCAAATACGTGTTCAAATAGGATTCGGTCTCCATTATTAGTGATACCACGCGGCAACTGTTTTGAGTCAATATACCATTGTATGATAGGATTTCTAATGTTTTCTTCAAAAATAAATATTTATTTCCCAAATTATGATTGTGTCTCTGATACGAACGAAATCGGCACATAAGTAAATGTGTTTCTTAAAGTTTGCAAAATAAGAAGTATTTTATATAATTATTAATTCGATCAATTTATGAAAGTTTATAAATACACACACACACACACACACACACACATATATATATATATATATATATATATATATATATATATACAAAGTCAATAATTACACTGGTCAAAAAATAATTTCATGAAATGGTGTTGAGGCACCAAACATCTTTTTTTAGCTTATCTGAGGGCGCTGAATCTGAAAACGACCTTACTTTTTCTTCGTCAGCAACCATTTTTGCAGAAAGAAATGCCTCGCTTTTCGAAAAACATTTTTCTTTTGTTTTCTGTATATGTTGTATATTGACATTCGACCCGGCCAAACATGCCATTCCAAAGACGGCTGAAGTGCATATTCCATTGGCGTGGGCGAGCTTGGCTGACAAAATGGGACAAGGTAAAATCCCGCGGTACAGTCATAGACTGATGCACCGGAAGAGAGTGACCTGAGAACTGCATGACAGTTATTTCCGCTCGATGACAATCAAACATACCATTCCAAGGACGGCGGAAGTGACACATTCCGATGGCAGTTATGGGGAGATATTGAGTGGGCCATTGAACTATTATATAACTCGATGAAGACAGGAAGTCAGTAGTTTGGAGACCAGACCCGTTGGTGACAAGATGCGGTAGAGGAAGCCTCCAGGCCTCTGGTTGAGCAGCCCTGGAGAACGAGAAAGACACAACGCTGATGGCCATAAAAGTGGGGGTCAATATATTGCAATTCTGTTCGGTCTCCAACTCCTTCTCACACACAAACCTTTCAAAAAAAGTGAGAGGTATATTTTTCTAAAAGACTGTGTCTCGTCGTCTTTATTATTGCGTCAATATGTATTTCGCATACATATGAGTAAACAACATATCTATGATATTAATTGATGGCAATATTTCTCAAATTAGAATCGTAGAAACCTCTCAATTCGTATTTAAACCATTGAATATTGGTATGCTTATTGAGAAATATTATTTTTCAATAAAAATCAGACTCTAAGTTTTTTTTAAAAAAGATGATGGAATATATCAACACCAACAAGTATTTTCTTCATATCATTTAATAAACTAACAGGAGAAATAAAACCTTCGAGAACGATGGTAAAATTTTTCTCTTTCTTGATTGTCTGTCACGTTCAATGTTATTTAAGTCCATTTTGATAATCCAATAGTAGTCAGCTATTATTCGTTTGTCCCACCGGCCCTAGTTGTGCTCTTCCCTTGTTTTGATATCCTAGTGGAATCATTTTCTTTGCTCATCATTTATATCGCCGCAATTATCCGGAAATTCATCTTGATGGCTATGTAAAAAATGAACCTTCATAATCATTTTAGTGCCTATGTCCTGTTGACATACCAAAAGCTTTTCCACTAACTCCTTGTAGTTTTCGGCCCAGCGATTGCCTAAGAAGTTTTTCATAACGTTAGAAAACGATATCAAAGCGCGTAATCCCAAGTCACTCATTGAATTAACAAATTCATCATCCTTAATGTATTTCCTGACATTATTGTGAAACCATTTTCATAATATTCATCATGTACAATGGAATAGGTGTATTTACTTGGGATGTCTTTAGTTGGAATTTCTTTCCAGTTATGAAAACAAAAGTTCTCAATGTGTTAGGCTTCCTTTTGTAGTCAAGGAACAAAATTGATGGGATAAATTTAAGAATATCAACAAAAGATTTTAGGGTTTCACTTTTTTATGTCATCTTAATTATCATGTTTACTAAAGTGTATTACTGATAAAGTTTATCACTTAATTCAAATTTTGGCGATAAATTAGAAAAATTCAGAACTTCTGTTTAAAATTTTTTACCTCAAAAACTTTTTTTCCATAAAAATAGTCTATTTCAGGTGGCTGACATAAATAGAACGCCCAACCTAAAAATTGATGGGTTTTTATGACCTTTATTTATCCAGCTAATTGGCTAGTGGGTAGAGTGTTCGCCAATCGTCCGGAAGACATGGGTTCAATCCCAGGTCGCATCATACCAAAGACTTTTAAAATGGTACTTGATACCTCCATGCATAACACTCAGCAATATAAAGTACGTATCAAGGGTAAAGTGGAGCAATCCAGCGAAAGAAGTAGCGCCCTCCCCTACACCTCGGTGTTGTAGCTATTGAAAAGGGAGCCTTCTGGTCACCCTCGACTCCGGTCACCAGCTTTACTTTTTACTTTTATGACCTTTATTGTCTGAATTTTGCGATCAAAATTGATATCGTAAATTGATTTTTTTCCCCAAAATGAGCAATTACAGTACGGCAAAATGGTATCTAACTATAAAAAACTAGGATCATTTTCGGAATCAGCTTCATCAAATTAGCAAAAAAAAAAAAAACGTTTTTTGTTTCCTGGCACTAAAAATCGTGTTGAGCAGTGCTATTGAAAAAAAAGACGTTTCTCATGTGATACAAACGCACACATATTTATTCTCTTTCAGCTACCCCTTATTTTATTCCTCCTCCCTCTTTCCTACCTCCCTCCGGTCCAGATCATGAGGTTTTCACATTGGCAAATATATTTATACAGTTGAATTTGTTATACTCCTGTCCTGCCTTAAACTTAGTTTGTAAGTCATCTCTAAGTTTGACTACCGCTCGTCAGTAAGACTCAGCGAGTCAGAAAGTATACTGTCACCCATGTTCTCGGACCAAGTAAAAAAGGCATGGCCAAGATCAATAAAATTTATGTGTTATACAATATATTCACCCGACAGTTTGACACGCACTTCACAAATTGTTTTGCCCAGTCGGCTGGGGCTATAGAATATACCGACTGCTTCTCTGCTAAACAATATAATGATGAGGTTCGAGTAATGCTGGAGCTTTGGGGAATGCGGAGTACTCCTTTATTAACATTGCTCCCAGGTCCACACTGACCTGGAGTGGTAGCACCTTATAAGGGTCCTTTCTATGGGTTAAATAGAACTAAACAGTGCTTTCTTGACTTTACTGTTTTTTGCATTTAAACTGCGTACTTATGCTAAACTGAATTGCTCGAAATAGAATTGTTCTGATATCTAAACTATGTACTTATGCTAAACTGAATTATCTGAAGTAAAACTGTTTTGATATTAACTCTGTGAATTGCCTAGACGGCTGGGGCTGTAGAATAGACCAACTGCTTCTTTGCAGAGGGGTGAGACACTCCCGCCATCGAGTATCTTAGATATGAGACTAAACAATCTGATGGTGAGGTTCCAGTGATGCTGGGGCTTTGGGGAAAGTGGAGCACTCCTTCATTTCTATTGCTTCTAGGTCCACTCTGGCCTGGAATGGTAGCATTTGATTGGGTCCTATCTATGGGTTAAATAGAACCAACTGCATACTTACGTTAAACTGAATTGTTTAAAATATAACTGTTTGACTCAATTGAATAGCTTGAAATAGAAATGTTTTTGTCAATTAAATTGTGTACTTATATTTAAACTGAATACTTGTTCTAAACTACATTGTTTGAAAAGGAAATGTTTTTGACATTGGAACTGCATTTACGCTAAACTGAATTGTTTAATATAGAACTGTTTTGACATTTAACTTTATGCAAGAATAATTTATACTTATACTAAATTGAATTAGCTAAATTAGAACTTTTAGAATAAACTGAATAGGTTGAAATAAAAATATTTTGACAATTAAACTGTGTACACAAGCCAAACTGAATTGTTTGAAATACAACTTACTATTTGTATAAAAATGGATTTAGCATTAAATAACCTACAAAAGTTGATATGATATAAAACCCAAACAAACAAACATACAGACATCACAAATTATTTTTCTGGTAATATAACATATCCAAAATAATGTAATAACATTTCTAAAAAAACAAAACAGAAATTCCTTTCGCGGTTGGACGGTGAAATTTTCAGTACATGTTCGTAATTAAAAAATCAACTGATTGTATCCCCTGCAAGAGGATAAGTTCCCTTCAAAAGTGGTGTCCTAGGTACAATACGATACGATACTCTATCTAATAACGAGACATCAGTCATTGAGATATTGGGAATATGAAGTACTCCTTCATTCCAATTACCAACATGCCAATTTTGATCCGGAGTAGGAGTACTTTGTAGCGTCCATCTGTGGATTAAATAAATCTCTTTAAAAAGTATCCGTTTTTAATAGAACTACATGAAAAGGAAAATATTCCTTCGAAACAACCACACAAAATGTAGATAGGAGCATGATTAACCTCTCGGGAAAAATTACCCCAGTCCGCTTAATGAACCATTAATAATTCCAGCCCGCTTGATATACCATCAAAAACCCAAGTTAATTTCATATACCATTAAAAAACCCTGTTCGCTTGATATACAATTTAAACGCTAGTTCACTTGATATACCATTAATAACCCCGACCGCTTGATATACCATTTAAAACCCTTATCCGCTTGATATACCAACCAGACTGAAGTTATCAATGTTATATAGTGAACAAGGGCTGTTAATTTGACATCAAGTGGACAGGGGTTATTAGCAACCCCAACCCGGTTGATATGCCATTAAAATCATTCGATCTGTTTAATAAAGGAGAATTAAAACTTTATGATAAACTATATTTACATCAAATATCTCAACTACGAACGGGATGCAATACAAGGTCAAATTTTAGCGCAGTACAGCTGATTTAAATTTAGATACTTCCTTCTCGTAGACTAAATGACACACCAAGGTTATAAAGCCCATTGTACTCTATTATTAAACCATACCTGGAGGGAGAATAGTTGGATTCATACCTTTGGAAACGTTATTACTCTACAAGAAATGCAAACAGCCTCATCCTAGATTTGAACTTAGATTCCTGTGTCTATTTTCTAGAACGATACCCATTACACCACGAGAAGCTGCTAGTTTAGTATAATGTATTGACGCAATCCGTGTACTTAAAGGCCAGTTGAATGACATCGCCTTTTCTTCATAAACGGCTCGTGTGCATTATTGAGGAATGCTTTAAAATTATTAATAATGGAGATGAACGGAAATATATATCATTTGTGGATAGGTAGGATGAGGATATATGTGCAATTTCAATTCCTTGAAGGGAGTCCTTCTCAATTTTCACAAGATCCAACGCAAAGAGATAATTCACCACAAAACTGCTCAATCAACTTTTCTCCGTTGTGATCAGTGAGCACATTTATGTTGAAATTATATAATATACACAACTCTCGGAAGCTTTCTTTCTCAGTAAATCCTTTCTGGCTGTAAAATACATTTCTTTGCATGTTTCACTACTACGAACAGCTTTTTTCTTCGTTTTTTTTTTTAATTTCTTTTTTGTTTTCCTTATTTTTCTTTTTGTCTTTTTTTAAAACATGACAGTTCGGTTAAAGAAAAAAAATATGAATGCGTGGTTTGGTGCTTGAAGTTCAATTTTATTTCATTGCCGAAAAAAAAAATGAAGAAAAAATTGAATTATTATGATTATTAATCTTTTTTTATTCGCTAAGTGCAGAATATAATATAGAGTTATTACGAAATTGCGCGTGTGTATATGTGTTCACGTACATAAATATACAATTATGTGTATGCAATATCTACACCGATACGTATATACGTAGAGATAAATTATATATGCGGGCGTGCATGTACGTGGGGGTGTAGTGGGTACTTATGTGCAAGACAGCGAGAAATAGCATCGGTTATTAAGAATTTGCATACAGCTCTGTATATTCAATGCGGGTTTGAGATGATTAGGGCTCCAATTTCCTCGTCTCTTTGCAGGTGTTCTTATACGTACATGTTCGTGATAATGTACATAGATGTACAAGCATATATATATATATATATATATATATATATATATATATATATATATATATATATATATATATATTGAGAGAGAAGAGAAAGAGAAAGAGGGTTAGTGAGAAAGAGGGAGAGAGAGATTTCTCTTTTCATATGTGCAAAAGTATTTTATGTTAAAAATTTTCATTGTATTCAATAAGTATCAATACCAAAAATCTCTACAGCAAACCGATTGGTTGTCCATACAGAACAAACACACTCTTATTTATTAATATAGAAATATCTATATTGAATCAAGAGTTTAGTATGTGATGTGGATTAGTGTTCAATATGAATTTCGGATATGTATTTGATTAAACCGGCGTGAGCTTGTGGGGAGAACGTTTTTCACTTATCTTTCAACATTGTATATCAATTAGATTAGGAAACATGTTTGGGCAAATACGAATCAGATAAAAATAATATGGTTAGAGCGAGTACTGCGTAGGTTTTAAAAGTATATATATATATATATATATATATATATATATATATATATATATATATATATATATATATATATATTGAGAGGGGGAGAGAGAGAGAGAGAGAGAGAGAGAGAGAATAGAGAGTTGGAGGGAGGGAAAGAGAGCTAACACATACGTAAATGTGTCTTGCTGAGTGTTCATGCGTGAAAAATGCAGAAGGAAAAATCTTTTGAGCACCAAAGAAACAATAAGTCTAGTCAGGATTATATATATATATATATATATATATATATATATATATATATATATATATATATATACTCTCAAGAAAAACAAAAAATTCGGTTACATTAGGATTATAAATCTATTTCCACCCTGGTAAGAGCATTGATATGAATCAATAACTCGAAAAAAACATTTAACAGGACTTCTTCCGAGAAGAATGGAGATAATGAATACAGTATATATATATATATATATATATATATATATATATATATATATAGAGAGAGAGAGAGAGAGAGAGAGAGAGTTAGACATAAACTGAAGGAAAAAACTGAAAAATGGAGAAAAAGAGAAAAAAAGTTTCTAACATATTTTAAAAAAGAATGCGGAGCTATTTAGATAATTATGTGTATATACGTGTGCATATGTATTCACGTTAAATATATATATATATATATATATATATATATATATATATATATATGTGTGTGTGTGTGTGTGTGTGTGTGTGACATCGATAGGTTAGTAAATATCTAATACTGCTCGAGGGATCGATTTCTGCTGAGGTGCAATTAGTCAGTCGGTGCGTTCAAAAATAAAATAACACTTTAGTTAGTTACAAAGCTTAGTTGTCGCACAAAACCGGAAGTATGGGACATCTAGTAAGACTCGGGTACACTAGTAATGGTCCGCCAGTCTAGTTTGCTAATCCTTGCGCCATTCAAAGTTCCCAAGAAATTGAAGCTTTATTTTCTAAGATAAAAATTAACCGTGAATATAACGTTATTTTTTTCAAAATAGTCGCTTTGTCATATTTATTCCATTGAAAGTTCCCTTTTGATATGATGTTGTTCGGTCTTATGTTATGTCCTCCAACTCCTCAAATCTTATGTTATGTCCTCCAACTCCTCAAATCTTATGTTATGTCCTCCAACTCCTCAAATCTTATGTTATGTCCTCCAACTCCTCAAATCTTATGTTATGTCCTCCAACTCCTCAAATCTTATGTTATGTCCTCCAACTCCTCAAATCTTATGTTATGTCCTCCAACTCCTCAAATCTTACAATTGCGATGAATTTTCAATTTAGTAAATAAAAGCATGGAGCTTTATCAGTGAGTCAAAAGGGCTGCACCCGAACAATCCTCTGTTCCCTCAAAAAAACGTTAATCAAAATTATCGAGACTGGTTTCATTCTTTTTTTTCAAACTAATCGACACGACTAAACGTATTCTATCCATCTGCCTCCACAATTATTTTATAAGTTATTCAACTGTATATATATCTTCATTTCAATTTTGAATTTAAAAAGAATTAAAAATCAGTTACGGTTTTTATATTCTAATAAATAAGACGTCTCATCTTCGGCTCCATGTTTAGCATAGCAAGAAAGAGTAAGAAAGGATTTTGATATTTACTTTGTGCCTTTCGCTCATGGTCTTCTATCAAAACAAAGCGAGACTTAATAAACAACAACATGATTAGAGATGTAAATGTATACAGGATTTTATATGCACAGATACATAGATGAATATATATCAATAAAGTAATTTATACATTGATATTCATAAAAATTTATATATGCAGGTATATATGTATGTATACAGATTTATGTCTGCTCTTATTTCTGGGAGTTGAAGAGAAACAAAGAAATCATCCAAGTTCGATATGTTCCATGCAAAAGGAAGGGTATTAAATTCTGTTTCTGTCAGATAACTTTCAAGCCAGCAACGTTAATGGAGTCGGAACGTGGGGCATTAGAAAGCACGCGCCCAATCTTCGAGGAAAGTCAATATTGTATTTGAAACTGACAGCGATCTTAGAAAATGATGTTAACACCCGACGATTGAGCATTTCATATGATAAAAACACACGCATTCTGATATAATATTTGTACAAGTGAACGGACATTAGAACCTTCCTTTAGGCTAAACTTTTGCAACAAATTGGCAGATATGGGAGTGGGTGTAGTCCAGTGGTTGGTGAATGAAACCGCCGGCTGAGAAAGCGGAATTTATTTTTACCGTAATGAATTTGGTAGACATGTGACGTCAACGTTTGATGAAGCAAGAGAAGACTTAATGCTAAAACCAACTGGAAAATTTACCAGGGTCAAACATCAGTGTGTATGTGTGCAAAAACAGGAACATGTATTGTTAATATTTTTAATTTCTATAAAAAATGTAATAAGCATTTGTTTCTACATTTATATGACAAGTATGGACCATAGATGAAATATATATCGGTCTTTCTTTCTTTCTTTCTTTCTTTCTTTCTTTCTCTCCCCTCTCTCATGTCAATGGTGCCAAGAATATGCTTACTGTATCCCCCAAATCGGAGTATCCTTGGTATAAAACTAAACTGAATCTGTTAGTGAGACTCTTGTTCAGGAAGTATTGGGAGTGTGGAATACTTTTTTATTAGCATTACTCCCAGTTCTACTCTTACCTGAAATAGAAGTATCTGTTATGGTACCGTCTATGGGTCAGATAGATCTGCTCAAAAATTATATTAGATCGTAATATCTGATATCATATAACCGAGTATCAAAACTTGTAGATTTCAAAAAATGTAGATTTAATTGTACAGTGTACATCACGGTATAAAATAACCCAGACAGGTTAACATGCCATTAAAATCAAATGCTCTCTCTCTCTCTCTCTCTCTCTCTCTCTTTATTATTTATGGCAGCACTCTTTTAAACAAGTTTGATTAAAGACTAAATACATTTCAATAAATATTTTAATAATTTTCTTGTTAATTTTAATAATTTTCAGACGATAAACAAAACACAATTAATAAAAAAAACCCTTGCTTGGCTCTCTCTCTCTCTCCTCTCTCTCTCTCTCTCTCTCTCTCTCTCTCTCTATCTAATCTATCTATCTATCTCTCTCTCTCTCTCTCTCTCTCTCTCTCTCACACACACACACACACACACACACACACACACACACACACACACACACACACACACACATCTGTTTCAGAAAAAATATGTCATCATATAATCTAATGATTTGACCAAATCTCTATTAAATACTCTCAAATTTTACCACCACAACTAAAATCAACTCAGAATTCTATGATCATTCTATTATAATATTCTATTTTTTTTTTTTTTTCGTGGTATCATTATTTATTATATTTTATTATTATATTTTTTATTATTTTAAGATTTAGAAATGCCAATCATTGGAAAAGAAAAGGTGTTCGGTCACACAGCTGGACACAAGGTGGTGGGAGGTGACAACAACTTTAGAATATAACCATATCCACGACACACACACACACACACACACACGTATATATATATATATATATATATATATATATATATATATATATATATATATATATATATATATATATATTTATATTGAGGGACCTCGTAAAGATTTTAGTCTCAAGTTGAAAAGTATTTAACGCAAGTATTTATTTTTTAATATTGTCTTGTTTTATGCTTTGTGTTTCAGATTAAATTTATCGAAATATTTATTGTGAATTCGTTATTTTATGTATCTACTCAAACCTTCGACATGAGCGACACAAGGTCAGTTTTTAAGCAGGGTTCAACATTCTTGAATTCAGGGTTTTTATATCTAAGAATGGTTGCCATAACAAAGTTAAAGAGTTCAGTTTCCTCTATTATTCACCCGTAGCTGGAAATAGAATAATTGAATTCATATCTTTCTCAATGAGATCAGTGCAATGTGAAATGTAAACGACTCCGTCCAGTATTTGAACTCGGTTTGCCGTATCCATTTTCAAAGATCTTAACTATTATTCCACGACCACAAAGTGAACGAAATAGCGTGACTGGGGTTCGAACACACTCACCATGATGTTTTAGTCCAACACATTAGCCACTATACCAGGAGAATTTCTTCTGATCTTTTATATATTGCAAAACATTCAACTCGATAGGAATTTTTCTTTCCCCATAGAACTGAGTCATATGAATAAAAATACCAAATTTTGTTGCTCTATAACAAACTGATATACCCTTGTATACAATAGCATAAAATATTCTTCGTTATTAATGTACGTGTGGGTGTATGTAAGAGAGAGAAAACCCACTTTTCAATATTCTTTACCGTATCAATAAACATTGATATTCCCTAAGCTTATGTAAACAAGCCACAGGAAAATAATTGGGGGGAAATATAAAGATTTCCTTGTTCAAACTTTTACGAAAGGAATATGTGGCCACCTTTAAAATCAGCATTCAAATTTGTATTTTACCAAAGTTTGATCTACTTAAAATGAAACGCAGTTTCTTCCAGGCAGCTGTTGTGTAGATACTGCTATATGGATGCACTACATGGACGCTAACTAAGCGGCTGGAGAGGAAACTAGACAGAAATTACACAAGAATGTTGAGAGCAGTATTGAACAAGTCCTGGCGACAACACCCCACGAGACACCAACTATACGGACACTTGCCCCCCATCACGAAAACTATACAAGTTAGACGAACCAGACACGCGGGACACTGCTGGAGAAGCAAGGACGAGCTCATAAGCGATGCACTCCTGTGGACCCCCACATATGGCCGTGCAAAAGCAGGACGACCAGCACGAACTTACATACAGCAACTATGTGAAGACACAGGATGTAACCCTGAAGACCTGCCGGAGGCGATGAATGATAGGGAGAAGTGGCGAGAGAGGGTCAGGGATATCCATACTGGCGGCGCGACATGATGATGATGAATAGTCATCAGTGGGAAATATGTAGCTCTCTAGCTTACTGAAGAATTTCGCATTGTCATATGGTCGGTACCCAATATGACGTATATGACGTGGCTTTTTTTGTTTCGTCTGCCGACGTAACTTTACAACATTTTTTTTGTTATTAACCCATTCCAGCAGATACGTACAGTCAAATTTCGATGGTTTCCCTCGTCGTTTGTTGGATTGGAATGACTTCGGCTATGTCATTCAAGTCTGTTCTCCGTCTGTCTTTTCGATTAAGAGTTTGTTGAAGTCGTTCGGCCTTTGTATTTCTGAAAATCAAACAGGCTCGCGAATTCTTTTGTATGTGTGTAAGAAGTTGGGGGGGTATTTTACTTGACATGTTAAGGTAACTGGCACGAACTCAGGGAATTTTAGTTCACTGCAGACTTCATTGTTTGTTCGTTGATAGTCAAATTCAATTGAACAGAGAGAGAGAGAGAGAGAGAGAGAGAGAGAGAGAGAGAGAGAGAGAGAGAGAGAGAGAAAGAGAGAGAGAGAGAGAGAGAGAGAGAGGAGAGAGGAGAGAGAGAGAGAGAGGCTAACGGAATTTTCTCGAATTTGCTCATCCCTGAAACAAAAGAGTGATCCTTTCAACTTGGAGATCAGTCACTCTCTGAACACATCGGGATTAAGTCCTATATTTATTACTTGCTCTGACGTTCCTAAAAGTAATTAACCCTAAATTTGTTTTCCTAACAATTCTTTTTTCTTTCCTTCACCTTCCGATTCCGTTTTTTACCCAATTCTAGTTGAGGTCAACCCATCTTTTTCCACCTTTTATATATATATATATATATATATATATATATATATATATATATAATTCTTTAAACCTTTGGCGCCTGGTTTCATTTTTCGTTGACCCTCCGTCCTCATTTAACAAGACTTTCCACAATAAATCTATGAAGGTTCCCTGAGATATAGGTCATTAGTTTTTCTGGAAATTCCTGTCATTCATTTATTTATCCATTTTTTCGCTAACCAGCACTTAGGATTACATATTCTTGTGTTTGTTGACCGGGACATTTCTTTATCAATCAATCGATTTATTCGTTTATTTCTTTTTACCAAGTGAACTTGGTTTTCGTGCAATTTTGCTAAAGTTGGATGTTATCTTATCTTTTCAATTCTAACTAAAAGAATCTTTATCTTTAATCAAAAGGGCATCATAGAAAAAAACAATATTAAATAATGTGAACCTCCATGATTTTCTACACCCCATGACATAATATAAAAGAAGCCCAGTGGATATCATTATTAATTTATTTGAAAAGAAATCTGTTGATGAGTTACAGGTGTCATATTTTTTTTAAGTTGAATCTAAATATGTTTTAGTTTCTCTTCTCTGTGTGTGTTCCCACTCTCTGTTTCTCGTCATTCTCTCTCTCTCTCTCATTCTTCCTCTTTATATATATATATACACCTTGTTCTTCCTCTCTCTCTCTCTCTCTCCTCTCTCTCTTCTCTCTCTCTCTCTCTCTCCCTTTCTCTATCTCTCTCTCTTTATATATATATATATATGTATATGATATCTCGTCAAGAAAAGAAAGGGGGGAAAATGAACGAATTACCATACTGATGTCGTCGGAAAAAGAGAAAGACAATCAAATGAGCCACTAAACATTGACAGAGTGCTAAATACGGATGTAGAAATGATTTAGAGGATAGCGTAAGTAACGCAAGGACACACGCCAATTTTTATCGAAAGGTTTCATCAGAAAACCTCTGTCAGAAAGTGATTACGACAAACAGACACATACTAACAAGCACTCAGCGACAAAAATTTACATAATAAGAAGTCCTCGGCGACAAACGGACACATACTAACAAGCACTCTGCGACAAACGGACACATAATAACAAGCACTCAGCGTCAAACGGACACATAATAATAAGCACTCAGCGACAAACGGACACATACTAACAAGCAGTCATTGACAAACGGACACGTATTAACAAGCACTCCATGAAAAATAGACACATTCTAACAAGCAGCAAACGTCAAACGGTTACATACTAAAAAGCACTCGACGACAAATGGACATATACTAACAGGTATTCAGCGAAAAAAGGCACCTAGTACTAGACACTCAGTGACAAACGGACACCTAGTAGCTGTTATAAAATAGCCGAGGGATTTCGGTTCATACATTTGAGTTTAGTTAGGCTGAGACCTTTCGGCTCAGCACATGGGTTGGTTGGGTGTAACATTGAAGCAGGTGTTAACGCAGGTGCGCGCGGGCGGATGGAGGTGTCACTCAGATGTAATAACAGTCCGAGACGATACTGGGTGACAAGGTGCGGGTGACGTCACGCACCGGAAGCGCGCGGAGGTTTTGTGTGAGAATTTGAAAAGAGAGTCGGGTACTAGACGCCAAACGAGAAGGGTCGACTTTTGAGCTCGCAGACGCGAGGCGAACTTACGCTCTAAAGTTAATAAACTCAAAGTTAATAAAAAGGTTTCGTACCTGAACAAGAAGTCATTACGTGTTTTCGAATTCCGAGATTCCTATGTTCTTTCTAAATCTATTGTTATGAACATTACATGTCTATTTAGCACACAGCCATATTCGTGTATATGGCGATGCAACAGTAACAAGCAGTCAGCAGAAATTAGCACAAAGACTCAAAAAAATACATTAAAGGACAGTTAAAGATAAAGGAGTCATTTATATTTGTGTTTACATCTGATGAATATGTGAAATATTTTAAGTTAACAATTCTTTAATTTTGGGATATTTGAAATATCCAGCCTTTTTTTCCCCAGAGAAAAGGCAAAATTTATCATCCCTTTTGTAATTACGAGCTCTTTATTCAATTTTCTACTTCAAGATAGGGTCGACGCAATATCTGGTTTCATTCCACGACATGTTTAAAAAGTGAGATATTTAGTTTGTATAAAGATTGTTTTATGATTATAAACCCTTTCTTAATACATTTAGTAGAAACTAAACATACTTTTTTATTTTGCCGATAAATTTGTATTCTAGCCTTACTTACAATGCATTCAGTTTAGCATTTACCATAAAAACGACACCGCTTTTGCAGTTACACAGGGATTTCTTTTTTGTTTTTGTTTTTAATTAATTTACGCTTATTGATTTTGTTACACAAAATATTTTACTTACAGCTGTTGATCAACTCAACTGCATTTTCGTTAACTATTTTATGTAATTCTTTCAAGGGCGGAAAAGATTTCTTTATTATTCTGAAAAAAAATCACTTCTCACCTGTATTTTTAATTACCATATCAATAGGCGACATTAACTATAAAATATTCTTCGATCAATTTCCCACCACCACTTTTCCCCCTCATCAAAATCGGTTCATCATTCACATTGCTTACAAGACTAGTTTTATAGCTACTATTTTCAGTAGCATGCTCATATTCACCTTTTTTCTCATTGAAAATGTCGATAATAAAAAAATTACTAGATAACCTTATCATTAAACCGTTTGGAACTAGTTTAAACACCTGCTTTGACTAATTTGAATCTATGTTAATTACAATGCTTTTTGTTTGGCTTTCTGAACGGAGATACTGTGCCACCGTTAAGGTTTGATATCTAAAACTTTGTTTGAATATATATATATATATATATATATATATATATATATATATATATATATATATATATATATGTATATATATATATATTTGTGTGTGTGTGTGTGTGTGTAAAGATGGTTGTTGTAGGTCCAGAGAAAGAATAAGGATATATTCTAAAATAATATATATTATATATATATTTAGAATGATATATATTATATATATAGTTAGAATAATATATATATCAATGCATGTCTCTATCTCCTCTCTACGTATATATGCGTTTCTCTGTCTCTCTTTCTCAGTCCCTCCCTATCTCTCTCTCTCTCTCTCTCTCTCTCTCCGTGGGTTCCATTCCAGGTAGACTTATACCAACGAATCAAAAATGGTACTTGATGGTTTCTTGCTAAAACACTCAACATTATAATATATGGATCAAGGGTCAGTGGAGCAATCCCGAGAAAGGATTCGTGTCCTCCCCTACACCCCAGTGTAGTAGCTATTGAAAAGGGACTCATCGCGGCACCGTCAGCCAACTTACTTACTTTATATATATATATATATATATATATATATATATATATATATATATATATATATATATGCTGTCCTGGTTTTCTGTCTGTTTCTGTTTCTCTCTTTATCTTTCTTTGTATAAATCTATATCTCTTCCTCCTTCTCCCGAACAAAATTTATGATTCACTTGATAAGTTACATTCGACCTAAGGAAAGCAATTCGATCAAAACATGTCAAAGCCACTGTTTGTCTTCCTTCTAAAAAATCAAATTTTCTCGAAGCCTAAGTTCACTTCTTTTGATAGACTGAGTAAGCCCTTTACTACGTTAATTACAGTGGGGTTTTTTTTTAAGATTTTATCTTCTATTTCTGTTTTCATATATTCACGTTTTTTTTTAAATACATATTGTCGTTATGTAAACAGTAGTGTTGTTAAGAATGTATATATATATATATATATATATATATATATATATATATATATATATATATGCATATGTATGTGTGCAGATAGATAGATAGATCTATGTTAGCATAGCGTAGAAAGCAAAGTCAATGGCGCTCAGTAAAAGCTAGTTGAAAATAGTAAATCGCATTTAATTAAACGTAATCATTTTGAAAGCTGAAAATGTACAAATATTACACAACGTATTTGCTGAGGTAGAATTAACAATCCGGTCAAAAATGTTTAGCGCAATATATGTCCTATATCTTATAATGTAAATGGAAACAATATTTCCTTGCAAACATTTTTCTGAGATAATATAATTGGTAAACATCTTTTCTGGTACGTGGATTTATCTTTGATAGTAACAATTGCCATACGTAACCGATCGATGCAATTCTTGAATTGAAAACAAGCATTACGAAATGAATATTGTTTTGAAAAATGAAATAAGTAGATATGGCATTTTATATTTTCTCACAGGTCTCACTTTATATGCAGCGCAAATGTTGACCTCGAAGACAGATACACATTCAGGTTATATATATAAATATATATATATATATAAACTGATACCAAAATAGACTTAAATTAAAAGTCCAAGGTCTATGGAGTGATCGTCAGGCAATTTTAGATTTGACCATACGAATAAAGGGTATATGCACAACCCACCTGTCCTAAAGAATGACACACATAAACTGCTATGGGACTTTGAATTACAAACGGATCACCTAATTTCGGCCAGACGACCAGATTTTATAATAATCAACAACAAAAAAAGAGAACCTGCAAAATTGTGGACTTTTCTGTCCCAGCTGAAATAAAGTGAAAAGGATAAATACCTTGACCTTTCTAGGGAATCGAAAAAACTATGGAACATGAAAGTGGATATTATAGCAATCGTGGTTGGTGTTTTTGGTAGAGTCACTAAAGGATTTTTAAAGGGACGGGAACACTTGGAAATAAGAGGACGAGTTGAGACCATCCAAACTACTACATTATTGAAAACGGCCGGAGAACTGAAATGGGTCCAGGAAACTTGAGGAGACTTGCTGATACTCAAACTCCACTGAAAGACCATCAGCTAACACTGTTGTAAAAAAACTCTCAAAAAATAAATAGTAATAATGATAATTCAATAGAGGTTAAAATCCAGTAAGATAAATTCCAGGAAGATACGCTTTCGTTATTACTATTTGTAACAGCGGTAATGCCACTCAGTCACCTGCTTAAAGAATGCACCAGTGGCTAGGTATTTTCTATTTATTGAGAAGAGTCTTGGAAACTTGAGAAGTCTCGCTACTCAAACTCCAGTGAAAGACCATCAGCTAACACTGATTTAAAAAAAAAACTCTCAAGGAGTAAATAATAATAATAATAATAATAATAGATTAACTATTTGCAAAAAATGAAAAAGAACTGGAAACTCTCAGACACGTAGTTAGAATATACAGTCAGGACATAGGAATGGAATTTGGCATAGAAAAATGTGCCATGCTCGTCACGAAAAGTGGCAAACGACATATGACTAACGGAATGGAACTACCAAATCACGGTAAAGTTATGAAACCTACAAATACTTGGGTGTCTTGGAGGCTGACACCATCAAACAAGTGGAAATGAAAGACAAGAATTGAAAATAATATCTCAGGAGAACTAGAAAACTACTCGAGACAAAACTCTCCAGCAGAAACCCCATCAATGAAATGAATACTTGGGCTGTGCCCCTCGTTAGATATTCGAGACCCTTTCTCAAGTGGACCAGAGTTGAACTTAAACAAATAGATCAAAGAACAAGAAAACTAATGACCATGCATAAGGCATTACATCCCAGAGACGACTTTGAAAGACTATATGTATCAAGAAAAAAGGGAGGAAGAGGACTTACCAGCATCAAAGATAGCGTTGACGCATCGATACAACGGAAGACTACATAAAAAAACACGAACGAGGACCGATTACAGCCATCAGAAACGATACGGACAACACGATAGACGATAAAATGACAACAACTAGGAAACAAAAATGGGAGAAAAAACAACTCTATGGCCGCTTTAAACGACTAATAAACAACATCTCACACCAGAAAACCTGGACATGGCTAAGAAAAGGAAACCTTAAGAGAGAAACGGATCTCTCCTCATAGCAGCACAGGACAACGCCATAAGGACCAATCATATCAAAGCGAGAATAGATAAGGCTATGCAGTGACAGAGACGAAACTATCAATCACATAATAAGCGAATGCTACAAATTAGCACAGAAGGAGTATAAGGCGAGACATGACTGGGTGTGCGAGGTGATCCACTTGGAAATGTGCAAGAAATGTAAATTTGACAATACTAACAAATGGTATATGTACAACCCAGTACCTGTTCTAGAAAATGACACATAAACTCCTATGGGACTTTAACATACAAACGGATCACTTAATCCCGGCCAGAAGACCAGACCAGACCTCATAATAATCAACAAAAAAATGAGAATTTGCAAAATTGTCGACTTTGCTGTCCCGTTGGACAACAGAATAAATCTGAAGGAAAGTGAAAAGAAGGATAAGTACCTCGACCTTGCTAGAGAATTGAAAAGGCTGTGGAACAGGAAAGTGACGATTGCGCCAATTGTGATTGGTGCTTTTGGCACAATAACTTAAGGATTATTAAAAAGCCTGAGTATCTGGAAGTTGGCGAACAGGTAGAGACTATCCAAATGACAGCATTACTGATAACGGCCAGAATACTGAGAAGAGTCCTGGAGACTTGAGGAGACTTGCTTTCATTCAAACTCTAGTGAAAAACCATCAGCTAATACTGATGTGGAAGACTCTCAATAATAATAATAATAATAATAATAATAATAATAAAAATGATCTCTACCAGAAATCGTGCAAGAAAATATAGTTTAGACAAACTGTTTAATGATATAAACCAGAATTCGTCGGAAAAATGAGACGCACGAAATTTTCTGGGACTTGGATATAAAAACGGTTCACACAATCCAAGCCAGATAACCACACCAAGTATTTATTCTCAAGGACAAAAGAATTTGCCATTTGGTTAATTTTACATCTCTTGAGGACCATAGAATAAAAATAAGAGAAACCTGAAAGATATACAAATACCTTTAAGGAGAGCATGAACTTACTTTAAAAAATATACTTTTACCTTAGACCTTAAGGAACGGGAAAGACAAAAAATAGATAAAACACGAAAAAAATATAAAAGCAATTAATTTCAGTATGTTGTAGATATTTTATAATTAATAATTTGGATATTTGAGATTAACCTGCTTAACTCGATTCCCTTAGGAAAAAACGTAAAAAACTCAAATAAAAAATAATAACACATTAACGAAATTGGATCTGAAGAACATCTTTCCAACTGAATCCCAAATTATCCAATTACCTTTTTGGCAATTTAATAACTAATTTTCACTTTTTCTAAAAGATTGCAAATTGATATCGATCATATAAATGTCTTTTTTTTTTAAATTTCATTTAATCTTTGACATATACTGATCAAAAAAGGAACACCAGCTAAATGTATTTTTTCGTTATTTAATGACATATCAACCTTCACGGGTTATTTTATGCCAAATCCCTTCTTTTTTTAGAAAGACGGTAGTGGTACTCTTCAACCAATAGATAGGAGTTTAAGGGGGTGACTTGTCCGAAAGGGATCATAATGGCGCGACTTGAGTTCGAACTCGCGCACTACGATTCATCAGTCCACCGATTTAATCAATTTCCCACGGGATATGTATTTAGGATTAGCTTACATAATTTACAATTTCATGTGTAAAACGCGTTTTTATTCAGTATATAAGTCTTTATTTCGGTCGATTCGTTAAAAAACAGTAGAAAACTGATAATAAATTATTAAAAGAAATCAATTTAATATAAGAATGTGGAAAATATGAGTGGAGATTTAAAAAAAAGTTCACGGACAAACAAGAAGGGAATTGCTTTTTGTATGATATCATTCTTATTTCCTTTTGTTTTTACGTCAAATAAACTCGATACTTCAAGTGTTGTGAACTGTGGAATGAATTGGTATAATAGCATGTAGGTTCCATGATTTTAAATGCGTTTTATATGATCTGGCAGAAAACTTTCCCTCTTATAGGCCTCTCCTGATAAATGACAACTTATGGAAATACAGATGAAATAATTCATTTCGGATAAAAAATGAAAACAGACATCAAAATGGGATTCAAAAATAGACAAGATGTACATATTGTTATGCCACACAGGGGTGGTGATAGAAAATCAATACTGTAAGAATTAAACGGGCAGAGTCCTCGTGGCGTAGTTGGTAACGTGCAGGACTGTGACTTTGTAAGAAGCGAGTTCGAACTCCAGTCGCGCTATTTCATTCACTTTGAGAATAATACCCTTGAGAAAGATGTGATCACCGTTATCCTCCCAGCTATGACTTATTACAGGTTCAACCCGTAAATCGGATATTTCCAGCTGAACCTTATTTATTATTTACATTATCAGAAAATTGTCACATAATGTTTTTTATGACAGGCTCAACCCGTAAGCCGGATATTTCAAGCTGAGCCTTTTTTATTATTTACAGTTTAACCCTTAGATAAGTATGCTTGATTAATCCAAATTCTTTAAAATAAAAAGTTAATTTTCTTCTAAACTAGAGATATCAGGGTAAAACAGTTAAACATTTACAATCAAATTTAAAAATTGCAACATAGCTACAATAAGAAATAGAACTCTACTGATATAAATATAAGGTGTGCATTTATTTTTTAACTACTATATATTCTTATTTTTAGTTAAAGATCTGTAGATTTTGGTTAAAGAGCTGTAGACTTTGGTAATAAATAATATCTAATTATATCCGTTTTGATAATATAATGTCACACTCAAAATAATAAAATCCTGGAATCTCTGGCTTGACAGAAAATTAGCTTTATCATAATACAATTGTTTGTAGTGAACTTATTTATGGGTGATACACTACAGCCAATACTTCCGATTGGATGGTAATTTACTATATACTGTAATTTTAATAGTTTACGCTGAGAGTTATTTAACTATTTGTACTGAAATGTATTTTAGTATACATTTAAGCGCACTATTTTGAGCCGATTTTTTTTTACTTCACACCAAAAGCCGCATAATTTGATATGGCCTCAAATTTACAATACACCACACGCCCAATATTTCATGCTGAGTGATATTTTACTATACACTGTAAGTACATTTTAGGTTAAGAAAAATTAGATTAGATACTAATAAAAGGCTTAATATAAAAACCATTTATTTTAATGGAATAATGGGGTAGGGTTTTTTAAAAAAGTTCTCTGCGCCTCGAGAAGAAAATTGAATGTGCTTTATGCTTGATTGTTATTTGTGAATTTCTTGAGTTCAGGTAAAAAATATCTTCGAACCAAAAGGGTTAAGTGTTTCAATGGTTAATTGCACTGAACATCTATTCATACCAGCAACAAATAATTAATGTTATTCGTGCTTCACTGTAATTAACTCAAGTCAAATCAGCTTATTCTTTACTTCTGTTTCATTACAATGGAAACCAGATGATTAAGCAAGACAGACTTATACATATTTCTTTGATTTTGTAAAAAAGTTAGGAAGAAAAAAAAAAGGAGAAAGAAGAAAAAGAAATGGTCGGTCTTAAGTAATCATACTGAACGTGCATTGCATGCAGAAAAATTCACTTCACTAATGCACACTAGCACTAATTACCGACTTTAGATGGATTTGGGATTATGAACTCTAAGATTCAGCTCAAGATTATTTCTTTACTCTCGCAGGAAATTTCTTTTGTACAAGTCAGAAATAATATTCAATTTGTGCACGAAAATGAAGAACTACATCTAAATTCAACACTAAACATGCTATCTTAGAAAAATGAAAAGAATAAACTCATGATGAGATATTACCCACTGGAATGAATAGGGATTGCTCGAAGGTGAAACTGGTAAGTATCAGGTGTTGGGTATAATGGGAGAACTAAGCATGTGAAATAATCAATATATATATATATATATATATATATATATATATATATATATGTGTGTGTGTGTGTGTGTGTGAACAAAAACACCCCCTATTTTGACACCAAAAAAAGTGCCGATTTCAAAAAGTTCACAAGAATATCGGCTAATTTGAGGATTTTTATAAGATTTTCGTTAATAAAGTAAAAGCGATGAAGTTTCGATTCAAAATTTTAAAGTCAACATTTTTTTTTGTTTTATCACGCTTTTTTTTTTTTGGCTGATTCCATTTTTTTGACTTTTGACATGTTGTTTTTTGTCGTGATACATCGGTATCAACCACTCCCTCATAATATATTCAAATAATCTTTTTAATCAATGAGGCGTAAGAGAATAAATTTTTGATTTAAAACACTGAAAACCTTTTATTTTTCTTTATTAAAGTAATATGGTGCTTATGCTAAAGAAGCATATCACTTTGTGATTTAAAAAATGGGAAAATTAAAATAGGTATTACACACACACGCACACACGTACACAGATATATATATATATATATATATATATATATATATATATATATATAACACTTTCAAAATATTTTAGTATCAGTATAGTCATGAAAAGCTGAAATGTATTCACCTGATTCCAAGATGTTTTCCAAATTGACAATTTTTTAAAATAGCACTTCCCAGACTAACATTTTGTAATTTAGATGTAAAAACGTTGATTTAATAAATATGACTAAAATATGCTTTGTAGGGGGAGAGGGTGTAGATTGCATGCTGTTTTTCATTTGTAAATATTTTGGGTATTGAAATTTAATTGGGCAGAACTTCTTTGAGGGGTAATATATCTTTTTTCGATAATTAATCCAACCAAATGACCAGCCCATCAACTGGGATTGTGGAATACACCGGCTAAGCTTCAGCAGAGGAGTAAGATCACCAAATGGGACCATCTGTTGGTCGTAGGTAGCAACCCATAATGTCTGAGGATGGGATACTGGAGGCTAAGCGGTCAGTGACCTGGGTACTAAGTGGTCACTTGACTTGGGCAAGTCTGGCAGCTGCAGACGCCCGATTCCATCAACTACTTGTTATGTCAAGCCAGTCCCAGCCGTATTCTTCAAATTGCTGTTTCGGCGAACAAATAACCAACCCTTTTTATGTTAAAGGTGCTAGAAATTAGTGGCTGAGGATCAACTGAGTGGAGAGAAACAAGACTTTCAACACCGTTTAACATTAAGGCACAGGATTTTGGTTACTGAAATCCAGAAATTAGTTCTACAAATTTTCTTTCACGTTCTTACAATTCATTTAACCACAAAAATATTAAAGTACTAACTATTCCTTTACGGATCTTATAGAGACAAAAACAAAATTCAGCATCAAATATCCCACAAGAGTTGATATGTAATTAAGCAAAAATACAAATTACCAAACTAACAATCAGCAGACTTGATCATCATATCCTGCGAAAAAACATGATTTGGCAGTAAATATCCCACGAGGTTTGATATGTCATTAAACAAAATAAATTACCTGATCAATAACCAACAGACTTGATAATCGTCTCCTGCGAAAAGACAATATTTGGAGGACAATATCCCTTGAGGGTTGATATGTGATTTGATAAAATGAATTAACTAACCAACAACCAACAGACTTGATCATTATCTCCATCTAAAAAACACGATTTGGCACTAAATATCCCACGAGGGTTGATATGCCATTAAACAAAACAGATTAACTAACCAACAACAAAGAGACTTGATCGTCTTCTTTGGCGAAAATATGTCTATATAAGTTTCTTTAAGCTCTTCTTTTTTCTTTTTTTCATCTTTTTTTTTTCTTTAAGATATTTTCCTTTTTTCAAATTTATCTCCGAAGATAATGATTCTTGAAGTTAAGACAGTAATATCTGCGTCAGTCAATGAAATACCGAAAAATTGCTGACAAATTTCTGAAATTGTCAAATGAACAATAGAATTTGGGTATAATTGATAAAAGATTATTTTTATATTTTAGTTAGAAATTGGTTTGGTTTGCTTTGCTTTGCTTTTATGGCATATCAACCGTTGTGGGTAATTTTATACAAAAACCTGCTTATATATATATATATATATATATATATATATATATATATATATATATATATATATATATGAATTAGATATATATAATTTGTAAACACGTTTTGTTGATAGCATTTTTTAAAAAGCCTCAGCTCTTTTTTGCACACAGTTAAACGGTTTCAAGTATTGCTATTTAATAGCAGTAATTTAACATCCGCCAATTGTTTGCAGACATATATATATATATATATATATATATATATATATATATATATATATATATATATATATATATATATATATATTTAAGAGATTAGTTTGTCGGTAATTTCATTTTTAAATGAGTTAGAAATAACTTATTTGCTCACTAGTATTTTTTTGATTTCTACATCGTTAAATGGCTTCAATTATTTGCTTTCTAACACTTATAATTCTATCCACTATTACTCATTTGTTCGCACACAGTTAAATGGTTCTAAGTATTGCTACGTATTTTTAACGATTCAATTAAACATCAGTCATTTGTTTACACACAGTTAAATGATCAAACAATTCTATTTTTGACAATTCAATTTAGTATCAGTCATTTGCTTATACTTAGTTTAAATTTCGAACAGTTCTATTTGACCATATCAGGTACTACCTCTCCAGTCTACAGTTGACCAGGGGGCGATGACAAAGAAGGAATACACCGCATTTCCCAAAGCTTCAGCATTACTTGAGCCTCACCATCATATTATCTAATGTCATATCTAAGACAGTATTTGGGGGCAGGGTTCTTACCCCCTCAGCATTGATGCAGTTTGTTTATTCCACAGCCTCAGCCAACTGGGCTATAAAAGAATTGGATATTCTTTCTTCGTTGCGCAAAGAAAAAGAGAAAAAACATTTTCGCAAAGTTAATCTATGTTTTCAATTGATGCAGTTGAAGTTTCCACCGAAAAAGTGAGCGTCCCCCCATATATATATATATATATATATATATATATATATATATATATATATATATGTCTGGAGAAAAAATCAAGCATCCTATATATGAATTTACTAGCCAATGATCAAATAAACGCAATGAACTAATTTTCAAATGCCATCATAAAAATAGTTTTTAAACTCATATGAAAAAGATTTCTAATTGAAAAATTGATTGTGATAGCAATAGTAAGATCAAGTTAATGGTATCTGTATTACTATTGATATGATTGGTAATGTAATACTGGTTACGATGATGATGATGATGATGATGATAATGATGATGATGAAAATAATAATAACGATAAATTAGAAATAATTGTAATAATAGTTATCTTTTATTATTTGTGATATAATTATCAATGATTCATTTTTACAATGATATTAATGATATAAACGGTAATTAGAATGGCTGTATTCAGAATAAAAATATACATTTATAAATATTAGGAAATTAAATAAAGACTATTTTTCAATCTTAAATAAAAATCAAGTAAAACCCTTAAAAATTAACTTACGATAAGTTTGTTATTAGTAATAGTGTTTATCACCCCATTTTCCTTAATGAATAAATAAATGAAAATAAATGAATTAACAGAATAGAATAGGTTAATTGACAAGACTTTAGTGGCTGAAGGTTCGGGGAGTGTCGTTAAACCTTTTTTAGATGCATGATTATGAGTTTACATTCGGTTTTAACACCAACCTTTTAGTCCATATCTTTTTGTCTCCGCTTCTTTCGTTGTTTATTTATTCATGTTTTTTACGAGTAAGAATCCAATGAAAGAATATATTTATATTTTTTCTCTCTATTGTGTGATGACTATCTGAAGAGGTTGGTTTCTACAATGGAGTGGCAAGCTGAAATTAATTCTAATGGCCAGAAAAAGGTTTGTTGATGGTTTGGTTTGGTTTCTTTGTTTAATGGCATATCAATTCTTTTTAAGTAATTTAATGGCAAAGCCATTCTCCTAGAAGAACAGTAGTGGTACTATTCAACCCATACCTTTCCCAAGGGTATTTGCCCGAAAGTTAACGTAATAGCGCGACTGGAGTACGAACTTGCGTACTACGATTCCGCCGTCCATCGCAAGGTTTGTTGAGTTTTTCCAATTATATATATATATATATATATATATATATATATATATATATATATATATATATATATATATATATATATATATATATATATATATATATATATATATATATATATATATATATATATATATATATATATATATATATATATATATATATATATATATATATATATATATATATATTAGGGTTGGTTGATTTTTTACTTTTCTTAAAATATTAAAAAATCTCACTTACCGAAAGTTGTGTAGGGACCTATTAAGTACTCATACAAAAAATTAGATCAAATAGTACAACGGTTTTTTTGGGCTTTTGGTATCAAAGGTCGTAGACAAAAACATACTGAAAATTCCTCGTTTTTGCATGATTTGGCTTGAATATTAGTGTGAAAAACCAAATAGTGTTAATATTTAAATCAGGGAATGTCCTTTTATTTTATAAAAATGATATTGATTAAAGAAATGATGACGAATTGAAAATCTTCCCCCCTCCATTTTCAGTATCTGCTTCAAAAAACTGCTTTTTAGCGTTATGAATTAAGCAGTAATATTTGAATACCTTTAAAAAAAGTTTCTGTTATAAGTGAAAATATAACAAACAAAAAAAATAAGGAAAAACAAACACTATTTTAATTGAGATTAATATATAGACTCAAATTGCCCCCTATAAGAAGCCCTAAGACAAAAATGCCGTTCTCAATTTCTGACTCAAAACTTTGGCTGTTATGTGTTGATGCCTTGCTTCAAAACCATATACAGTTTGTGAAGCTTCCGCTGTTAACTTGACTGCCCGTTCCACGGCCTGAGAATGTGAGGGCAAATCTACCAAGTCAAGCTTGGTTCTATTTAACAATGATTCTCGAAGTTCAGATTCAGAAAAATCTTCCATTATTAGTGGTTCCAAAATGCCACATAATGTTAAATCTTTTGTGTCCAATGTGTGGCATTAAAATTAATCGTTGGTATTCTTTTTAACCTTTTCCTGGTTGACTCCCCTCTCCTAAAAGAATATAAAAATTAATTAAGGGAATTTTAAATAAATTCCAATCTTTACTTCTTTAAAAATTTTGGTGAAATTAGATAAAAACTTTAGAAATGATTCTATAAATTGGAATAATTGAGTCAGTGATATATGAATAAATTATTACTTACCTAATGGCCAAAATTCTCTTTAAAGCTTCTCCTACTTCAACTTCCTCAGATTTAGGTTGGTTTCTTTGTTTAATGGCATATCAACTCTCGTAGGTTATGTAATGCGAAAGCTATTCTCCAAGAAAAATAGTAGTGGTACTATTTAACCCATAGCTGGGAGGATAAGGTGGTTCATACCTTTCCCAAGGGTATTTGCCCAAAAGTGAACGTAATAGCGTGACTGGAATACGAACTCGCTTACTACGATTCTGCAGTCCATCCCTTTAACCATTACACCACGAGGACATCCCCTTCCTCAGATTTAACCGTGGAATATAGAAGATTTTCTGGCAGTAAACAAAATGTATTACCTTATATTTTTTGGGGGGTTTCCTCGTGGTGTAATGGTTAAAGCGATGCACTGCGGAATCGTAGTACGCGAGTTCGTACTCCAGTCGCGCTATTACGTTCACTTTCGGGCAAATACCCTTGGGAAAGGTATGAACCCCCTTATTCTCCCTCCAGCTATGGGTAAATAGTAGGACGGACTAGGTTCTTCAGCCTTGGTGTGGGAACTAGTCTAGGAGAAAGAAAACTCTGAATTCAAACCTGTTAAACTCCGCTTAAAAATTGACCTTGTGTCATATCCTGCCCGAGCGGAGGGGTTGAGTAAATAGTACCTTATATATTTCTTAATGCTATCTGTTGGATTTCATGAGGCTGCTTCTTAATCTTCTGGATCATATTGAAAATGTGTATTTGCTGATTGTGGAATTTATGATTTCTTTTAATTTCAATCCAACAAGTGGCATACACATTTACGGTAGAATTTATTAAACTGTGGAGTTTTGTTGTGAGCCTTTGTGGGTATGCACCACAAGTCCATAAACACATAAGCCTGATGGCCAAAGTTAACCATCTTGCCAGGTTTAAAGGACCAATTTTCTGGGAGGCATATCTAGAGTCAACCTTACCTCTAGGAATACCTACTGCACAATCATACCGGAGTATTTGGTCACAACTAAGATCATGTATTTCATCAATTTTCAAAATTGAATCCAGAGGTCTGCTAATAGTGGAAAATGATATTTGGGGTAAATTATGGCAATCCTTTGAGCATAATTTTCCCATGGGGGCCACTGAATGCTGTAAGGCCTTTTGCGCAACAATCTATATTTTTAAAAAGGGCTCTGAAAGGTAGTTCGTTATGGTGCAGAGAGGAACCGACTGTGTGAAGATGTTTTTTTTTTAAATTGCAACCATTCTACCTTCACAACCTGTGTTGGCATCAGTGTTGTCAACAAGGATAGCCTTGAGAGTATTCTCACTGTTGAATTCATGCAAAACATCCACTTGCTCTGCATGAACAGCACCTGTTGCACCAATATTTGAAAGAACTCTATGTGTCAGATATTTACTTTCATATGGTGTCTCCTTTGTAAAAGTTAAATGGCGTTCTCGTCCCCTAGTTCTTTTCGTAGTTGTCTATCCATTTTCCTCCACACATTTCCTTATACAGCAATGTGTCCTTATCCATTCTCCCATCAACTGCAATACATATAAGATTTTCCATACTTTGATCATGTTTTTGTTGGGCAGTTGTTTTCACTTTAGTCTTTGCCCTGTCAACTTAACATTTATCAATAATAATATCGTTAATATTAATACTGGGTATAAGAAGGCTCATAGCCTTCAAATCCAAGAACAAGACATTGGCAAGGCAGGGCTTCAAGATAAGAAGGTATGTCTCCCCTGACTAACTCGGGAGCATATCTTGGAAATTTTATAAGGCTATAAGGCCCTTTTGGATGAATCTTTGGCTGCAAATATTTTTCTTCTGGTTCTTTACTTGGAGAAGATGAGTAGGAGGGGGAAGAAACATTACCCTGGAGATTTAATGTTTGAAGCTGTTGGTGTTGAATGAAATTCTTTCTTGACCCCTCCCTTTCCTTTTTACTTTTTTTTAGCACTTTTATCAACCGTATCTAGCTCCTTTACAGTTTTTTTAAATGAATAAATACTAACTTTAAATATATAAACAAATCAGAATAATTATATAGGTTGTATCTTTTTAATATTTAAGTCTATTTTAATGATAAGTTCAAGAGATAATCGCGATAATTGACATCGTAAACAGTAAATAGAGAGAAAATAATCGTTTAGGGGGAGGTAATTTCAACTGGTGAATACCATAAAAATATACAATAAATATAACACATATGTAAATAGTTATTCGTATATTAAATTAAATATTCTAGTGTTTTTATTCCTTTTTAATTTTCATAATTTCTAAAGAAAAGGAATACTAAACTTAAAAATATTTACTATTAAGTGTATTGTATTATTTTTTTTTTAAACTCTGGTTTTATTGAAGCGACGCGAGTTGCCCGTGACACCTATACCGTGATAAAAATCCCAATTTATTTGGTCTTTAAGTTTGATTCCTCAAATAAATACAAATTTTCGAAGAGAGATATTTCTTGTGGTAACTTTTGACATTATTTTGCAACTTTCTTTGAATGCCTTTTATGACCTACCAAGGGCGATGAACGATAGGGAGGAGTGGCGAGAGAGGGTCAGGGATATCTGTGCTACCAGCGCGATATGATGATGATGATGACAGTTCCAAAATCGACCTACCTACCTACCTACCTACCTATATATATATATATATATAACGATATACACATCCTTTTTCTACACATTTCTGTATTTATCATTTTGAGTCGCTGCATCGATTTTATGGTATCCGGCAGGAATTAGTTAATTAACCTCCCATAATTAATTGGTTCACTAGTACTTTCTCCGATCGGTGTTTATATTGCAAAAAGCGATGTAAGCTTTGTATGTACATTACTACTTTGCAAGTGTTAAGCGTTTATAATTTATACTGGTAAGTTGTTGTAGCTTTTTTTTTTCAAATTTGGTTTTATAAGTAGCAAAAATAGCTAAAGACATTTAAGTACATTAGTACGGAATTGGAAATTGATTCAGTTGAGTTTATGTAGTTTATTTCTGGTGTGGAGTGCTTCGAGAATCTGTAATTATTGCTTGTTATTTTGTTGTTCTCGTATTGTTGTGTTTTCAGTAAGAATGTTCCGAGATTCAGTTTTTGCGCAGGAATGTTTTTTTTAGATCTTGTGCTATTGAACTTGTATCCGAAAAATGTATAGTGTGTTGTCTCGATTTAGTAGTTGAAGTTAAACCAACGTATATATTGTTATTTTTAGAGATACAATCTCCTAAAGGACATTTAAATTGATATATAACGTTTATTTTTTGCAGTTCAAATGTTCTTTAGGAGAATTTAATCAAAAGGATACATTTTATATTAGTGTGATGTTAGCCAAAGCCTTAATAATAAACTTCTATTCACTACAAATCTTTGTATGAATCATCAAAGTTAAACGTTTGCATTTTTTTAATTTTCACATCACAAAGTTAAAATTTGATTTAAGATTATGTACAGATGAGTAAAACACATCAAAATGATCAAGCTGATACTCTTTAAAGACATATATGCATTTGCTCAATCCCTCTACTACGTGAGGGTGCGACTCAAGGTCAGTTTTCAGCGGAGCACGATAGGTTAGAATCCAGATTTTTTTCTTCTCTTAGAATAGTTGCCTGATAACATTAAAGGAGCCTGTTTTCCCCACTGTTTACCAATAATTGAGGGGAGATTAGGTGGATTCAATGTTTTCACAAGGCTATTAGCACAATGTGAAATTCAGTCTGTTATAGGATTTGAACTCAGAAGATCAGGTCCATTTCATGGGAGGAAAACTGTAACGTCATGAGTAAATGTATGCATGTATGTGCAAACATAGATTAAGGATAATTTTGAGACAGATTCGTTGGGTTGGTTACGTTGTTAGGATTGATGATTAGAGACTCTTTAAACAGTTAGTTTATGGTCAGTTAACCAAAAGAAAATGACGACAACATGAATCAAGGAAGCGGCTTAAAGACGTTTTGAAAAACCACCTAGCAAGAGCTGAACTGTACCAAATGTTAGCGTTTCCTTTTGTCAAGAGCAAGCTTGATTAACCACCTCAAATCTCATCAGTGGAGACGAACCACACAGTTCACGAGGGCGTGTTACATTCACATCCATCGAAGAATCCGTCTTATGTTTATTTTTCAGCTGGCGATTAGGAAGGAGGAAATGTTCAAGTGTTACCTCGGAGAACGTTCACGCTGTTTGGAAGTTTCAACACGGTCATGCAGTGATCAGTGAAGTGATGGGGACCTTCTGACAAGAAGGAGCAGTCACCATATGTCTTACCATAACTTAGAAAATAATTACGAGATTTTATTTAAACTAATTTATTAAAAATTCTCCCACAGAATTAAGCAATTTTCAGTTCATCATTTTCATAATTTTTTGATAATTTTGTGGAAAGTACGACCGAGTTAAATATCATTTTTAATTTTCTAAATTTTCGATGAAAAGAGACAACACCAAAATGATAATAAGAGAACTCCAGCCTTTCCTAAACAGAAGCATTAATATAATCATGGACTTTTGTAACAACAGAAATCTAAAGTGATTTCTAGTCTAAATTTTGAAGATTCGATGATTACACAGATGTTCCCTTAATAGTAAAAAAGGCATTAGTCAATGGGACTTATTTTAATATAACAGGTTATAGAAGCTCCAATTTAAAGAATAACGCAATTTCAAATAAAATTATATTCATTCATGCTCATTTGAATCATTTTAATCTTTCAGTGGAAATAAATGATTAATGTTAATCATAACGCTTTGAGCACTATTTGTTTGCTAATAATTAAATGTGATATAAATTCTACAAATAGAATTTGAGTTGACGTTGAACTTAATAGTCGCGGAGGGAGGCATTTAAGCAGCGATTTCTTAAATTCAGATCTAAAGAAATATTGAATATCATTTTTCAGACATTTTGTAAATCATCAGATAAATTAGCCTCCGAATGGAATAAAAATCCGTCTTTTTTAGCATTTTTTAAATTTTTGGTAAATTATTGGCGTTATGGAAAAAATGACGTTAAAAACGATATTAAAAATGACCGATAATAAATGTTGAATTTTAAATTGAAATGAACCAGAGAAGCTTTTTTTGGAATTTTTATTTCTAAATTCCAATTATTCTGTCATCGGTTTAGTTTTCTTTCTTTGATGGCATATCAATCTTTGTGGGTTATATGATGCCCAAACCATCCTTAACGAAGCATAGTTATGATACTATTTAACCCTTTGTTAGAGAAATAAGAGTTTACAACCCATTCCAACATTGAATAAAAGTGAACATGATAACACGTACGATATTTTGCTGTCAAACACGTTTGTCACGATACTACAGGGACACTCACTCTTGCTCGGTTATAGAATTTGGTTTTTGAGAAATATACATACACCAAAGAGTGGCAATATCGATCTCTTTAATAGAGGCTTACCCGTCTCTCTTAGACACACTGCTTTGAATACTTTAGAACTATAAAATTAACCTCTATTCCACTACACAGACATCGTTGTTTAAAGCTATCTTATCACCTCATTAAAAGAATGTCTTTGAATCATGATATAGAATCCCAACATTCAGGATTGACATTTATTCCATAGACATCAGTGATATAAATAAAGATTCATACATTCAGATCCATTATACTCGTTAACACGTGTCTTTATTTGATAAGCCCTTAGAATTATCTGTTGCTATCCTTAATACAGGCACAAGATATTACAGGTCGTTTCGTTAAATCCTTTTATTAGTAGTATCTAATGTGATCTCCCTGAATGGGATTTAGGATGGAATGATAAATATTACCCAACCTTTGCGGACTCTTAATAAGTATTTAAAACATTATTCGCCTGCACAGCAAACATTACAGAAAGGATTAAGAAAATTCACAAACTATCAAACAATCCTGGCTCCAGGTTGTAGATTTTTTTTCTTTAAATCTACTCAATTAAAAAGGATGCTGTAAATTAACATTATATTAAGCTTTTTATTATCAGCATCTAATGTGTTCTTTCTATTACAGAAATATTGTACTTACGGTGAATAGTAAGCTGGCAATATATTCTGCTTTCTGTAGAAAGTCTAACAACAATGAAGGCGATATTCCGTCGGAATTCGACTGAGCAGATAGGATCGTACCAAGCTAAGCGAAAGAAGTAAGCTTATTATTGCTACCTTGAAGATTATGCCTCTTCCTGTATTTGCTGCACCCAACAAAGACATCGACAGCAGTGCATCTTACGGTATCTGGAGCAGATGAATTTAAAAGGGTCAATGATCGAGTTAATTTGATAGCAGATGGTTGAACCAGGACAAACTCTAACGGATAGCAGCACTTGGCTAATCAGTTGTCACTGAGAAGCGGGTTTCTTATTTACTAAGTCACTTACACTCCTGTGTATCAGTTAGTATAAGATTTATAAGTTTGGTCGGGTGGGGCATATGACACCAGGCTTCTGAATATTGCACAAAGCATGTTATTTTTTTCTCAGTACAATCAGCATTAAAATCGATGGACAGCTGGAGAAGAGCTGAATATATTTTCTATCTAGATGTGAAGTTGATCAAGATTCTTGTTTATATTCTTGTCTACCTGAATAGCATTTTTTCTCTTCTTAATATTAAGTCCATATCAGCGTCTGATGTCGCTGATTTATTCATATCAATGATATTTGGCATTGGCTTCTTGCGTTATTCCCTAATATCTTTCGAATATGCTTCCTATCGGCATTGCCAAAACAGAATTTATTCCAGGGAATTTTCTTAGAAAAAAGACATTAGAGGAACTGAATATTTCAGCTAATCCACTGATACTCAAATCTTATCCTCACTAGATATAAAAACACACGAACAAGAATTAGTTTATGAATTTCTCAGAATGAGTTAAAGCCTATGAAAAGATTACAAAAATGATATTCATCTATAGGCGTCACAGCTTAGTAAATCATCTACACATGGTTTGTTAATTGTAGTGGAAGATTGTGTAGAACCATCCACAATTCTTGAATGAGCTGACAACAGGAAAATAGAGGACTATTGAGCTACAGATTCTCCGAACAACACTATTCAGAATTTTAGTTCAGTCTTTTTTTTCCTAGAATAGTTGCCCTACCATAGCTAGAGTGCCTAGTCTGTCCTACAATTTTCTCATACCCGGTGAGAGAACTGACGGATCCATGTCTTATCCAAGGACATTAGCATTAAACGAAATACAACTATCTTTACGGAAATTTTCAATCTGACTCACCTATTTAATTTCCCATGACAATATAATACATACATACATACATCCTATTGTGACATCATCCCTATTTTCGATACACAATGGTCTCTTCTAATAAGGATATAATATTTGACTGTAATAATATTTGACCGTAGCTACCACCTGAGTGGTCAAGAAGTCGCTAGCAAGCGCTACACTGGCGACATCGTATTACTTGTTTGACATGAATATAAAATCTTTATTCTTCTCTCTTAATATGTGTTTGTCATATTCTATGCCCTTTTCCGAGGGCATAACACACACACACATACATACATACATACATACGTACAAGAGCTGCATCAACTGACGAATGGTATGATACAAACACCTAAAAAAGGCTACTTCCTGTATATGAAACTTAACTGTCCCTGGGATGAAACTCCCTTGAGTATGGAGTCAACCCTTCATTACATCCAGGTCCTCGCTAATCCGGCATTAGGGTCCCATCTATTGGTAAAATAGATCTGTTTAAAGTTAGATGTATCAGATAGATATACTCGATACTTTATAACAGTTTGCAAATTGTTTGAATTAAGAATAACTATTTGAAGCTATATTTCTTTCGGATTATTATCATAAGGTGCTTTATACCAATCATGGACAAACTTCTACCGGCCGTGTTTTATGAACAGATTGCAAAAGGCTTCTATATTAAAAAAAATCTTTTTACTGAAAAGAAAAAAAAGTTTTCCTTATTTATAAACCAGAGGCTTATGCGTATAATCTGCAGTAGTGAAGATGGTTGTGGTAACTTCAACGTTGAATCAACTTAAATCTTATTAGAATTGCGTTCCGCTTGATGCGGAGCCATGTTTCATGCGGTCCACTTCTCGATAAAGTTTACCCACGCCTGCTTTAACCCTTCAATTGCATATAAGTTATCAGAGTTAGATAAGAATACTTTAGACTATACGACCCAGACGTCTGAGACTACAGAATACACCGACTGCATCTCGGCAGAAGGGTAAGAACCCCCACCGCCCAAACGAAGGTCCTAGTATGATCCTAAATTGCATTTGATGGTGAAGCCCCAGTTCTGGTGCTTTGGAGAACGTGGAGTACCCCTTTATTGCTATTAGTCCCAGGCCCATTCTGACCCGGAGTAGTATTACCTGTTAGGGTCCCATCTATGGGTCAAATAGAACTGTTTAATCATTTCCTACGCTTGAAACCATCTAACGATATGCAAACAAATGAGCCCTAGTTCGTTTAAAAATATTACCATCAACTATTCGTTTACAAATAATATATATATATATATATATATATATATATATATATAGTATATGTATAAACAGGATTTAGAATTAAATAACCTATAGGGGTTGGCATGCCATAAAACCCAATCAACCGAGCAAAATTGAAATTTCGCAACATTGGGCAAATTATTTGATAAGAACATTTGATGTCAAATAACTGTACAATAATATGATGATTATAAACATATTAGAAACAGGAATAAAAAAATATAATAAAATTTCATCAGTGGTCCGGGAGATCGGGGTTCAATCCCAGGTTGCGTCATACTAAAGACTTTAAAATGGTACTTGACACCTCCTTGCTTAACACTCAGCAATATAAGGTACGTATCAAGGGTAAAGTGGAGCAATCCTGGTAAAGGAGTAGCGACCTCCCCTACATCTCGGTGTAGTAGCTATTGAAAAGGGAGCCTTCTGGTCGCCCTCGACTCCGATCGCCAGCTTTACTTACTTTACTTACGATCAAACATTAAGAAATGCAGAAAACATCCGGCCTTAGATATTACATTAGGAATTGATTTACCATCAAATATATGATCAACACACTACACAAACACGCACGTAAATATATCAGTGTGTATGTATGCTTGTATGCCTGAGCAGGTGTACGATGGAAGAAAGCACCTCTAGACAATTCGTATTTAAACTATTTTGAATTATTTCTGTCGAAAACTGCTGAAAACAACAGATGTAAATTCTTCAATGCTGGAAGTTAGCTTCCTAAGAGATTTTCTTCTTGAAGAGGGAATTAAACTCTGGGTCACATCATCTCGAACTTTGAAAGCTAACAAAAATGGCTGACTTGAGCTCTTTCAATCTGACACACTCCTAGTTTATCCAAATCTGTTAACCAAACGTAAAATTAACGACATGGGGTTGGTAGACTGGGAAATTTTGGTTGTAATCCGCTTCTCACTCACCAGTAAAAGCCTTACAGGAAATATACGTTCATCGGTGGAAAACGACATAGTTTACACAATATAAAGAAATGAATGATCTAATAAAGTTAGTGTATAATGTCATTATTTCAAGTGCTAATTAATGTTACACACACACACACACACACACACGTATATATATATATATATATATATATATATATATATATATATATATGTATATATTAACAGAAATACCCGTCCTCGACTGGGTTCATAAATACTCTTCAAAAATTGTTCTCTAATTTATGAAAGTTACTGCTTCGATAATATTGAATGATTTGGAGTGGAATATCTCAAAGCTCTTCATGCCAGGTTTCGGCAAAAATTTATAATATAGTTTAATATTCTATTGAATTCAATACTCGTTTATTCTAATAAAAATATTGTTAACAATCATGTAGATTATAAATCTATATCCATTCTTGTAAATCAAAAGAAAGAAATTCCCGTTTTATGTAAAAGAGGTGCTGCCTTTATACCAGATGAAATCATGGATGCATATAAACTTCTTATTCTTTATCGCAACATTTTGATTTATAAATTGAAGCAGCCATCACATAGACAACAGTATTTGTATGTAATATGCAAGTAAATAAAAGGTTGAGGAAAATGATAGAAACATACATATTGCAATGTTTATTAAAGAATTAAAACAAACGCTAATGATTAAAGATATATTATCATAGTAATTTAACGTCTTCATTATAACTATTTATGATATTTCAAGTATGATGCTGTCAATCTTTATATCAAGGACATGACTGCATAAAGATACAAATATGTTTTTTAACACAGAAAGTAAAACAATTTGAAAAGAAAAATGAGGAATAATTGAAACTCTGAAACATAATGATCTATCAAATCAGTTAACAATTGTGATTCAGTACTTTTCCCTGTTTCTAATAATCAAGTCAGTCAACACTTAAAATATGTGATTCAGCATTCTTCCCAGTTACCAATAATCAAATTGGTATATACTCTCAGAAAAAGATCCTGGCTCCCAGTAAAAATCAGCAATATGATTTTTATTTCATTACAATCAGTAGTATTTGAATTTTCACCGGAGGAATTTACCCATTTTAGGCCCCCTAATCGGACCGAAAAGTAAATCTTATGTTGTTCATTGTCTTCCAGGTAAAGTTTTCATAAAAATACATACTTTGTTTTTATGTATCTTCCATGGAAACTAGATATATTTGATAAACATTTTCTTTTTTAAGTGGATTGGTTGGTTTGTTGGGTTTTATGGCATATCAACCTTTGCAGGTTATTTAACGCCAAATCCACTTTTATGTAAATAATCAGTTCTATTTAAAACAATTCAGTTTAGCATAAGTACACAGTTTAATTGTCAAAATCATTTCAATTTCAAACTATTCAAGCAGTTATATATAACAATTCAGTTTAGTTTAAGTACAGTTTCAATGTCAAAAACAGTTCAATTTCAAATAATTCAGTTTAGCATAAGCACGCAGTTTAAATGTAAGTAAAGTTTTATTGTGAAAAACATTTCTATTTCTAGCTATTCAGTTTAGTCAAGGTGTTCTAATTCAGCTATTTCAGTTTAGTATAAGTACATATTTTGTTTACACACAGTTACATGTCAAAACAGATATATGTTAAACAATTCAGTTTAGTGTAAGTACAGTTTCAATATCAAAAACAGTTCTATTTGAAATAATTCAGTTTATCATAAGCACGCAGTTTAAATGTCAGTAAAGTTTAATTTTGAAAAACAGTTCTATTTCTAGCAATTCAGTTTAATCAAACAATTCAGTTTAGCATAAGTATGCCATTAGTTCAATTTTACCCATAGATAGGGCCCTATCAGGTGCTACCACGCCAGGCCAGAGTGGACCTGGGAGCAATGACAATGAAGAGGTGCTCCGTATTCCCCAAGGCCCTCACCATCAGACTGTTTAGTGTCATAATCAGGACACTCATTTGAGGGTTCTTACCCCTCTGCAGAGAAGCAGTCAGTGTATTATACAGCCCCAGGCGACTGGGCAATACACAAAGTTAAATGTCAAACAGTTTTATTTCAGATAAATCAGTTTAGCATAAGTACACAGTTTAAAGGTAAAAATAGTTCTATTTCGTGCAATTCAGTTTAGCATTAGTACTCAGTTCTAAGATCAAAACAGTTCTATTTTAAACAATTCAGTTTAGGATAAATACGCAGTTTAAATTAAAAAATCAGTATAGTGAAGTAAGCACGGTTTAGTTCTATTTAACCCATATATAGGACCCTTATCAGGTGCTACCACTCCAGGCCAGAGTGGACCTGGGAACGATGGCAGTGAAGGGGTACTCAGCATTCCCCAAAGCTCCAGTAATGCTGGAACCTCACCTTCAGATTGTTTAGTGTCATATCCAGGACACTTGTTGGGCGGGGTCTAACCCCTCTGCAGAGAAGCAGTAGGTGTATTCTACAGCCCCAGCTGACTTGGCAATTTTTTAAGTAGAGGAACTATATTATAAATTGAATTACGATGACCAGAAAATCCAGCAAACACTGTGCACGACATACGGAACAGTTGTTTAGGTCTTATTAAGTGTCATCATCAGTGTATATCGTAATCTTCCCTCCTGAAGATCGAATCAGCGACCACAGAATGCAGAGCCGAAACTCTACCGCTGAGCATTTACCATGACTAGTTGATTTGCCATTGCTTGTATGTGATATGGACATGATAATGTCAGAACACCTGTCCAGTGGTTCTGCATGTCGCACGCAGTGTTCGCTGGATTTTCTTGTCAATGGTAATTCTGTGACGTTACCCCCGCTCGGCCCCCCACGAATACGTCAACTTCTTCGAACCATTTCACTTTACGGCCGGTGATCAACTAGAGGTTCCGATAGGGGCATCGCACATTTCTTTACCGCTACAAGAATACAATCGAGGGAGCGGGAGAAAAAGAACAAACGAACAAAACGAACAATATGCCTGGGGTTAACTCAAGTGCAGAAGGAGAGTTATGTAACATTGTGCATGTGTAGATTAACGCTTGTGTGGATTCTAGCGAAACTTCTACAAAGCTACTGGAATGCCGACTCATCTTGACCCGGTCTTCTTTCACTCATGCCGACTGGTCTCTCTGCTCGGGTGTCGACTGGTCACTCGCGTCACCCATCGCCAACTGCCAACTTCTCGAGCTCCTTTTTCCAACTCTGTGACTGGTGTTCCCTTACTACTTCCGGTCACCCGAGATCTCGAGTCCAAAACCCTTTGTCTGGTTTCGTGCCAAAACAGACAAAAGAATCGTCTGTTTGGCGGATCACCTACATTGTGTTACAATTCAATTTATGCATATATTTGAACTTTCTGCATCGTATTAGGGGAGTTCAAAATTATTTTTAAGTTGGTGAAATTTTGGAAATCAACTTTACTTAGTTTCTAGTAGTTATGTTATTGTTTTCATTGAAGTCGTAGGTATTGAGCTTTATTATATAGCTAATAGAATATACCCGTCAATAATGACAGTTGAATAATATCTTTTTTATAATCCAAATTGTGTCATTAATAAATAGAGACTCTCTCTCTCTCTCTCTCTCTCTCTCTCTCTCTCTCTCTCTCTCTCTCTCTCTCTCTCTCTTCCTTGTTGCTGTCAATGTAGATTCAAAAAATACATAGACAGGCAGACGAACTCAAAATCTGAAGGAACCGTTTTGTTGTGATGGTAGCCTGCTTTCCCGATAACTTGTCTGCTTTCTTTTCTTTCTCTTTCGATATTGCAAGCCACAAATCCCATGATTCTTTCTTTCTTTCTTTCTTTTTCACTTTCATTTTTTCTTTAAAGATTAGCTAAAAAACCGCTTTTTCTTTCTTTTATTTCGTTTTTTCTTTTTCCCTTTTATTCATTTCTTTAAAGATTACAACGAAAAACATCAGAGAGCTTACCTTCCGTTCTTTCTTTCTTTCTTAAATATTATGTATAAAGATACAGAGATGTGCACAGAAAAAATTAAACTTATGTTTTTGATTATCAGGGGATATTAAAAGTCATATGCACAAATATTCTTGGCCAATTTGTAACCAGGGAAAATACTCGTCAATATTTAAAACCTGAATTTTAAAAAATTCAGTAATAATTATCATATATTGCTCTGAATTTGACTTTTTCTGACGGCATGGTCCTTATATATATATATATATATATATATATATATATATATATATATGTGTGTATATATATATATATATATATATATATATATATATATATATATATATATATATATTGAAAAGATAGAATAGTAGTGAATCTGACAGTATGATAGAAATACGTTGTGCTTTCAATAAGTTTTCAGACTTTTTTTTGTACAGGCATTTAAAATTGTCATAGACCCTTGAAAATTCAGTATGTTATTGCTATACATCTTATGAGATGACCGACCAATTTTTATGATTTCAGATTCAAATGATCTGCTACAGCAGGAATTAGAATACACCCTACTAAAGCCTGATTGTCACAGCTGGTGAATTTCAACAATGAAATCTGGAGGTGACGACACTTTAGAAGAACGATATGCAATAAAATTCTGTTTTAAACTTGGAAAAAATGCCTCAGAAACGTATGGAATACTTCAGACTGCGTTTGAACCATCTTGCATGAATCGAACAGCAGTTTTTGAGTGGCATAAGAGATTCAAGGAAGGCAAGGATTCTGTGAGGGATGATCAGAGGCATGGGAGGAGTAAGGAAGTCAATACATCAGAGTTGATTGGCCAGAGGGTTAGGGTTACTATGTTGAGGTTTTTAGGGAGTTCATGAAGCCAGCACTCTTCAAATCGGGCCAGTGGCATTTCCACCAAGACAATACACCAGTCCACAACTCCATCCAGCAGGACAATAAACTAGTCCACAACTCCATCCTTGTCACAGACTATTTGACCAAGATGGGCATCAACACTGTTCGTCACCGTCCCTATAGTTAAGACGTTGCTCCCGGTGACTTTTGCTTATTCCCTAATCTCAGAGGCTGTCATTATGAGACAACTGAGGAGATTAAAGAGGCTGTGACGAAGGTCATTGACACGCTCACAAAAGAGGACTTCCATGGAGCCTTCCAGAAGTTGTTAGAATGGTGCAACAAGTGCATTGCAGCCGGAGGAGATTACTTCGAAAGGGGACTAGAGTTTCATGTGTGTACTATCAATAAAAGTACCCATACGAAAAAAGTCTGTAAACTTATTTAATGATCCTCGTATGTGTAAAGTTGGATAAATCAAACGCTTAACTCAAATTTCATCTTCAGATCCCTGAAGATGAAATAAAGCCGAACGAATTATCACACATTTAAAAATTTGAGTTAAATGCTTGATTTATCCAAGTTTACACATATTTTTATCACACATACACCCCCCCATATATATATATATATATATATATATATATATATATATATATATATATATGATTTGGACGGACTGGTATGGTTTCAAGTATTCCTCTCTAATAGTCATTAGTAAATGGTTTCATGAAATTATTTTTGTTTTGCAGTAATCATTTGTTTGTATACAGTTATTAAGTTTCATGTAATGATTAATCATTCTTAGTAAAAATTATACCTTCACGAAGCGTTTTTTATGCAAATAATTTACAGTTATCTGGTTGCACGTATTCCTATCAAATCCGAATAAACCGACCTATCAGAGTACAACAAATTTAAACATGGGACTATCAAATCTCCAGAACTGAAGATTCACCATCAGATGTTGCTTAGTGTCTAACCAATGCACCACTTTGGTGGGATTCTTATTCCTCTGCAGGGTATACTGCCAACGAATTCAAACCCCGACTGACAGGACGGAGTGAAAAAATAAGATGTGATTGTTGATAAAATTATTTTTTCGGATAGTTCTTCACTGTTTTGAACAGTAGAAAATGTCTCGCCATAAAATGTATTTCAATTTGCTGTTGTCTTCTATTAATCAAAACTGATTCCTGAAAATCAGAAACAATTTGAACCTCTAATTGTTCAGAGCTTTCTGATTATTACTTTCGAAAAATATGTATCAATTCTACGAGGACGACTTAATTGATATTTATTGACATCATAGGAATCAGGTACTGTTTTGCATTTATTCATATTAATCTGGACTTGACACAAACATACTGTGATTAAGTACAAAGTGAGAGTGACACAGTTAAAAGAGTAACAACCCTAGGGGGCGAGTCAACTAAATCAAATTAACTTGCTGTAATTAACTTATATGAACTAAATAAACAAATTGACTTATATGAACTAAATAAACAAATTAACTTATATGAACTAAATAAACAAATTGACTTATATGAACTAAATAAGCAAATCAAAGAAACACAATTGATGAAAAAGTTCAAACAGGATGTTTTACTAGAAGTGAAACACTATTATGTTAGAGCTTTTGCTATTTGATAGAGAAAGTAAGCAGACTTTAGCATGCTTCGTTCATTATTTGATTGATTGATTTTAAAGGCATGTCAATCCTTCTGGGGTTATTTCATTCTTAAAGGTTAATGAATAGCTTTCCTGTTACGTTCAAATGTAGATTTTTCTGTAATTCTTACTTAAGATTTTTTTTTGGCCACGGCCCAATTAAATACGAATAATTTCGAAAAAGGTCTATTTAAGACCCAAAAGAACATCCCAAATCTCTATGCATAGAATAACCCTATATGCATTGACATGCCGTTAAAATTAAACAATCAATAAATCTTTATGTGATCACTGAATAAAATTTTGTCATTTTCAATCAGAAGGAAAAGTCAGAATAGATAAAACTTATCTGATAAAATGATTATGTTTATTTCTTTATACAAGTCAGTGCCATTTTTTTAAATATATGAAGCCAGTCAGGATGTTTATTCTTTCATATTTATATTTTTGTGTAGCAGTTTCAATCGATTTTTTTCACTCGGTCCAATCGAAAACGAACAATTTTGAAAATGATTTTATTTGTCCCATAGATGCGAGCCTAACAGATTCAAACAATTCGAGTCAGAAGTAATGACAATGAACTAATACTCTACACTCACCAGGTCTCTAGAATTGGAGCCTCTTTACCAGATATGATTGAGTATCATAATGATGGACATTCGTTCATTGAGTGATAAGCGAAGTCATCCAGGGTCTCGTTATTTCGCCAGTTATTTTTAGTGTCACTTTTTCCAATAGTTTTTTCTCGTAAACTTTGTCTCTTGTCTCTATTTTAAAAAGTATTTCTTTTTTTTTTTTTTTGCCATTCATTTTGTTTTGAAATTCTTTGATAATATTTCATATCATGTAAAACTTATTCTATTTGTCAGCATTTACATTTATTTTTGATTTTCTCTCTTGTGTTGCTCTGTTTCATTTTTCTTGGTGTGGATCTCTCGTTCTCATTGAATTGATTTTACGGTTTTGATCTTTATTGGTGTTATTATACAGTCATATTGTTATATGCCTGCAAACTTTTGATATTGCAACTATAACCGAGGCGGGTGCTACGTTCTCATGCCCCAGGGGTATTAGTGCTATCATGAAATGCAATCAGTCTCGTCCAGGATTTGAACTCGTGTCACCGAGACTAATTGCATTTCATCATAGCACTAATACCCTTGGGAAAGGTATGAATGCAATTATTCTCCCTCCAGCTATGGGTAAATAGTAGGGCAGACTAGGTTCTTCAGCTTTGGTGAGGCAACTAGTCTAGGAGAAGGAAAACACTGAATTCAAACCTGTTAAACTCCACTTAAAATTGACCTTGTGTCATATCCTGCTCGAGCGGAGGGGTTGGTAAATATGGCTAGGTTCTCATGCCCCCCTCCTACCGAATCTATAATACAACCTTCTTCACCCCCGAATCTATTATACGGACGCCGACTCAACTACATTTCGATTCCCATAAAGTATTATTTATAGAAAAAATGTGAAACCCACCCTTCCGGAGGTTTCAAGAAGAATCACTCCCCCCTGATTGTGGTATTTGGGGGTAGTACGCGTTGGCCCTGATTACAACTGAACATCCATATGAAAGCATCCAAGAATTAAGGCAGGATTTACTCGCATATTTATAGCCCTTAACAATCCACACAGATTCACATCATTAATTCCTAATTACTTCCGTGAATGTCAGGTATTCGAGGAAATACCTTTGGCGGACCGTAAAAGGAAGATAAAATAATATAAGGTTATACAACATACACAAACTTTAACATTCTTATTTTTCTTTCAAACTTATCGAGTTCAATATTCAGCAAGTGGCATACAAGTACATGAGTGAGAAGATACTTCTATCTCTCGCATGACCATACGGGTCGCTGGCCAAAATATTTTCACAATTATTTCACTTTATAGGATCGTCGCGATGGAGACTAAAACTAGCGACCCAACAATACGAAAGATTCTTTGAAAGCTGCTGGGTGAGAACCATCTAATGTGGACCTGCTTAGTTAATGTTTTCAATTGTTTTGTCACGAACTGTTACACATTCTCAAATGGTGACCATGAAAGTGGGTTTTCATTTTTGGAATTAGAAAATAATCATAAAGACACATATTATGGGATTAAGGGACTTGTAGTATCTCAGGAATATTCTTTCACAGAGCCAACAAATTAATGAGACTGATTATTTTTCAGGCTGATAAACCTGATCAAAAAACAGATGACCGATGCTAATTCTTTACCGATTATTTTTAGTATCGAATCTCAAATTAGATTTGTTATCCCTTTTGTAGCATTTTCCTAATAAAATAACCGATCAACCAGAACAGACTTCACCATTCGATCATCTAGAAATGTATTATACAACTTCATCGTTCAACCATCCATAAATGTATTAAACGACCTAAAAATATGTGCTGGAGATTGAACTGGACCTTCTTATACCGGTGTTAACTTGTTGAATATTTCTGTCACATTGTCCAGATCTTTGACTCAAAATCAGATCTTGTGTTTCATTTTCGTGACACACATAACCAAACCCACAGGAAATAATTCAATATTATATATTTGATAGGTTAATCAGGAGTAAATGTTTTCAGATGTTTTCACAAGATCAACAGTGATCAGCTGATTTTCATGAAGGTTGCCAGCCTTAAAAACAAAAACAAAACAAAACAAAAAAACAGTATCATTATATTTTAGACCAACCAGATGGTGAATAACTCGTTCTCATCACCTGTAACTATTCTTTATGTAGAGTGGACCTGATATACGCTTTCAGGCTGAGTTTTCGATGTTGTGCGTATATCTGTAGCTTTGAAGTCCATATAACTCTACATACAAGAAAACATGTTTGACTGTGTAATCCAGTGCGTATGTCTCTCTAAATAGACAATGTTCTTAATAATGGAACTCGATACAAGTAATCAATGTGCCTGTATATTGCATGCACGCATATGTCAGGCTAAGCGAATTCTTTACTTGGCAACCTTTTCTCTACGTGTCTATTGCCGTCGCAACATTTGACTAGAGAAAGTCGATCTCCAAAAAGCAGCCGTATATTTTCCAAATGGACTTATTGAGTTATCGTTCTTGACAGGTCATACAACACAAAAGACGACGCAAATACCCCCAGGAATTTTTACATTGTTCATTCGTCATTTTCCTTTACTTTTTAATTTTTTTTTTTTATTTTAGTTTTTCCTTCATTTTTTTTTTTCCAAACGTATAAAATTCATCTTACTTTGATATTAAGATACTGAAAATATGCTGTTGCCAGTCGTCACGAAAAAAGTCACGATAATTTAAGATAGAAAAACGCAACATTTGCCATTGTTCATTCATATCGAGATGTACAATTGTATCTACCGGTTTTGCCTAGAAAAGGACAAAGAAGAAGAAAAGAAAAGCAGAAAGTCTATTATTGCTTCTTTAGAATCACACAGCCAATATTGATATGAAATCTTATGTTGTTGTTATTTTGTAATTCGTTCCGTTCAGCATTCCTATCAAAACATTGCATGAGTCAAATTACAAAATGATGTAAGATTAGATTAGTACAATAATTATTACCAGAACATAAATAATAGTAATAAGAAAGAAAATAAAGATGATTCCGAAAAGTATCATTTCAGATAAGATCTTTTATTAGCAAAACAAATGTTTCATATGAAGGTACAGTCGGATTTAATCATTAATATTTTCACTCAATTTTAGTTTAGTGAGTGAAACCGAAGATTCATACTACCAAATATTTGTGTTCGAAACTTTTATTAAACTAAACTATATATGATTGAAAAAAGGGGGAATATTTTTTAGAAAGAACGTAAGCATCATATAAGTTTTTAATAAAAGCAACATTTTGAAAAAATAGGAAAATTCCAATAGCTTGAATTTATAAATGGAACATAAAGGTGACAATTATACCAATCGTAATTGGAGTTTTTGGTACAGTCACCAAAGGATTAAAAAAGGGACTGGAATACTGAGAAGAGTCCTTGAGACTTGAGGAGACTTGCTGTTACTCAAACTCCAGTGAAAGACCATCAGCTTAAACTGATGTGAAAAATTCTCAAAGAGTAAATAATAATAATAATAATAATAATAATAATAATAATAATAATAATAAATTGTCGACTTGGCTGTCCTGGTGGACCACAGAATAAATTTGAAGGAATGTGCAAAGAAGAAAAAGTACCTCGACCTTGCTAGAGAATTGAAAAAGCTGTAGAACATGGAAGTGACGATTGTACCAATTGTGATTGGTGCTTTTGGCATAATAACTAAAGGATTATTAAAAGGTCTGGAAGACTTGGAAGTTGGCGGACGGGTAGAGACTATCCAAACGACAGCACTGCTAAGAACGGCCCGAATCCTGAGACGAGTCCTGGAGACTTGAAGAGACTTGCTGTCACTCAGACCCCAGTGAAAAACCATCAGCTAACACTTATGTGAAAAACTCTCCAGGAGTAAATAATAATAAACGAAATGAATAATGACATAAAAAGTGAACGCAGCAACTTGACGTAAAAAGAGTATAAGACTAGACACGAATCAATGGGAAAGGATATCCACAGGGAATTGTGAAAAAAATTGAAATTTGGCCCTACTATCATATGGTATATACACAAACCAGAATTCATCCTGAAGAATGAGACGCACAAAATTCTCTAGAATTTTAAGATATAAACAGATCACATAATCTCGGCCAGACGACCAGACCTACTAATAGTGACCTTTTCCGTCTCGGCGGACCACAAAGGGAAAATTAAAGAAAGCCAAAAGAGAGACAAGTACTTGGACGTAGCGAGAGAACTAATAAAGCTATGAAACATGATGATAACTGTTGTACCAATTATGACTGGTGTGATTGCAACAATATCTAAAGGCTTGGAAGAGTTGGAAATAGGAGGACGAGAAGTAACCATCCAAACTAATACATTATTGAGGTCAGGCACAATACTAAGAAAGGTCCTGGAGATTTGAGGAAACTTGCTGCCACTCACACTCCAGTGGAAGACCATCTGCTTACGCTGCTGTAAAAACAACTTAAGAGGAGTGAAGTGATAATGAATTCCTTGACTAGTGAAATAATAATAATAATAATAATAATAATAATAATAATAATAATAATAATAATAATAATGATAATAACTACTTGACAACTGAAATATTTTCGTGTAATTTCCTTTTTTAAAAAATTGATTTTCAGTGTGTTTTACTGAGAATAATGATGCTTCATACTTTCTATCATCCAATAGAATGAAAATTAAAAGTTTAATGGCGTATCAACCACCGGAGGTTATTCAATACCCTTACCATCCTTGAAGAAGTGATACTTTTTAAGTCATTGCTGGGGGTTCAAACCTTCCGTAAGGGTATTGATCCAAAAGTACACGTCATATCACGACTCAAGTTCGCACTCGTTTTTTTCTGAGAATGCAGCTTAATATTTTAGTCAGTACGCCAGGGAAAACCCTAAAGGGTACATGAAATGGCGCTCAAAAGAAAAGAGGGAAGTGAATAAAATTATAGAGAACGATAAAACAAATATAAGAAGCAAAAGTGTGTGAGAGAGAGAGAGAGAGAGAGAGAGGGTGAGTGAGAGATAGAAAGAGAGGCTTACAAGATTACGTAGTGTAGTTTGTTTTATCATTCTCTCACTCTCACTCTCTCCCCCCCTCTCTCTCTCTCTCTGTTAAGCGACGTCGAGTAATGACTCGTGGCACCAAAGCAACACATTTGACATTATTCAGCCATCAAATTTTTACTTGGTCTTATAGACTTCACCTAAAAAATGTATAGTCATCAAATAAAATCGAATTCGCTGTGATTATTATGTTCATTGACTTATTCAACTGTCTTGGACAAACTAGATGACTTTTCTTTGAAGGATAATTAACGGGCGAGATAATTCTTGGACAAAACGAAATTTTGTCGCGATCAATGGCATTTTTCTTGGGATTGGCCAAACATTGGGTTTGACAGTTTAACGAATTTTGCCGACTGCTTTTTTTTTTTTACTTTTATATATTTTTTTAAATAATGGGACAGTATTCCAATCAATGAGTTTGGAAATTGACGGTAGTTTTGAGAACAGAATTCTTAGATTGTAAAAAGTAACATCGTTTTAAAGAGCGAAAAATCACAAATGTTGAAACTTTATTTTACTCATTGAAATTTTATTTAACTCATGCATAAGTATTTTGTTATCGAGAAGCAGTTCTCATTGGAGACATAACACCTCATCAGGTGGAATGTACTATTATCATTTCATTAAAAAAAAAAAGTCTTCGACAGGGCATACAGAAATCGCATTGCCCAGTCGGCTGGGGCTGTAGAATACACCGACTGCACTTCTGCAGAGAGGTAAGACCCCCACCACAAGGAGTGTCCTTGATATGACACTAAACAATCTGATGGCAGGGTTCCAGTAATGCTGGGACTTTGGGGATGTGGAGTGCCCTATCATTTCCATCGCTCCCAGGTACACTCTGGCTCGGAGTGGTTGCACTTGATAAGGATTCTATCTATTGGTTAAATAGAACTAAACCGTGCTTGACTTTACTGGGGGTTTTTTTGCATTTAAACTGCGTACTTATGCTAAACTAAATTGCTCGAAATAGAACTGTTTTGACATCTGAAATGTGTACTTATGCTAAACTGATTTATCTGAAATAAAACTTTAGACATTAACTCTGTGTATTGCTCAGTCGGCTGGGGCTGTAGAATACACGGACTGCACCTCTGCAGAGGAGTAAGACCCCCGCCCAATGAATGTCCTAGATATAACACTAAACAATCTGATGGTGAGGTTCCAGTGATGCTGAAGCCTTGGGGAATGCAGAGCTCTCCTTCATTGCCATTGCTCCCAGGTCCTCTCTGGCCCGGAGTTGTAGCACCTGATATGGTCCTATGTATGGGTTAAATAGAACAAACCGCATACTTATGCTAAACTGAATTGTTTGAATTAGAACAGTTAGAATAAACTGAATAGCTTTAAATAGAAATGTTTTTACAATTAAACTGTACTTAGATTTAAACTGCATACCTATGCTAAATTGAATTGTTTGAAATAGAAGTGTTTTTGACATTGAAATTGTTCTTACACTAAACTGAACTGTTTAATAGAAAACTGTTTTGACATTTAACTGTGTGTAAACAAAATCTGTAAGGGGATGTTCTCGTGGTGTAATGGTTAAAGCGATGGACTGCGGAATCGTAGTAAGCGAGTTCGGACTCCAGCCGCGCTACTACGTTTACTTTCGGGCAAATACCCTTGGGAAAGGTATGAACCCCCTTATCCTCCCAGCTATGGGTTAAATAGTACCACTACTGTTCTAGGAGAATGGCTTTGGCATTAAACAACCTACAAAGGTTGATATGTCATTTACCAAAGAAACCAAACCAAACAAAATCTGTACTTATACTAAACTGAATTAGCTCTGTTTGAATAAACTGAATTGCTTGAAATGGAAATGTCTTTGACAATTAAACTGTGTGCTCATGTTAAACTGAATTATTTTAAATAAAACTATTTGTATTAAAATGTATTCTGCATTAAATAAACAACAAAAGTTAATATGCCATAAACCCAACAAACCAACCAGAAATCGCAGTTTGCTCATAACGGCTAACATTAAGCAAAATCATTTATATGAATTTCCTCTTTAGATATACGATATATACAATTTCTTTGATGAATTAATTTCGATTTCATGTTTCCTCTTGACAAACTTTAGAATCTGTTAACTTCTCTGTTTTAAGAATCAAATTTATATTAATAATTAAGAAATATTTGTTCATCTATTTTTTATAGGTGGCCAAAAATTTTGATGCAGAACTACTAAATTTTTCCATAAAAATTGCTTCCCATTGAAAGGGGTTCTAGCAATCGATAATAATAAGCAAGATGAATACTATTGGTTGTTATTGTATAGAATTTAATCTTTC
>OY757918.1:3375364-3427864 GCA_963585895.1 Sepioteuthis lessoniana | reverse complement strand
TTCTCCCTCTCTCCTCTCTTTCTCCTTTGACTTACTAACTTCTCCTGTCCATCTCATCCTCTCTCCTCCTTCTTGCCACTGACTATTTCCCCACTATTCCTTTTAATTTTTTCTTTCTCCTTTTCTCCTCTCTCTCTCTCTCTCTCTCACTCTCCCCTTTTCCATCTGTCTCTTCCTTTTTCGCATTATTTTCTCTCTTTTACACTCTTCTCTCTTCTCTCCTTTCCCTCACATCCTCTCTTTTTCTTTCCATCATCATCCCTTTTTGTCCCTTCTCTTTCATTCTTTCTTTCTTTCTTTCTTTCTTTTTGCTTTTCTCATTGACTCTCCCCACTTTATTTTCTCTTTCATCCTCTTCCGTATTTTTCTCGTTGACCCTTTCTCTTTCCTTTTCCTATTCTTTTTCCTCTTCTCTCCTCTCTTGCCGCATACGATGCTCACCCTCTCTTCCATTAGTTTTCTTTCTTTCTTTCTTTCTTTTACACACTTGCACCTCTTTCCAATTGAGTTTCCCACTATTTTTCTTCACAACTGCTAATTTCGCAAATCTTTTTTCTTTTCTTTTTTTTTCTCTGTCATTCATCAGATAAATATCTGGTCGGACAGATGGAATTATTAACTGGGTCGCTGCTTTCATAGTACAGGCGTCGACGTAGAAAAATCCATTTTTCTTTCGCTTTTATGGTGAAGACCATATGTTAATTTATTGGGAATTGGCCAGCTAAGATCGATCTTTGCATTAAGTGTGAAAATATTTCATTCTCTTCTAGCTTGAAGGCGATCACCGTTAGTAATATACTGTTAATTTAAAACAAATAAAAAATCTTGATGGTTGACTGGTTTTATATACGCAGTAACCCCCAGCGGAGAGGGGCGGTAAAAAATGCCAATAATAATATTAGAGAAAATAAAGAGCTGTTTTTATCAACATTGTCTATCATTTTTTACTTGTGAATTTAGCTATTTCACTTGCGATTTGATTAAAAAGATATATTTTGTGTTTTGCCTTACAATTGCTTTCTTTTTCTCTTCCTCTTCTCTCTCTCTCTGTCTGTCTAGCCACACTGAAGAGTTGTGATACAACGAAACAGTCTGTCTAGGGATGACAATATATACGCTCCTCCATGGGGGTTGAGCACTCTGGCGGAGGAATTTACAGCTGCCGCTTGCATAATGCAAAGCTCTTCGAACGAATCGAGCACTCTGGTATCCAGTAAGGTATAAAATGTAAACAAACTAACGCTGCTACTTAATACCTAATAATTCCCTAGCTGAAGTGGTACGCTTGTTGGCCAAGCGGTCTGATACTAAGTCTAACGTAAAGTTGGGCGGATTTCGATCCCAGCTTCAAGCGTCGTACGTGTCTAGCCACACTGAAGAGTTGTGATACAACCAAACACTCTGTCTATGGATGACAATATATATATATATAACACTTTCAATATATATATCACGTTGAGTCATGAATAATTTCCGTTTTTTAAAGCAAGCTATAACAATGCATTTCAAACTTGCAATTTTTGAAACGCAAACGGAAATTACTTAATAAAAGAGTGCCTTAATCGGTTATTCTTATTTCAGTAATGAAAGAGGGAGCCTCATGGCTTGATATATTGTCATACCCCCAAAAACGGACGAACCGAAAGTGCATATTTGACATTTATTGTTGCGTGAGTTTAAGAATAATAAAAACGCTAAGGAAACAGCTAAGAAAATTTGTAGTGTTCATGACCAAAGTGTCAAAACTGACCACCCAATCAAAAATTGGTTTTCAAAATTTTATTCTGGTGATATAAATGAACTCAAACCATGACGAACATCAGAACTTGATCAAGATGTTTTAAGGAAATTGTTGGAATACAATCTATAAAAAATGGCTCTTGACCTCAAAAGATTCCAGCCCATAATTATGAAAGGATAAGAAAAATGAGCAAGTTTGGCGTTTTGGTTCCTCATACTGTTTGTGAGTATATAAGAAAAATGCATATCGATAACGACAAATCTTCTTTTTAGGCAAAGAAACGGCCACTTTTTCAATAATAACGGGTGAGGAATAATGGGTTTTTTATGACAATATTCAACGCAAAAGGCGGTGGAATGACAAGAAAAAATCTCTACTGCCCACTTCAAAGACGGAATTTCATGGAAAAAAAGTTATGCAGTGTGTGTAGTCGGATCCCTGCAGTATCAATAATTTTATTTCTATTTTTAAACCACACTCACCACTCAATGCAGACTTCTACTCTCAACAGCTGCATCGTCTGTATGGACATTTTCTATGAAAATACTCCGTGCACGTCCCGAGGAGAAACGTTGTGCTTCTACATGATAAGGAAAGGCTAGTATCATGCAGGAAAAATATTGGATTTAAGCTGTTCTGTTTAACCTCATCCATCATATTTAACAAATCTTACATCAAGTGATTTTCATCTTTTCTGTTCCAAAAATAAAATGTTTAAATAACTAAAAAATTCTTTTAAGAAGGTCAGGCGAAGGCGTTTATGAAAGATTTTTGTGGTCAAAACTAACTGAATTTTACTTGAAAGGAATCAAAAAGTTACCAGATAAATGAATAAAGGTGATTAAAAACAATGAGGAATATTCTAGAGATTGAAATTAATTCATTGTCAAATTATTAATTTATTATATTTTCTAAAAGGGAAATTATTTATTAATCAACCCATTATACAGTACCATAAAAAAATCTTCGAGTCTTTAAACTATTGTAAATTTCTACTGATTGCAAAGTGTATATTTTGCATTGTGTTTTTTGCGGATGAAACATCAATCCTGTTGAAGTCATTTCCATACTAAATCATTATATTTTGTAGTTGGGGTTCTGAATGAAAAGGGAAGATGTGAGACCACCCACAAAAGTGGCCAATAAGGACAGTATTTAAAAACATAAAAATCTCTATAATTGAAATTTATTAGGAGGTGCCCGTGGTGTAATGGTTATCGTCGCAGGATATGGACACGGCGACACGAGTTCAAATCCTGGACTCATTGCATTTCACATAGCACTAATACCCTTGGGAAAGGTATAAATCCAATTATTCTCCCTCCAGCTATGGGTAAATAGTAGGGCAGACTAGGTTCTTCAGTCTTGGTGAGGCAACTAGTCTAGGAGAAGGAAATTTATTACGTATCCTTTTCAAGATGTCACTGTACATAATATTTTGTGTTGTTTCCCTTAACTTGAATAATTTCTTCAATGCTCATGGGAGAAGATACTTACTAATCTTTCATCTTCTTCACAGATATGAGATACCATTGGGTGGAGCTAAGCGCTCACACCTCTTCATAATTTCGAGGATTCTTCTGATGAACCCTTTTCTTTATTTCTGTCCACATTTGCTTGATGATATCTAAGTTAAGGTTCTGAGCTGATCGATCTTTCAAAACGGTACCACCGTCATCAACCAAATTTTGTTGTGTTACACGTGATTTGTGGGATGGACCCAAAGTTATGCTGAAAACATTTCACCTTCATCCAAGTCTGGTATGAAATTATCCTTCAGCAACTGGATGTATTTGATACTATTCAAGTTGCTGTTAAGTTTAACCAATTGTCTTGAACCATCACGTTTATGAATCTCCAAAGCATCAGACTCTTACCCGCAAACTTCATTGTTTTCGTCATATAAACTCTCGCTTATTAGAATTCAATACAATTCTAGTTTTATTGTTGAAGATGATCTTATTCTAATTATCTTCATCCCAAAATTCATACTTCTTTGATCAACTTAATTTTACCTCCAAATGATTTTTGATTAATGCTGTTTTTTCTTTTTAGCTGCAATGCATCTTTTCAGTTCATGTTCTCGAACGATTTTCTTAGTGGTATCTACTGACACCAAATTAGACAAGTTGCACTCATCCATTGCAGTCTTCTTTGGCTGAGCTTTTGCTTTCCTGATCAGTGGAATCTACTGACACCAAATTAGACATGTTGCACTCATCCATTGCAGTCTTCTTTGGCTGAGCTTTTGCTTTCCTGATCAGTTTTCATACCATCAGCAACTTTTAAGGGAGACCGCGTCTTAGTCAATCCGAAACACTTACAATGCCTTGAAACTTCAAAAAGACTTCTTAGATGCAGCTTATTAAAATTCCGAGTTCCTTTGCTATTGTTCGCAGACATATTCTTGCTCATCTTCAGTCGCTTCATCCTTATTTCTTTAGAGATTTTCACCATGATTACAATTTAACCGACTTCCCTCTAATCTGATATATGACTGTTGTGGAGTGACTGGAATTCCCCACGGGATAGACTGGTCTGAGGACTATATTAGAGTGGTGCCCGCTGTAGATGTCAGTATGACTATATGTCTGTTTGACAGGCAGTACAACAGGACACACTTTGGGCGGTCATGTGAAAGACCACGGTTCTGGTCAGGTGTCTCATGTCGTTAGGACAAGGCCACCAAGTTATGGGTGCCGGAGAAGCCTAGAACTGATGCCATGCAGGTGAGACCGACATAATTTTGGCCTCATGATTCATCTCCCCAGCCTCTAACCTGCTTCTGCAAGGCTCCAGTTTTATTCCTAGGCACCTGAGCCACCTCTTTTTAGGGGAATGTTGATGGGACCAAAGGCAATTTTGAAACCACCGGCCCTACGCCTGGTACTAACAACAAAAAAGGCCTTATGCCGTACTCTGGTGTATGTGGGGCATTCGACAAATAATATCACTGTATGACCGTCTTCCCGACAACAAACGACTAAGCTTTCTTACATTAGTCGGCGAACTGGATTTCTCTCCCGAACCAAATATCTCTTATCTTACATGTGTGTCGACTCTTACAACTCACGATACAACACCTGGCGACGAAGAATCAAACGTAGAAAATTTTCAGCGAAATACCAGCGACAAACATTCGAAATTTAATCCCAACCAAAACCTGTCTAAGAAGGACACTAATGCTAGAAAATTTTCTGCTGAACTAAACAAGCACGCCGTGTTTACAAATCTCCATAACAAAAGGTCATAATTGTTTAAAACAAGAAAGACTTTTGTTCAGTAATTCTTTTTTACAACAGAAAAAGCAGGAAATTATTGGGTCAACTGAATTCTGCGTCTATAAAGAAACATGATTTTATAGAAGCAATGATGGAATTTATGAAAATCCTGAACGAACGTTAAAAACATCAGCGACGTTTATACCAAAAACAAAACAAAAGGCTTGAAAAAAGGAATAACTTAGCCTGTGCAATAGCATTTTTTAAATGTATGCATGGGAATAAGATACAATGTAACCTTATATATATATATATCAGGGGCGGAGACGGGACTAGTGCTACTCGTTCCCGGCACGACCAATAACTCGGTCAATGTTATTCAAAATGGATTAAAAATCATCCATTAATTTCAAGCAAACATACTTAGTCTGATCTCAATTAAATTACGTATCTATTCAAGTTTCGATAACTAAGTAGCCAAAAGTTCATAACTATATCTGGGAATAATACAACGATGCTGTTTTGAACGGATGGTCTTTGTCCGGCCACCGTCAGATTCATTGAACATCCCATAAAATCGGCTATAATGTTGAACGCCCAATCCGTGTCAGGCACTAGACCCTTATAATAACAGTAATGTTAGAGAAATACGCTTTTGGCTGTAGCCAATAGCAAGAGCAACCCTAACACCATGCTCAAAAATCTTAGCACGTTGTGACTGCTGATAGATGTATGGCGAAGAGGGAGAGGGACCGAGAGAGAGAGAGAGAGAGAGAGGATAGCATCCTCTCTAGGGTAAACGTTGGTGAAACGGCGTGTTTTAATTCGTTTTTTCACTAACAGATGTCTATTTCTTTAATGAATGTTGCATATATTACATTCTGTAACTAAAATTTGTTTATTTGAATACATTTTCAACAAATAATCTTTATTTTAAGCGAAATTGAAACTACTAGCTGTGTCTGTGTATATTGTCATCAGTTTCTTTATTCTAATAAACATATTTTTCTCGTCATAGTAATGAACATCTTCTCTTTTCTTCTATACTTTTGAAAGGAAAAAAAATGATCTTATCTACTGTATTAACAAGACTACAAATTATATAGTATCTTGACTGTTTACAAAAAAAACACCATGCAAGGTACGTTTGTCAATCTGTGCAATACAATGAAGAATCACGCAATAGCAAGAATGATGACTTACTTTGGGTCCACCGACCACGGGTTGGGAACTGAAGTTGACAGAGGGGGGGCATGAGTAGCAAAAATAGGCTAGAGTCGCCACTGATATATATATATATATATATATATATATATATATTGTAGATATAACACCCCTTCAGCACTCAAGATGGACTGGCTAATAGCAATGAATAGCCTACGATTAAGGACTTCGAGGGTTGATTTAATACGCTTGATCAAGTAGAAAGGGCACACTTCGGTCAGCTGTGTTATTTGCGGCACGGATCTGGTCGGGTGTGTCACGTTTCTAGATACGGTAGTCAGCCAAGGCTGCCTGGTACTGGTGCTGGGGAGGCCTAGCATTCACGTCACGCGGCTAAGACTGACATTCCTCGACTGCCCGGGAGCCGTCCCCCAGGCTCTAACCCTCCTCGGATGGGCTAGGTTTATTGCCTGATGCTTGAGACACCCCTTTTTAAGGGAATGCCGACGGGGCCAGAGGCATTTGGGGAATACCGGGCGTGTCTGGGCTACGGCCCTGCGCCAAGACCCACTTTAAAAAAGCCTTATGCCACACTCACCCGTTTGGTGCGGCGTGCGACAAATACCCTTGATTTAATAAGCTGGGAGTTGCCGGCAAAATTGGTCCATTGGTCCATATTGTTTTTTTTTCCCACCTGTGTTCGAATTATCTCATTAACTCTTCGTCGGAGGCCGAAAGGTACTTTTTGTTTTCCGCTTTTTTGTCCATCTCCTTGTTCGAGTTTTTGTCCGTTTTCGTTCGTGATATATATATATATATATATAGCCCCAGCGACCATGGAGGGAAAATTGGCCACCTTGAGTGATCTATTCCCTCAGAAAAAAAAGTATCGTCTATGGCTCTGTCTGCAGTCCCAGATAGGAGAAACAAGATAACACTCTCTGTCGTATCGGAGGGGACCAAGAATGTATCGATCGCTGCATTGTCTGCTGTACCAGACAGAGGCGACGGAAAAAAGTAAAACACTGTCCACCGAAAGTGATAACGATAGTCTGATCAGGGAGAATTGGCCTACTTTACCGAAGTCAACGACTTCGACTAAGCAGGTGCCTACAGAGCCTGCAAATATCAACCCAGAGCCCTCACCAAAGTCTCACCAGCAAAAAATGTCCGGGAGACTAGTCGAGGGACAAAGTAGAGAAGAACGGAAAATCCATTCAAGGGAATGTTCTTCTCCCAATCCCAGAAGTCACAATGGCTTTTGGAACCTCGTTCTCTATCCTTTATAGTGGTTGACCTTAAAAATCAGCGACTGGCTAGTTTAAAGAAATACGTTTTCGATGAGATAATGAGAAGCATCGGGTTCCATGTCAATACATCTGCCGAAGGAACTATACGACATGGTACATCCTATTGCCGTCTGAAGAGTTGGCAGCTAAACTAGCCATCCAAAATATCCTCACCAAAAGCTATAGGCTTCAGACGGAGTACAGAGGTATGAAGCGAACTAAAGTCACCATTTTAATGCGTCAGTAAATTTATCCGGTAATTACCTGGCTGCATTGCTCATCATGTTTGGATAAGTAGAGGAGGTCACGCCGTTAAGAGGAGGAACAGGAATGGCAGACGGGGACTCATCCTTCTTCTTCTTCCATAAAAGAGAGTGTTTCCGGGCAATCTCTGATACTATTTAGTTCGGATACCAGATATTAATGATTGTGGTTGAGGGACGCAGACCACACTATTGGCTGTGTTGCCAACAAGGCCATCTAGCAAGGACCTGCTCAAGTAAGTCAAAAGAGGTCGACAAAGATCTGGAACCTCCAAAACATTTGGAAGATAACCCCGAAAAGACGGAAAGTTTGAAGGAGGCGACCAGAAAGTGTCACAGGGTGCCTCTTCCAACACCTAAAGAGAAAAGCCAAGACGGAAATAAAAATGAAGAAAAGAAAGCAGAGGTTCCCGTGGCAGTAGTGGAGGAACAAAAAGAAAAACAATCTCCCCCTAAAAATTCTCTCCGTAAAAAGAAAAGAGTTGAAATTAAAGACGAACTACCAATAACCAAACATGTGGACATCCTTCCAGAAAAAATGGACAACGCCTCCTTCACGACCAACAAAAGAAGGCATCACCGTTTTGGTAGAGAGCCCAAAACGATTAAGAAAGGTCCCACTCCCCATAAAAACCTGCCCAATCTTCGTCATTGCAGTCACCTACACCCCTCCCCTCACCTCCCAGCTATCTCTCTCGGTCTGAGGATAGGACGAAAAAGATTATAAAAACAGAACCAAAGACTAGGTCTGTATCACTTACAAATCAGATCACCAGAACTGTTGGAAGCAGAATTATGCACTGTCTCTCAAGCTGAAGAAAAGCTGAACCACCAACAAAAGAAACTTTTAAACCCTTTTTTCGAACTGAAAAAATAAGTTGTAAGTTGGCGACCATAGTCGAGGGTGACCCGAAGGCTCCCTTTTTGATAGCTACTACACCAAGGTGTAGGGGAGGGCGCTACTCCTTCCCAGGATAAATAGGCGATAAAAATGTGGAAGACCCAAGAGATTTTAAAGGTGCACCCATGGTAACCCCTTCATTCAATCGGTCGGCAGCCACACCAGTCAGGTGGGGTGATTTCTGGCTAGGGCCAGCAAGGTTGAATCGAATGCAAGGCCGGCGGAGTCGGAGCACCTATCACTAAAAAGTCTTGCAAGTTTTTGTTAGGAGGGGTCTCCGTTTACGTTCACCCTCTCTATATATGGCCTTAAAATTGAACTTCACCTTTCATGGCGGGGTCTATGCAAGGACTGCCGAGTAACCACTGAAGTTTGCACTGGTTCTCTGAAACAGACCGTCGGCATTCTTACCCCGAAGGATTTCGAGGCCGTTGTTGATGGCTGGGGAATCTAGTTTAGCGGGCGTTAGTCGGGGAAGTTACTAGGAATAGCTGGTGGGCATCCCTTAAATATAGGATCAGGGATTTCGCCATCAAGTCCGGTACAAGGCTAGATAGGGCAAAGAGAGTAAAATTCTTAAAAGATAGACCCCCTCCATGCGTTGAAAGCAAGGATTCCCTAGCTGTAGATTTAGCTAAGAGGCACCTTGAGCGTGAGGCTGGCGAGCGCTACTGGGGCTTTGTAGTTAGATCTAGGCTAAGTAGAGTTCCCAAAAAAGCCGTGAACCATAATGCATATGCTCGCGAGAAAGAGTTTCGAAGGTTTCCTTGTCGCTATATCAAGTCGGATGGGCACGTGCTCCGATCAAACTGCAACATGCGTGAGGCCTTCCGGGATCGTTTTGCCCGCTTGCTTTGAGTTTCGCAACAATTTAGCCGACTTCCCCGCCTCCAGGAGGCAGAAGCAACTGGTTGCGGGGGGTTGGTTACGGAGTGCGAAGTCCATGATGCATTGAAGCTTGTCAGACTCATCAAGTCACCAGGACTTGATGGCTTGCCCTACGAAGTGTATTTTAGAATGTCCTACATGTTTGTCCCTGTTCTGATGGGCATGTTCAACCATTGGTTGGCCCATTGAGCCACCCCTGGTACCATTATCAAAGAAATGATCACATTGCTGAAGAAAGGCGGCAGACAATTTTTGGAAAAACTAGACAATTACAGGCCCATAACTCTGCTAAACATAGAGTTAAAGATTTTGGTCTTAGTGAACTGACTTCAGCTTGTCGTTAGTGATCTAATCGGACCTGTGCAGAACTATGCTATGAAGGGAAGCTCAGTCCAAGACAACTTGCACTTCATCTGGGGGATACTTGAGGAAATAGAAGATGATGCTGAAGACGCACTGATCAGTTAAGATCAGTCCAAAGGCTTCGATATGGCGGATCATCAGTTTTGGAGACAGCAGGATTTGAACCAGAGTTCCGTATATGGATCATTATTTTGTACTGCAGCCCTCAGGTAGTGGTACAGGTGAACGGAAAGCTCTTGGAGTCCTTCGAAATTGAGCGGTGGGTCTGGCAGGGTTACCCCCTGTCCCCTCTAGTCTACGTACTTGCTTTGGAGCCCCTGCTTCGTAGGCATGGACGTAGAAAGGACACATCCGGCCCTGGTCAGACTTCCCTTTGTCGGTCGTGTTAGAGCAAGAGTCCCGCTTATGCTGATGATATCACCGTTTTTGTGCCCCACCGTTTGGATATAGAGGCTGTGAAGAAGGCGGTAGCGAGGTACGAGCAGGTGGCAATAGCTAAGGTCAATTTTGACAAGAGTGAAGGTCTGCAGTTGAGTGCTTGGAGGGGTGGCGTCCTATCTGGACCCTTTCTGTTGGAGTGACGGACTTACCCACATCCTTAGGGTGTGGTTTGGGCCAGACATCTAACAGGAGCGAAATTGGTCGGAAGTACGGACAAAGGTTGAAACGCAGGTGGGTACTTGGCTTTTACGGGCTGTCTGTACTCCCTATGCTATGGGCCCTAGCGTGGCACTGAAACAATCCTTCTCAAAATTGCTTCGGGCCGTTCAATGCCAGGTGGTCCGTAGACAGGTCTGTCAACAACTTTGCAATGGGCGTTTGGAAATACCTGGTTTCGAGAGCCATTGGCTCGCTGAAATATTAACTTTCCTGGGTTGATGCTTGACGAGTGAGACAGTGTGGGGACGGAAGGTAAAGACGGACTTTTCTCGCTTGAAGTTCAATCGCAAAGCCGAGAGCTGTCGTAAGCCAAGCAGAGAAGCACCTTTCTTTACTGAATGCCGCAAGGCCCTTCGTAACCTTGCAGGGTCGAGTGACCTCTCGCAGTCTAGCGAGGAACTATATCGGGAATATGTGGTGGGCTCCGCTTCGGATCCGCTTGGTGAGCGATTCGGTCGGTCGTTGGATAAGATTCGCTCCCAATGGAATTGGGCGCCAGGTTCGGACTTCTTGAACAACAGAGTTCTCGCTGACCTGGCTGCTCGCTCAGAACGCGTTGCTCACCAGCTGGGCTTTCAAAGCAGGCTTTGCAGACATGCCCGATTATACTCGCTCCGACAGGAGTCTAGAAGAAACGGCTTTGCACGCCTTCTACTACTGCAAACGGGTCCTCTGATTTTGGAGTCACAAGGGGAAGTGGACGGCCCGCATTGATCTCCAACAGCTAGTGCTGTTCGACGTTGGTTACGTCATAGACAATGTTGATCCTCTGTGGAAAGATGAGAAACGGGTGGTATTTTTCGAGATCAGAGCTGTGGTCCGAATGGTGATTTGAGAGACGTGAAATAAGGGATTATATGACGCTGCAAAACATTTCTCTTCGCGATCTGATTTTTCTTTAGGCATCAGTTTAGGGTCAAAATCAGAAAACGCTTCAGCCACTTAACATGAGACAAAGGTAAAGGTATGCAGCAAGCATGGTCGTACGAAAGGGGACAACGTTAGAGTCACCCTTCTCTCCCTTTCCAGGGTAAGTCTAGTTTTCAATTGTGTCCCTTTGCCCCAAGTTAGAAGTGTTGTGTGTCACAAGCGCCGTCATTTAGTTTCCAAGATCTTCTCGTTTCCAATTTTTCACACGATCCCTGCCTGATATTTGCCAAAGATCTTGGTTTTTCATACGCCTCAGTGTCATGCCACCGTTCCGGTCTGTGCCTCTCCTCTTATGCTTTGTTTTGTCACAATTTCATAGCACTTTTCCCTGGTATATATATATATATATATATATATATATGTCTTGTATGTTTTTGAATATTTTTAGCCTTTTGTGTTTTACTCCACCCCATCTATGATTTATTTCATGTGCTTTTGTATTGTAAATTAATTTCAGTCATTGTGAATTGTAAATATGGGAATTTTAAGTCGGCTGTTACAGAGAAAATGTGGTATTATGGTGCATCTGGCGCGTCTAAAGAGAATGTATTCTATTGTATAGCGTCAATGGGTCAGTGATTGTGGCTAGCCAGTGTCCATTACAAAGACATGACCGTTCTACCCCCGTCTCCAAAACTCTTGTATAGGCTCCGTGCCTCATAACAATTTTCATTTTTTTTAAATAAAGGTTGATTAATAAGCTGACATTAAGTTCATTAATATTCGGGTTGATCTTACTTCTTTTGGCCATACAGCATTTTGGTCCTCCTCTATTTCTTATAAGTTCTCTTGTTAATTCCTCTATTTCTTATAAGTTCTCTTGTTAATTCTTTGTAACTTAGTGTACTGTGTTTTTTTAATGTATCCACAAGCATCGGGTATTGGTGTTGAATAAATAAATCAAACACTTATTCTTCTCTGTGTATCATTCACCTAGATGATACAACTGATTGGCGACTGAGATTCGGAAAATTACAAGATTACCAACCAGGATTGTAAGAAATCGCATCTGAAACAACAGATTGACTACGATAGCAGAAAAAGACGAACGAGCACGCAGAAACATTTATTGGAAGCACAAAATGGTCAAGTACAACTCACTCCCAATTTGAAAACTGCATACTGGAATTCTTAAAACAACAAGAAATTGTACGCAAACAAGACATGGAAAATTTTCAGAAAAGACGTCAAGAAGACCTAGAAAGGCATCGAAAAGAACTTGAGCAACAAGGAAAGATTTTCAAAATTACTGGAAATTTTCTCAAAAAGAGAAAATGATACGAGCAGTTTTAAAATCTTTTCTCAGGATTCCGTAATCAGCTCGATTGGCGAATTTGCATACAAATCCGACGAAGAAGTCATATTTGGAGCATACTTTCGAAGGTAAGAAGAAATATTTCCAAAAACCTGTGTAACATGGTTGGATGGAGGAAAGGTAAGATTATTACTGGGTAAATTCGGCGCAGTGGAACACGAAAAGTACGCAAACTTTATATTCCCAAGACATCCCGGAAAAATTTAATTCCAAGAAACAATACGAATATTAGTAAAAATATTCCCTTTTTAAAACACGATGGCAGCGTTTGAATCTTACAAAGAAAGAAAACGAGGATTACACGACTTTTCACGCAGTCACGCAGAATAAGCCAGAATGTAGGTAAAAAGTAACTTTATTTAAAATTAATCCCTGCTTTGGATGTGGCAAATTACATTTATCTAAAAAAATGTTGTTTTAAAAACAAAGAGTGTCAAAATTGTGGGAACAAAGGACATAAATTTTTCCAATGTAGAAAAAATCACAAAAGTAAAACGAAAAATAAAAAATTTGAAGAAATAGCAGTCGAGAAAATAAAAAGAAAATAAATAAACGTTCGACTAAATAACAAAAAAGTCAAATTTCAATTGGACCCAGATTCAGACTTATCAATAATTAACGCTGAAACTTCTTTTAAACGTGCAACACATTTAAAAGAAGTTTTAAAAAAGTTTAGATTTAAGTTAACCACTGAAAAACGCGATTTCTTTTTTTTTAAAAAGTCAAGTATCTAGGACAGGTCATAGACAAAAAGGTAGGTGGCCCGATCCAAGCCCTGCGAACACAATAAAGAACATGCCAACTCCTAAAATGTCTCGTCCTTACAATTATTTTTGGGGTTAGCTAATTATTATAGCAATTATATTATCGCAGTAATTACACACAAAGAGGACCTTTAAACAAACTTCCTAAAAAAAACGTAAAGTGGAACTAGTCGGTCGATTGTCAAAAAGCGTTCGATAACTTAAAAACAGCACAGATATCGCACCTAACTCTCATGCATTACGACCCTAATAAGGAGTGAGTGTCCTCATGGTGTAATGGTTAAAACGCTGGACTGCGGAATCGTAGTAAGCGAGTTCGAACTCAAGTTGCGCTATTATGTTCACTTTCGGACAAAAGACCCTTGGGAAAGGTATGACCCTCCTTTTCCTCTTGGCTTCGGTTTAAATAATACCACTACCATTCTCATAGAAGGATGGTTTTGGCATTACATAACCCAAGAAGGTTGATATGCCACTAAACAACCAACAAACAAACCTAATAATGATAATCTATCAGGCAAGCGATGCTAGTAATCTGGGTTTAGGGACCGTACCCTTACTCAAAGAAAAAGATGGTCAGTTAAAGGCCGTACATCGTTTCAAGGATTTTACTTCCAACAGAAATTAATTATTCACAAATTGAAAAAGAGGGGTTAAGCCTGATATTAGCTATTAAGAAATTTCACAAATATATACGTGGAACAGAGTCTATTCTTCAAACTGACCGCCGTCTACTACTGTCTATATTCGGTTCGAAAAAAGGAATTCGTAGACATTCATCAAATTACCAACAAAGATAAGGAACCATCTTGTTAAATTACTCTTTTAAAGTGGAATTTTAGCAATCTAGGAAAATACCAAAGCTGTTGGTTTGTCCTAAAATAAGAGAACCATTAGAAGAGGCGGTTATTGGTTCACCGAGTTCCCAAATGGATATTTAAGATATTCTGTATAACACAGTAAAAGAACTAGAAGTTACTTTGGTAGAAATAAAGTTCAAAGCGAAATTTGATAAATTCATTATAGAGAAAAAGAAGGAGATATTGGACCAGAAGAAAAATAAAGGAAATGATATTTTTCTATATGTAACATTATATTGTTATATGATGATCGAGTGGTAATACCAGCGGTTTTAACTAAAAGAATCATGTAAGATTTTCATATTAGACATCCGGGAATATCAGGAATGAAAGTTTTCATGAGAAGCTACGTCTATTGGTATGGTACGGACAAGGAAATTGAAAATCCTGGGAAAAAATAGCAAAAACTGTGCGCTGGTGGTCACTTGTGAAATTCAAAGCCAAGCCAAAACCGATAAGCCATGGTCAAGGTTAGACATTGACTATGCCGGCGCAATAAAGGGGACTTATTACTTCATTGTGGTAGATAGCTTCGCAAAATAGCAGGAAGTTTTTAAATATAAAAAAACAACTAGTTATGTCATGATAGATTTTTTTCACGAATTATTAGCTTTATTCGGCTTACCAAAAACTATCGTGACCGACAACGGCACAGAGTTTTCTTCGATAGATTTTGAGAATTTTGTAAAAAACATTCAATTGTACACTTAATATCTCTACTCTGCCACCCAAAGTCAAAGGAAATGGCAGAAAGATTTGTTAATGTGTTCAATAAAGCTATTAAGAAAACAAGCGGAATTGAAACCGCGAACGAATAATCGCAAAAACTCTTGTCCATATAACGCATAGGACCTAATGTAAATGCAAGTTTAGGAATGGCCCCAGCCGAACTCATGTTTGCAAGGAAAATTCGTTTTGTATTCGATAGAATGAGACGTACAGAAAAGAAAATGGATGAAAGAAAAAATACCAAATGGTAAACACTACAACTCCGACGAAAAAATATATTTCAAGAATTATAAATTTGGAAAAGCAACGTGAGAAGAAGGAATCATTGGGAAAAGAAATTGGCAAAATGTTGTACTTGATAAAACATCCAAAATGGGTGATTAAGAAACATTTAAATCAAATATAAAAGATATACAGCGGAGATAGATCAACGTAAGGAGGAACCTATGAAGGTGATTTACAATATGTTCGATGTATCTATGCCTCAACCAGGACAACAGAATCGATCAAGTAAGCGAAAAAGAATTCCGACGAGTACAATTTAAAAAGACCCTAAAAGACAGAAATATGTCGTCCAGGGGACATAAAATTTCAAAAGGGAGATTTTGTAGAGTGGCTAACACCCCTTCAGCATTCTAGAAGATGGACTGGCTCATAGCCATAAATATCCAACGATTAAGGACTTCGAGGGTTAATTCGTCGCATAAAATATGAGTGTGCACTCGCACTTTGATGTGTGTGTGTGTGTGTGTGTGTGTGTGTGTGTGTGTGTGTGTGTGTGTGTGTGTGTGTTTTGGTTAGGTTTTATGGGTATATCAACCATTGTATGTTATCTATGTCAAATCCGGTTGATGCATATATATTAGATTGATACGATTCGTAAACATAAGCCAGTAAATTAAATAGTCCCAAATTCACTCAAAATTTCAAAAAACATCAAACACTTGTTTACACACAGTTAAAAGATCAAAAACTCCCATTCCCAATAATTCAATTCAGCATAAGTCAAACTAAAATGTCTCCAAGAATTGTTATGTATCACCAACAACTCAGTCAAACATCATTTATCTATACACAGTTAAATGATCAAACAGTTTTCTTTTAAACAATTCAATTTTGTCATTTGTTTCAACTCAATTTAAAATCTCAAATAGTTCTATTTGACCCATAGTTCCAGGTGCTTCACTCCAAGCCAGAGTGTAACAGTGAGCGATGGCAATGACAGGATACTCCGCATTCCCCAAACTTAAGCACTATTAGAGCCTCACCATCAGATCGTTTGGTGTCATTAATAGGACACTCATTGAGGGGGTATTACCCCTCTGCTGAAATGCAGTCAGAGTATTCTACAGTCCCAGTCGATTGGACAATGTATGTGTGTGTGTGTTTCCAAACTGAGATGCAACCAGCAAATCATGGTCCATGTTTATCAATACACGATAGAAAAATGACATATTCCATGGCCATGCGGTGATACGAGGCATTACTCGAATGAACAAAGGAACGAAAAAAAAAAAGAAAGAAAGAAAAAAAAGAAAGAAAGAAAAAAAAGAAAGAAAGAACGAATGAATGAAAAGAAGAAAAAAAGTAAAGTCAGTGTTAATAAAAGGAAAATAAAGAAAATAAACAAAAAAGGAATATCAGAAAGGTAGGCGAAAAAAAAAAGAAGAAAAAAAAAAAGAAAAGGAAAAAATATATATATATATATATATATATATTCGTCATTAATCAGCATAAGTATCAATTCTTTTTTATTTAAAAACAATTCTTCTAAACCCTAAATGCCAGATTTTATTCTATCTATTGCAATATTATACAGTCAAATCTGTTATTATCAAGCATTATTTTTTTACCAAACTCTACTCTGGAACCAAAGATAAGTTCATAACACATCTGTAACCGAAATTAAATTTGCATAAATCCTTTGGTTTCAGCCTTTGTATGCTGTAGAATTTGGTCATAAATAATACCAAATAATATAAGTTTTGCATGCTTCACAAGAAGTAATTAAATTCAGGCCTAGAGAGTAAAATGTTTGCCCATGTCCACTGAGACCGGGGTTCAATCCCAGGTCGAGTCATACCAAAGAGTCAGAAAATTATACTTGATGTCGCCTTGCTCCCCCCCCTCAGTATTATTAGGTAGGTATTAAGGGTAAAATAGAGCAATCCAGAGAAAGAAGCAGGTCCATCCACGACGCCTCGGTTTAGTAGCTAATTAAAAGGGAGCCTTCGGGTCACCCTCGACTACGATCGCCAATTTTACTCTACTTTTCATTCGCTTTAGACGAAAAAAATATTTTATAGAGCTGTACTTAAAATATATATATATATATATATATATATATATATATATTATTCTATCCAGTAAAAGGATGTGTGTGTGTGTGTGTGTGTGTGTGCGTGTGTGTGTGTGTGTGTGTGTTGTTGTTGTTCTTGTGTGTGCGTGCACAAAATTGAAATATCGAAGCGCAACACAAGTATCATCTTCAGCGAAAAGATGATTTTTTTAAATTACTTAGTAAATCTTAAACTAGTCTAGTGCCTTTAATTAATGATGGGATTATCTACTTATTGATCGGCAGTTGATATATATGTAAGTATGTGCGGATATTCCGAAGCTCATGAGGTCTACTTTTTGAGACGTAGTGGAATTTTTTTTTCCCCGAAGCTGAATTTTTTGTTTGTCTTCTAAGGACATTGTGTTTCTCAAAAAATATCAGAAGAAATATAACTGCTGTCGAAAATACGTTATTCAAATGCAATTCTTTTCTTTTTTTTACCTTTTTTTTCGGAAGAAGTTGTGTGTAACATCTTTCATAAATGTAAAAAAATAAAATATAGAAGAAAAAACAGTCAGTAACTAAAGATACGGATGCAATTCTGTTACTGTAAATATCAGTTTACTCTTTTTGTTGACATCCTCAGACGGATAAGTAATAAAATAAAATGTACTGATATTTTTTCATAGTGTGCATTTTAATTTCAAGGGAAAAAAAATGAATCAAGTGGCAGTTTATGTCAGAAAGAGAAATAAATTGTTCTGAGTATGGAAGACATTTAAGAGAAAAAAAAAAGAATAAAAAGATTCATAAAAGATAAATTTTATATCGCGCAACCACAATATTGGTTTGATAGATATAAACTGAGTCACAATAAAAAAAATGCCAAGAATATAAAAATTGTATACTTTCCTGAAAGCGACGTATACGATTCATTTATTACACTAAATATGATCAGAAAGTATCAAAATGAAAGACTTTAATTGTTTTAATGTTAACATTTAAAATCTTAATGAAGATCTGTGCTCAACTGAGCATTTTATATAATAATAAAGTGATTGTGTGAAGACGTCTAGAATTAAATTTTGTCTCAAAGGTAACATTTCAGGACCTGGGATACATTAAAAGAAAGACGCCGGTGTAACTTCAAATCTTTTGAAAAGGCAAGTTTCAAAGGTTAAGGGAAACCATGCTAAAATAAGGAGACACCTTTGAAGGAAATAATGTTGATTGTTATCTTCTATTTTAATAAATATAACTGTAACATATTGACCCTCGACCGAGCCGTCAATCAAGAGATTCACCTGTGTAAATAAGCGGAAGAACAGCGGAAGCAGGTGTACGTAAGACAATTATATAACCAGGTGCCCGAGGCGGTTCGAGCCTGTTGGAATCAGTTGGGGTTAAGATGCCGAAGAGAGAGCCAGCAGCAGACAGAGGGCTTCGGGCCCTCAGTGACACACGGTTGAGCAACCCCAGCCAAGATGAGAACGAAGTGCTACTATGTTCAGAAGAACTTTGGGTCAATATGTAGCAGTCTGTCCCCGTCCCCATCTCACTTCTCACACACAACCAACATCAACCCTTTCGAGAATAAAGTGTGAGAGGTATATTTTTATAAAGAAGTGTGTTCGTTCGTTCATTGAAGTCGTCATTGTGTTTGATTATGTTTCTGCATAGATTTGTATTATGTATATGTATATGTGCAGTATATGTATGTGGCTATACAACATAACATCTTTTTCAAAACAACTTTATATATATATATATATATCGCAATTACATTCACTTTCTCACTTGAGAGAAGTAGGAACCACCTTATTCCACCATCAGCTGTGAGTTGAATAGTTTCACTTCTCCAAGGCTGGTTTTGTCTTTGAATAAGTCATGAAAGTTAATTTGCCATTAAAAAAAAACAACTACGTGTGTGTGTTTGTATGTATATATATATATATATATATATATATTGCTGTGGGTCCAAAGAGAGAATAAAAATATTTTAAAATGAGTAGGTTCATGAAGAGATTTATGTTTTTTAAGATTTATTTATTTATCTATTTATTTATTTTGTTCTTCATACGTGTATGTTTCCAGCTTGAACATGTATGGCACAAGGTCTTGTTATTGGGATATTCAATGAGACTTGAATTCACTTGTGTTTGTAGTTTAAATGGTTTTCAGTGATTTATTGAAGGATGAAACTAACTATAAGCTAATAGATACAAACATAGACAATAATATAATATCACGAAATCACCAAATTCTGCAAAATACACAATAAATCACTTACTAGAAAAGACGAAACCTTCCAAAAAATTTATACATCCATAACCAGTAACTTCTACAGACTACCAAAAATTCAAAGAAAAAAGTGCCGTGGAAACACAAAAATCAGCAAATTAGCACAGAAGGAGTTTAAGACGAGACACGACTAGGTCAGCGAGGCGATCCACTTGGAGATGTGCAAACAATTTAAATTTGACCATACGAACAAATGGTATATGCACAATACAGCACCTGTTCTAGAAAATAACACACATAAACTCCTATAGGACTTTGACATACACACGGATCATATTATGGAAATGCCCATGGGGAGACATCAACGAATTATACAACCTACTACAAAACTTACACACAAAAATAAAATTTACTATAGAACAAAGCTCAAAATAACTACCATTTTTATACATCCTTATGAAAAACGTAAATGGCCAAATCATCACAGACATCTGCCACAAAACAACTGACATCTAACAATACCTTCGCTTCAAAGCAACCACTCCAAAAACTCTATAAAATCCATCCCTTGCACTCTAGCACAAAGAATACACACAATAATCACGGATAAAAACCTGGAAAAAATGCCTTAAACTATACACACCTCTAAACGAGAGAGGATACCCAACAACACTAATTAATAAAGGATTGGAATTAGCAGAAAAAATACCCCAAAGAGAATTAAGGAAGCCCAAAAAGCACAACAATGAGAAACGCCAAGCAGACGTCGCAAACTACTACAAAGACAACCCAGAACTATTTACAGAAATAATGAAAAATCTAGAAAATACATGACACCACAAAAATTATTAAAAGCCAAAGACAAGCCAAGAATCTTAAAAGAATACTCAACTTTTCTACAATCGGAGAAAAAACAATACAAGGAGTTACCAAATGCTATAGTAAACGATGCAAAATATGTGATATAATTATAGAAGGAAAATTCTACACCTTTCAAAACCCGGAAACAAAGTTCAAATTAAAGACTTATGCTGTAACTGAAAAAAACGTAGTCTTTATAATTGAATGTAGCAAATGCAAAGAAGCATACATCGGGTCAACACAGGCCCTTAATACAGGGACATCACTATACAGCAGTAATATCAAAATAGAAGGAAACAGATAATTAAATGTATCAAAACACCTATGCCAATGTAGTCGAAGTAAATTTAAGATTATGCCAATATATCAAACAAACGACTACACGCTACTTCAAATAAAATAACTTTTTAGATAAATCTAAATCAAAGTTGAATAAAACATGAATCGTACACGCACACAAATAGAAACAAACATATATATATATATATATATATATCAAGACACACATTCACACATACAGAGAGAAAAAATAACTATAAGTGAAATCCAAAACCACTCCAACACAAACACACACACAACGTATCAAATATCAAAAGTAGATGAGGTGTAAAGTACGGTAAGAGAAACACACTTTAATAAAAAAAAAGGAGCAAACTTCATAAAAAAACAACAACCAACTGAAAACCAATCAAACTACAAACACACGTGAGTTCAAGTCTCATTGAATACCTCATTAACAAGGTCTTGTGCCATACATGTTCTCTGACGCAAGCATCAAGTTGGAAACATACACGTATGTAAGAACGAAATAAGAAAATGAATTCAAAAAAATACAAATCTCTTCGTGGGCCTACTCATTTCAATATATATATATATATATATATATATATATATATATATATATATATATAAAGTCGCTGTTTTTAAATCATTAAATATATATATAAATAATATATATATATATATATATATATATATATATATATAATCGCCTTTTTAATCATTGAATATGTGTGTGTATGTGTTTTAGTGTATCTGAGTGTGCTTGTGTATGTTTGTGTTTATATATATATATATATATATATATGCATGCAAATTCATATTTATTTCTCAATATCTCTCTTAAGTCGTATGTCATCTATTCGCCTGTACGGAAAGACCCCAGCAAACATATACTTTATTGGTCTCTGTACTTGAATGTATTATGTATAAACTTACCTTTTGTGTATGACTATTTTTATTATATAATTGGGAAGATTCTGAATATTTGTCGATATTTGAAGGTTATGCGCACTCACTCCGGCGAAGTACAAGCTATCAACATTTTCTATCATCAAAGTCATAATTGAATTATCTCTGAAAGGCGCGTCTCGAATCTTGGAATACCCGTTTCCCCTTTCCGAGTTCCCTTCGTGCAATTATACGTAAATAAAACACATCATAGACTTTGATCGATTCTCACCCTCATAACACATACCCTCATGTGCTCGAAAAACGACCCTCGAATATTCATTGTTTCTGAAAACAGGTTTTTCACACTCAAAATTTTCGCGGTTGTTTTAAAAGATGCATATAACACTTCACTATACTTTAAAAAAACATTCGATTCAAAGAAAGGACTCAAATGATCTTGACGCAAGTCGGAACTTGAATGTTTTCTTTCATTTGCAATTTCTTAAACTTTAAATGAATTTATTTACAAGGATTTTTTGAAAGAGAATTAGAAACAATTTCTTATCGACCGTGTTTCTTGAATATTACTTTTTTTTTATTTAATCATTTTCTTCTCGTATATACAATAGCGGGTCGTCACTAAGGCCGAATTTATTAGTTGAAGATTGATCGGAAATTTTCCTAGTATATTATTTAATTTATGTTAACAACAATATTCACGGCTTAATTAACAGCATAAGTAAAATTAGGTTGAAATATATATATATATATATATATATATATATATATATATATATATATATATATATATATATATATAACGTTAATATGAACTAATCAGTCAACTAATCGATCAACATATTCTCCTTCCTTCTCAGACGTCATATTCGACCGTTGATTGATGGTTGGTTTCCTTGTTTAATGGCATATCAACCTTCTCTACCGTTGAATATGACCATTTATACCCAACTGGTATAAGCTGCTTGGCTGCTTTCGTAACCATGTGGGTTTTGCCACTTTCATCTTATCTTCATTGGAAAACCTCTATCCTTTGAGTACTTTATTAATGTGTCAAAAGAGGTAAAAGTCTTAGAGTGCAAGTCAGGACTGTCGGTTGGATGAGGCTGTCTATTTGTGTTAATCTATCAAATCATTTAACTCAAAACCAAAAAAACTCTGAAGGTTATCATAAATAGTTAAATAGTTGTAGAAGTCAAATAATTTCCTTCTTCTTCTTCTTCTTCTTCTTCTTCTTCTTCAAGAACCATATTGAATATAATATGATGCCCAGGATGTAACGTCTATGCTGTCGAACCCAAATGTTAAGAGGGTAAGTCTTTAATATGATAATCTGAAAATGACATAAATGTCGTTGGTTGTAAACAAAGGAAATTCAAGTATCATTGAAGACATCTGCAAATAAGTCAGATTGTAAACAATATATTCCGTACTGGAAACAAACTGGCATCAAGAGAATCTTCACGTACTGTGGTCAGAGAAAGCAACGAGACATTTGCTCCTTTGGAAAGAATTAATTACTCAAGGACTCTAGATGAAATTCTAATTGATATTAGAATAAACAGGTAACAGAAATTTTCTTTCGTCTCGGCAGCAGGCCCCAAAATACCCTATGATTAAAGAAAATCAGTTTCTACTATTGTTTAGTAGACATTAGTATCATTAGTTGTCTGAATTTGAGACGAAGTTTGATGATTTGTATCATTAAGGGTTTTCGTACTATTGTCTTCATCTTTATTGTTATTTCCACAACGTTTCGACCAAGATGTCCTCCGGCCTTTTTCAGGTTTTGTCAAACTCGGGAACTAACACGGTCTAACAAGTTCAAACTACGTCCTTTATTGAATCCAGGGGGTCACCTGTTCTGATTCCGTTAACCGTAACCGGGTACAAGTATTAAGTATTTCTGCATTGTTACTAGGCTGCAGTCAGGATTGAACCTGCCACCTCCAGATGATTGTCTCCTTAGAAGATTAGGAAACCAACGCAAATAAAATACAGACAACTAATTCAACATTACTCTAAGCTATCACACATATATGGCCTTCCAAAAATTTATAAGTATGGTATTCCATTGAGACCCATTGTTAGCAACCAAGGTTCAGCTTGTCACCCATTGAGCCGCTTCCTTATAGAGATCATCAGTCCACTAACCGGTAAGTCATCATCATATCTTAAGAATTCGTTCCACTTTGAGGAGACAATCAGTGATTCTAAACATATAATGAATTTGGATGTAGTACGAGGTGCACACGATAAGTTTCCAGACTTTTTTTTGTATGGGTACATTTATTGATAGCACACACATGAAACTCTTATCCCCTTCGAACTAATCTCCTCCGACTACAATGCATTTGTTGTACCATTCCAACAACTTCTGGTAGGCCCCATGGAAATCCTCTTGTGTGAGCGTGTCAATGACCTTCGTCACAGCATCTTTCATCTCCTCAATTGTCTCATAACGTCAGCCTCTGAACTTAGGGAATGACCAAAAGTCACAAGGAGCAAGCCCTGGACTATAAGGAGGCTGAGAAACTGTCTTGATGCCCATCTTGGTCAAATAGTCTCTGACAAAGATGGAGTTGTGGACTGGTGCATTGTCCTCGTGGAAATGCCACTGAGCCGATTTGAAGAGTGCTGGCCTCTTCCGACGGAATCTCTTGCTGAACTCCCTTAAAACCTCAACATAGTAACCCTAACCCTAACCCTTTGGCCAATCAACTTTGGTGTATTGACTTCCTTACTCCTCCCATACCTCTCATCATCACTCACAGACTCCCTGGCTTCCTTGAATCTCTTATGCCACTCAAAAACTGATGATCGATTCATGCAAGATGGTCGAAAAGCAGGGTGAAGCATTCCATACGTTTCTGTGGTATTTTTTCCAAATTTAAAACATAATTTTAGTGCATATCGTTCTTCTTAATTGTCAGATTGCATTTTTGAAATTGACCAGCTGTGACAATCAGGCTTTAGTAGGGTGTATTCCAATTGCTGCTGTAGCTGTTCCTTTGAACCTGAAATCATAAAAATTGGTCAGTCATCTCATAAGATGTATAGCAATCACATACTGAATTTTCAAGAGTCTATGACAATTTTAAAAGCCCAAACGAAAAAAGTCTGGAAACTTATCGTATGCACCGGGTAAGTCGGTTTACAAAGGTAGCTACTGATGAGAAACTTGCTGTAGTACGGGAGAAACTGGCAGCAGATCGCTTGCTGGAAGAAGGCACTTTTTAATCCCAATAGATAATCTAATAGAAATGTTGACTTTCTGTGTAGAGAGAACCTACTTCGGGATGGGATCTGATATACACCGACAAGAAAAAGGACTGGCTATGGGTTTGCCATAGTCACCAGTATTGGCTAACATATACATGGAATACTTCGAAGAAATGGCATTAGGATCTACATCACTAAAGCCATTTGTGTGGCTTAGATACGTAGATGACACATTCATTCTCTGGCCTCATCAGGAAGATGTTCAGATATTACTTGATCACGTGAACTCAATCCGAGCATCTATACAGTTCACTATGGAGAAAGAGCAAGATAAACAATTTACCCTTCCTCGATGTATTAGTAACACGCACAGAGCAAGGATTCAGGTCATCCGTGTATCGAAAGCCCACTTTCACTGGGCAGTTCCTGAATTTCAACTCTACTTGTTATATTTTGACCTTCGACCCGGCCCAAAAATGCTATTCCAAGGTGATACACCGGAAGGAAGAGACACATTCCAATGGCCAGTAATCGAAAGAGATCGCGTGGGTGGATTAAGGCTAATGATATGAGACAAGGTGAAGGTCCCATTGTGCCACTACAGTGATGCACCGGAAAAGAGTGACCTGTGAACTGCATGACAGTTATTTCCGCTTGATGACGATTAAACATTCGATTTCAAAGATCCAGTGGGCGATCGTGTGGGCGTTGAATTATTATTTAACTCAGTTGAGTTCGAGTCCCAGAGCAGTTGCCAGTAGAATTCCAGACACCTAGAGACCAGATGTGGTAGGGAAAGCCACACCCGACCGAGGGGGTCCTCGGAAAACCCCCGATGAAGTGGACCCCAACATAAGGAGAACAAGAAAGACACAACGTGACGGTCATAACAGTGGGGTCAAAATATGAAGTTTATGTTCGGTCTCCAGCACCCTCTCACATGCAAACCTTGAACAACCCTTTTGAACCCTTGCAATAAAGTGAGAGGTGAATATTTTTTAAAGAAGTCTTCTTGTGTCTTCCTTCCTGCGTTTTCCTTCCTGCGTTATAATTGCGTCGGTATGTATCCAGTATATATATGTATATTCTGCATGGATCAGCAGATGACTATATAACATACTTACGGTAAAGAAAGGATAGTCCGTTGCTTACAACATCGAGCAAAAACCATTAGTAGCGATACTGATGCATTTCAAGAAGTAAGGATTAGTTTAAGACACAACCTCCATCACAATAATTACCCAGAGCGCATAACATCGGCAACAAGAAACCTGGATAGAAGGATAGAGGACAATACTCGAAAACTTATCACAGTATGTCAGTCCTATGTCAAAGGACTAGCCGAAAGGATCCAAAAGATATGTAGTCCATATAACACCAGGACAGTATTCACAAGTGGTTCAACTGTCCGGAGATATCTATTCCGGGTCAAGCCACCAACGGAATTCAACAAGATCGAGAACTGTGTTTACTCCATCCCTTGCAGTTGCGGTAAAATATACAAAAGCGAGACAGGTCGCTCAATAAAAGTAAGGCTAGAAGAACATCGAAAGGCAGTAGTACGAGGTGAGATTGAAAAGTCGGGTATGGCGGACCATATATGGAAGGAAAATGGAAATCATCTGCCTTTTTGGGATGAAGTTGAAATAATTGATAGATCTGAACATTGGAAAATTAGACGCCTTAAGAAATCAGCACATATGTTGGGCTACAATGATCTTCTGAGTAGATCAAGTATACAGTTGAATACAATATGGGAACCGATAATTAAAAAGATTAGATTAAAAGAAAAAAAAAGAAAATCTGAATAGGATCACAGGGAAAATATCAGATGTAATAGTGATCAAGTAAGAAAACCTTTTAACGATAAAAATTAGTGTCACTTTTTTTTCCCAGAACAAAACTATCACATCTCACGATTTGTGTTCCGTAGTGATCAGCACAACATGAATAGTATCATTTTTATCTTTTATTGATAAAGAAAAAAGTAATTTCTAATAAACTGACACTACAGACCAACACTAGCATCAGAAAAAAAACATCCAAACCTTCTCTATGCTTTAGCGTTTCTGTCAGTATCTACATGGCGATTAGAGTTCTGAAGAGCAAAGTCCTCAGCGTCTTCAAATGATAAAAGACTGCCGTCATCATTGAACGAAAATTGTAATTTTTTCTTCGTTATATTTTTCGGATTTCGACAAATAAACCCTATTAAACATTTTCGGAGAAGAACAGGAGGGTGAGCAAGCAAGAAAAATCCAAGTTCACCTGTGGAAATATTTCGGACATTTTTGTCACATATCACTCGATTTGTTATCCACAACATCTTTATCAAGGATGCCTCTTGGTAAAAGAGAGTAGTAACGACCGACAAAACCAGAACACAGAAGAGAGATAGAGAGACAGAAACAGAGAGGTGGGGGAAGAGAGGAAGGGAGATCGAAATTACTCTTGAAATAATCTTTGAAATAATAGCAAAGTTAGATAGAGGACATTTATCATTTCCTCAATTATCAGTCAACACAGAGACAATAATAATAATAATAATAATAATAATAATAATAAGAAGAAGAAGAAGAAGAAGAAGAAGAAGAAGAAGAAGAAGAAGAAGAAGAAGGAAACTTTAAGAGGGAAACAGAATCTCTCCTAATAACAGCACAAAACAACGCCGTAAGAATCAATCGAATCAAAGCGAGAATAAATACGAGCAGACGCAACAAAATAGCAAATGTTGGCTATGCCATGACAGTGATGAAACCATCAATCACATAATAAGCGAATGCAGCAAATTAGCACAGAAGGAGTATAAGACGAGACACGACTAGGTCCACTGTGATATGTGAAAACAATTTAAATTTGACCATACGAACAAATGGTATATGCACAATACAGCACCTGTTCTAGAAAATAACACACATAAACACCTATAGGACTTTGACATACATACGGATCACCTAATCTCGGCCAGAAGACCAGACCTAATAATAATCAACAAAAAAAAGAGAACTTGCAAAATTGTCGACTTTGCTGTAACGGCTGACCACAGAATAAAACTGAAAGAGAGTGAAAAGAAGTATAAGTACATCGACCTTGCTAGAGAACTACGGAACATGCAGGTGACAATTTTACTAATTATAATTGATGCGTTTGGAACAGTAACTAAAGGATTACTTAAGGGACTGGGGGACTTGGAAGTTAACGGACGAGTGGAGACCATCGAAAATACTACATTAATGAGAACGGCTATAATACTGAGAAGAGTCCTGGAGGCTTGAGGAGACTTGCTGTCACTCAAACTCCAGCGAAAGACCATCAGCTAACGCTAATGTGAAAACTTTAATGACCAAATAATAATAATAATAATAATATAAATAATAATAATGTGGAAAATGAGATGAACAAACTCCTCAGGGATTTTGAGATACGAACGCATCACCTAATTTCGGCCAGACAACCACTCTTTATAATAATCAACAAAAAAAAAAGAGTACTTGCAAAATTGTGGACTTTGCTGTCCCGGCTGACCACAAAGTAAAATTGAAAGAAAGCGAAAAGAAGAATAAGTACCTAGACCTTGTTAGGGAATTGAAAAACTTTGGAACATGAAAGTGACGATTATACCAATTGTCGCTGGTACTCTTGGTACAGTCATCAAAAGTTTAGTAAAAAGGCTGGAGGACTTGGAAATAAGAGGATGGGTGGAGACAATCCAAACTACTGTATTGTTGAGATCGGCCAGAATACTGAGAAGAGTGTGGAGCATTTAAGAGACTTTTTGCCACTCAAACTCCAGGGAAAGACCATCGGCTAACGCTGATGTGAAAAATTTTCAAGGAGTTACATAATAATAATTTGGTGTCCCTGGAACGGTCCCAAAAGGCTTGGATAAAGTTCTTGATTAATTGGCAATCAGAGGAAGAATCGAGACCATCCAGATTACAACATTGTTAAGATCGGCAAGAATACCGAGAAATGTCCTGGAGACTTGAGGAGACTTGCTGTTTCTCGGACTCCAGTGAAAGATGCTTGAGTGAAAAATTCGATAAGATAAAAAAAATAGTAACCAGAAGCCTTTTTCATCGACAAAATGAAAAACTAGAAAGAAATTTTGAAAAAATTGTATAGGATTTAATGGTGACAATGATGAAATATAAACTTATAATTGTTAAGGAAAATAAATTTACTTTATTTGATACCAGTGTTCCTTATTTCATCTGGGTTAAAACTTCTCTTATAAGACTTATTTAAAAGTCAACCTTGCTATCCATTTTTCAAAAGAATGCAACTGTCGTCCGACAACCTGTAATTGAAGTAGCTAAATCAAAATACTGTTGTCTTATCTTTTTTATTCTAATGTTTAATTTTGGCTTTGCAATGGATTTTAAAAGATTTTTTTTTTTCATTTCACCTTGATTCACGTTTCTACTTGTTTCATTACTGAGATATGATAAACGTTTTTAGTCTCTTTAAATTCTCACTTTTAGTGCTGGCCTTCAATTTTACAAGTCTAAGTGAATTGTTTGAAACGTTTAAAAAATTCACATTGAAGAATTTATAAATTCATACGCAAAATATCTAAAACAATCATTTCAACTGATACTCTCTCTCTCTCTCGGCTTAGAGTTTTGTCTTGTGACAAATACTGTTGCATAAAATATACGTAAATTTTACCCTGGTACCCTTTAGGATATCGTCTTTTATTTATAAAAAAAAGCTATATACTTATATACTGGGAGACGTGTATTTGTGTGAATATTGCAAAGACAGAGAGAGAAAGAGGGTAATTAAAGTATAAAGAAAAACTGTTATATGAATATATTTACATCTTTGAAACATTGGATTCATGAGTATCAACGAGTGTAACTCATGGATTTGAAAATTTTGTAACTTAAAAATTATAAGAGTTTTCAAGTGAATATGAACATAAATATTTTCTTTACCTGGAAGATGCAAGCCGGAGATAGATAGATAGATAGATAGATAGATATGAATAGACATAGACAGCTTACTATCTCGTCCGATAGATTCATTGACCGCGTATAACCAATGTTTTCTCATAAACATGAGAATATTTACATTTGATTAAAGTTGCAACAAGCATTTAAATTTTATTGTAAACTGACACAGGATATTCTCTCCTATTTATTTTATATATTTAGTTATTCAATCTATTTTATAGTTTTCTTAGGAAAATATATTTCCCTCTGATGTAAGCAGTTTTGACGGATTTTTCTCAGAAACTTTACTTTCATCATGTGTTTTAATTTTTTTTAACTTTGTATCATTTTACTGTTTTTGTTATTGGCTTTTTAAATGTCACTCATTCTTATTTCGTTTAGTTTTCCTCACTTTTATCTTTTAGTTTCCGCCTTCTTTCTTTATTCAACTGAATTCATCGTCTCGGACTCGGCTGTCTCTATAGAGCAAATTCTGTTCTACAAGAGTTCACTAGATGATGTCGACTTTCCAGTTGACGAGAAATAGAAGGGAGAGTGAGGAAGAGAGACTTAGAAAAGTTGTGAAACCTGTTAAATGAATGAAATAATGAAAAGCAAAAATAATTTAACAACCAAGGACAGTATGGATTCCAAGTATTTCTAACAATAACATTTTAATATATTACTGAGAAAAGATCTGACTAACAAATATGAAACTGCTTTTCAATTTCATGACAGATAAGATCCACTTTCATATATATATATATATATATATATATATATATATATATATATATATATATATATATATATATAATGTCGTTTTTCATTGATCATTGAAGAGTATCGGTGATAAAGTATATATACATATAAGTTAGGATAGTTTTGATAGCGTTGATACAGAATCAACGGCACTTGGTGACAGTCAGTTTCTCGTCAATGAAATCATCGGACTATGTGGTTCCTAAATGATTGGTGTTGGTGGGGGATGTTTAGAAGGACGATCTTGTTTGTGGTGCATGTTGAGAAGGACGATCTTGTTTTGGGGGCATACTGAGAAGTGGGTCTACATTATAATAAGTGTATAATTATATGACTATATTGTATTAGTTTTGTGATTTGTTAATTTATTGACGCTGTCACGTTTAACTAGCAAAAATATGTGCCCCTCGGTTACAAATATTTAGTTTTAATGTAAGAAAGTATTAGATTAGATTAAAAAGACTAATAAAACTAAATAAAAACGTATATAAAAAGATGACTGATATTCTTATTTTCCTTTAATATATTTCTATATAAATTCTTACTTCTTTATCATTACTTTTTATTAATCATTAAATTTATTTAAGATAGATGGAGTATAATCAAAAAGCATATATTGGACGAATACTCTTCCCATCATTTTTGGCTTTCAGTGATAATTTTTCTTATTTAACTATTTAACTTGATTTGACTGTAAAGAATAAAATTACAGTTATTTATTTTTTCGAGGGATTTTATTTACGATTTATCGATTGGATTTTTGCTGATATTCAGTAAAAATAAAAATAAACTATTAAAAATCCATAAAAGCAAACATATCTTTATTGAAATCAAATTTTAAGATCAATGTGTAAGTTAGCTTTACTTTTCACTCTGTAAACCGCTATTTGGTTGTGTATATATATATATATATATATATATATATATACATATATAACACGTCACTTAATAAGTCCCGGGTCTAACTAATAAAACAACAACTTGTAGACAATATTCGACTTTATTCATCAACATATTCTCCTTCTAGGCTAATGCACTGATTCCAACGCTTCTCTAACAATCCAATGCCCTTTTTGTAGAACTACACCCAGTTTCCGATATCACGTCTTTATTGGAACCAAATCTCTTTCCTTGGAGCAATCGTTTGAGGTTTACTAGCATCCAGTAGTCTCTGGGGGCTATATATGGTGAAAATGGGGGATGCGGAAGCAATTCGAAGTGCAATTCATGTAGTTTGCTAACGTTGCGATCGACTTGTGACACAATGCCTTGTCTTGGTGAAAGAGAATTTTTTTCTTCTTCCTTTGTGACCGTTTTTAGGGGGCGATTTCTTCCTGCAAACGCACCAATAATGCTATATAATATTCACTATTGATGGTTCTTCCTTTCTCAATGTAATCGATGAACAAAATACCTAGCGCATCCCAAAATACGGTGGCCATAACTTTGCCTGCTGATGTTTGCGTCTTTGGTCACTTTAGACGGTATGCTGCTGTCCACTCAGTTGACGGCCAATTTGACACCGGAGTGAAATAGTGGATCTATGTTTCCTGCATTGTCACATTACGCAAATTTGTTGTGTTGAAACAGTTGCAAACAACTCTCTGAATCGTCGATGCGTTATTAATTTTGATCGATTATGGGCAAATGCTACAACCACTTTGAACACAGCTTTTGCATTGACGAATGTTTATGGAAAATGATGAATACACTGCCTTCTGATATCTCCAACTCCTCAGCTATCTTACGCAATCTCAATCTACGATCGGCCAAAACGAGTTTGTGGAGTTTTTTGGTATTTTCTGGGACAACTCCCGAATTTGGGCGACCTGAGCGTTCAGCATCATTTGTATCTGTGCGGCTTCGTTTAAAATCAGCATACCACCCCCTAACCGTTGTTTCTGACGGAGCAGAGTCAGAATAATACTTATCAAACCATTGCTTTGCTTGAACAGTATTTTTCCGTCAGAAAGTAATGCTTTATCGACACATGAAATTCAGATTTTTACATTGTTTTGAAAATCTACACCAGTAGCTTCACTTAAATAACTGAAATTTGTAAACTAATAATCTGATTGGGCTCAATTTTGACACGTGCCATTTGAAGGTTAGTACTTTATAAAAATCATATGTATTTTTATTTGTCACGTCATCTATATGTCAGGCCTGTGAATTATTGAGTGTTGTGTTATATGTGTGTGTTAAGACACAAATAAGACGAGCAGTATTAATAATCCAAACAATCCTATTGATAACTAAAATTTTGATAAACATGCAATAATGGAGAATATAACTAAATAACTAAGGCAAATGTGACATCGATGGTGACGTAGTTTTGGTTACAAAAATATAATCTCCATTATAAAAAGATTTATTATTTCTTAGTGTTTGATTCATTATTGTACATCTTGAGTATTTTTTACATCAGTTGAAGTTCGTTCACTGGAGTCTGAGTGACAGTATGTCTCCTTAGGTTTCCTAAGGTTTCAGGACTCTTTTCAGTATCTTGTCACATCTCAATAATACTATGGTCTGGATGGGTTTGCTTTGTCATCTGATTTTTAGTTTTTCCTGTCCCTTTTGCAATCGTGCCAACTACAATTGATATAACAGTCATCATGTTCGACAGTTTTCTTCGTCCTCTGGCAAAGTCTAAGTATTTGTCTCTCATTTCACTTTTTTTTCACTCTGCCCTGCGCTAGAATGGCAAACTCCACAATTCAGCAAGTTCTCTTTTTTTCGATTTTTTTTTTTTTTTTTTTGCTTAATAAACTTGTGTGCTGGTCGGTATTTGGTGATCTTTTTGTATCTCGAAATCCCAGAGAATTTTTTACGTCTCATTCTCAAAGATCGATTCTGATGTGGGAATATACCGTTTGGTAGTATCGTAAATTTCAATTTCTTGCATAATTCCCTGTGAATCTCCTTAATCTCCCATTCGAGTTTAGACTTGTTCTCGTTTTGCCATGGGTTGCTATATTCACTGATTATGTGATTAATCATTTCGTCTTTGTTACTAACTCAGACTTGTAATTCCGTTACGTACAACAATTCTGGCTTTAATGTTATTGGTCCTTGTTATGTTGTTTTTCTACTGTAAGAAGACCTTTAGTTTTTTCTCTTTAGCTTATGTCTCTTAGCCATATCTATGTCATCTCTTTCGGAATTTAGTCAGTTTGTCTTTTGAAATATATATGCGGTTGTTTTTCTTCCCATTTTTGTTTCGTAATTTTTGTTGTTGTTGTTATTGTTGTTGTTGTTCTGTTTGCCTTTATGTTGTTAGCGTTGATATCGGCCGCTATAATTAGACCCTTTTTGCTCTTTTTAATGTAGTCCTCAAATACTTGGCTTGATTCATCCACGTTATCTTAAATGCTTAACGTCTACCTCCTTCATTTCTATACATATAGAGTCTGTCTATGAATTCTCTCGGATGTAAAGCCTTGTGCATTGTCATCAATTTTCTTATCCACTGGTCCATTACTCTAAGTTCCTTCCTCATCCATATTAGAATGGTCACGAACATCTTACAGGGGGACAACTCAGAGGTTTATCTCTTTAATAAGATCCCTGCTAGAGAACTTAGTTTCCAGAAGTTTTTGGGTTAGTCTGAGATAATCTTTTTAAAGTTTTTCTTTCATTTCTCTTTGTTTGATGGTGTCCTCTTCCACTATTTCCAAGAACTTCTAATTTTCTTTTTCTCTAAGTGTTCCTATTTTTTCCTGATTTGACAGATCTATTCCTTCTATTAATTGTCTTTTTCCACTTTTCATCGTAAACATTGCATAGTTTTCTATGCCGAATTCGATTTCTATATCCTGACAGTATATTCTTATTGTTTGTATCAGAGTCTTGAATTCGTTTTAATTTTTGCAAACAGTTTGCAATCGTCCATGTATATTAAGTGATTTATTTTTTCTGACGATTTTGTAAATTTCTAGCCTTCAGGGCATTTTTTTAAGTATGTGATTGAGTGGTATCATTGCTATTACAAATAGTAATGGTGAAAGTGCATCTCCTTGAAAGATGCCTCACTGGATTTTCACCTTTGGTAAAATGTTTCCTTCCTCTGTTACTTCCACTTTTCAATTTTTCATGACTTCTGCGATGAAGTTTATAATTTTATCGGATATCTTTTATATTTTCAGGCAATCTATTCGCCAAATTTACAGAACCATATCATTGACCTTTTCCTTATCAATCCATGTCATGCCTTGCTTTCCTTTTATCTTATAATTCTTATTTATTTATTTTATCTTATAATTCTTATTTATTTATCTTAATCTATTAATTTTCATTTATCATGTATATTTTTATACACAAAAGTATATAAAAGATTAACCAGCATTTAAGATCATCTTGAACTGATGATTGCATAGGCGGGAAATTGATAGTTGCTAAGCACCATTGGTTCTATGTCTAATCTATCTAAACTTTTGATAGATAGATAGATAGATAGATAGATAGATAGGAGGTGCCCGTAGTTTTTAAGAGGTGCCCGTGGTGTAATAGTTATCGTCGTAGGAAATGGACTCGGCGACACGAGTTCAAATCCTGGACGAAACTGATTACATTTCACATAGCACTAATACCCTTGGAAAAGGTATGAATCCAATTATTCTCCCTCCAGCTATGGGTAAATAATAGGACAGACTAGGTTCTTCAGCCTTGCAGAGACAACTAGTCAAGAAGAAAAACTGAATTCAAACCTGTTAAACTCTACTTAAAAATTGACCTTGTGTCATATCCTTCCCGTGCGGACGGGTTGGTAAATATGGATAGATAGATAGATATCTATCCAATAAACAATTACATCCTACAATTTACTTAAATAAAGTTAATTTTCTAAAATCAAACACATCGTAGTTTTATTATTGCTAATGGAACATCTTACAATCAGTTTGGCAATAAACTGGACGATATTGAAAATCTATCTACAAAAATAATATTGCATAAATATATATGAAAGGTATACTTTTTTTTGGACTGCAGCATATATCCTTAGTTAGAGAATCTCAGTTTCGAGTAGGATTTCTTTGAAAACAAAACCAATATTATGTATGCGGATTCTCTATTTTAAAATCATGTTATTACTTGTTTGCACATGTGACACGAGACAAGAAGGACGTAAGAGCGTAGCAACACATAAGATAAAACCTAATCGTAAACTTTTAAATCAGGTTCAGGAAGTGTTGACCTTAAATGTCTTGACAAAAATTAGGATAGTGTTGCTATGTTAATAACAGTGGTAGCTTATACTTTAGTGCAATATTCTGAGACAAAGACAGAGTTACAGATATTTAGATGATTTGTATTTCAGATTAAAAACATACGAAGAAAAGGCCAAAAAAAGATGGAAAAATGATACATGTTGAGATAGAGATCAATATGAGTGTACAAGAAAAAAATCCGGGTTCAAGATCTTGATCATGAGAGAAATTCGAATTATCTCTCTCTCTCTCTCTCTCTCTCTCTCTAAATCCAATCTAAATCTATATATAATGGTCTAATACTTACCGTGGTTGAAAATAGACACGGCAACTCGAACTCAAATACTGGACAAGGCTGTTTGATTTCACAGAACATTAAAGCCATTAAGAAAGATATGGATCCAACTCTACTCCCTTCAGATATGGTCAAATAGTCAGGCAGATTGGGCTCTTTAACCTTGATATGGCCAGTGGTCTAGGAAAACAACCCTCTAAATTCAAGCCTGTTAAAATCCGCTTAGAAATTGACCTTGTATCACACCTTGTTCGAGTGGAGAGGTTGATGTATATATACATATATATATATATAGAGAGAGAGAGAGAGGGAGAGAGAGAAAGAGGCAATTGGAATTTTTGCTTTAATTTTTTATCATCGATACCCTCCTGATGATTATGTTCGAAAATTCTATGTGCAAATCACGTTCTTTTTCGTTTTAAGGTGCACATGCATTATATTATTCTCAGTATTGACTATTGTTCTTACTTTCAATTACGATTATTGACGTTTTAGTTTTGAACGAATTGTGCTTAAATAATTCTTTTTAACTAATATATGTATGTATGTATGTATGTCTCCACAGAAAACAATGACAGATGCAAACTACATAGTTGAACTAGTGCTTCTTGGAAATACATCGGCCCAAGCGGAATCCCTGCAGCATATCATGGAACAATCAGCAAGAGGCATTGGCCCCAATGTAAATGTAGATAAAACAGTGTTCGTGTGTTTGAAACAAAATAGATCCAGCTCCAGTGGCAACCCTCTCTCATAGGAAATTAATTCACATACTTCGGTAGCAATATTCCATCTACGGAAAATGAGTCAACATCACCGAAGCGAAAGCATGGACTGCTATAGGCAAGTTGTCGGTCTTATAGAGATCTGATCTCTCAAATAAAACCGAGATTCTTCCAAGTTGTGACCGTTTTGGGACTACTGGATGGATGAACCCCTGGACTCAAACGGAAGGGTTGGAGAAAAAGCTAGACGATGAAGACATAAGAATACTATGTGCTGTCATGAATAAAACCTGTAAATAGCAGTCAAGTTAGCAGCAGCTGTACGGACTCTTACCTCCCATCTCATGAACCAGCAAAGTACGACGAACAAGACATATAGGCTATTGCTGGATAAGTAAAGATGAACTCAGACTAGTTATATAAAACAGCTCTGCGCAGACGCCGAGTGCAATCTAGAAAACCAACCATGAACAATAGACACAAGGGCAGGATGGCGAGAGAGGGACTCCATGCTATCAGGACTTGAGGGATATGATAATAACGACGAAATATATATATATATATATATATATATATATATATATATATATATATATATATATATATAATTATTGTTATATATATATATATATATATACGAGGATCATTAAATAAGTTTCCAGACTTTTTTTCGTATGGGCACTTTTATTGATAGCACACATATGAAACTCTTATCCCCTTCGAAGTAATCTTCTCCGGCTGCAATGCACTTGTTGGACCGTTCCAACAACATCTGGTAGGCCCCATGGAAGTCCTCTTGTGTGCGCGTTTCAATGACCTTCGTCACAGACCCTTTCATCTCCTCAATTGTCTCATAACGACAGCCTCTGAGCTGAGGGAATAACCAAAGGCCAAAGGGAGCAAGGTCTGGACTATAGGGAGACGGAGAAACGGTCTTGATGCTCATCTTGGTCAAATAGTCTGTGACAAGGATGGAGTTGTGGACTGGTGAATTGTCCTCGTGGAAATGCCAGTGATCCGATTTGAAGAGTGCTGGCCTCATCCAATGGAAACTCTTCCTGAACTCCCTTAAAACCTCAACATAGTAACCCTAACCCTAACCCTTTGGCAAATCAACTCTGGTCTATTGACTTCCTTACTCCTCCCACACCTCTCATCATCCCTCACAGACTCCCTGCCTTCCTTGAATCTCTTATGCTACTCAAAAACTGATGATCGATTCATGCAAGATGGTCGAAAAGCAGTCTGAAGCATTCCATACGTTTCTGTGACATTTTTTCCGAGTTTAAAACGGAATTTCTTTGCATATCATTCTTCTAACGTGTCCTCACGTCCAGATTTCATTTTTGAAATCCACCAGCTGTGACAATCAGGCCTTAGTAGGTTGTATTCCAATTGCTGCTGTAGCAGTTAATTTGAACCTGAAATTCTAAAAATTGGTCAGTCATCTCATATGATGTATAGCAATAACATACGACAATATTAAATGCTTGTACAAAAAAAAGTCTGGAAACTTATTGAATCCATCACGTATATATAATGATTGTTTATGAACCAAACAGACAAAAGTAAATACTTTAAAATGTCCTTAAATAATTCTAAATTTGGTATTTAGATTTTCATTATTACATATACTTGTGCTCTTCATGTTTTTCGGATATTTGCATCCACTCCAGATTATTTAACTGGTAAGTTAAGTTCAGGGAGTCCGTTCTAATCATAAAGATTGTTTTGATACGTTGTTTTCATTCTGTTTATTTCTAGTTTGTGTCTGTGAATGTCCCATTATAGTTAATAATCTCTAAAGTTTTCTGGTGCATGTACATGTTTTTCTGTGTATATGTAATTATATATTCAATGTGCATGTGAATTTTTACACGAGTATATATATATATATGTACACTCATATTTTCAATGGTATTGAGGATATTTTGTTTCTTCTTTCTTTATTTTTCCCTTTCTTGTACCTTCCACCATTGAAAATCAACTCCAATACTTTACACATAATACTTTATATGCTTTATTATTGTATCCATTCGAAGAGTTTAACGTAGAAAAAAAGTTTTTTTATTCAAGAAAAACATGTATTATTAACATGAGTTCTCTAACAAAAAATAATAATCAACGAAAAGTCATGTTACAGCAAGATGTTACTAATTTAATTTCTAAACATTAAAAGAAACAACGCTTAACAAATGATTATCCTCATGTAATTGAACATTAGTGATCAGGTTTAAAGATCATTCTTTCAAGTAAGATATGCTAAATATTTTCACAGACTTATCGATAAATTAACGTCAACAATCTGGAGAAAAAACAAAACTGTTTAAACCAATAAATCTCTTTTCTGTTATATAGTCTAATCAGCTATACCAACTCTTACCATATGTAAATGTGTTGTATAAATTTTCATCTGATCCAAAATATTCTAAAACCCGTTATTTACCCAATTCCTAGACAAATATGTCAAGAGTTAATTTGAATAAGACAACAGTAAAGGTGCTGAAATGTATTCGGCCGAAACAAAAAGGAAATAATTTCTTTTTTGTTAGTTTTATCTTCAATTATGATGTATTTTCAGGAAAAAATATGCTCATAAAAGCATACGTTTGTAGGTTATTCATTTCTTTGTCGGCCTGATAACTTTTCAGCAACGATCTTCGGAATCATTAAACATGAAAATAAAAAGAATGCAGAATCATGACATTTAAGATTGAAAAGTTTGGTAACAGTATTTGTTTTAGTTTTTTTTCATTTAATGACACATCAGTCTTCGTGGGTTATTTAATGCCAAAGCACTCATTGTAGAAGAACAACTGAGATACCATTTAACCAGTAGGCGGATAAGGGTGACCCCCACCTTTTTCAAGGGTACAGGTACGAAAATGAATGTCATAGTGCAAATGAAGTTTGAATTCGTTTGCTATGATGTCACAGTCCAGTATGTTACCCCCTACACCACGGAAAACCCAGTGTCTGTTTTGTCACTTGGGTTCATATTCAGTTGTAAAATTAACAACCCAATATTGGAGATCATTGTTTTTGTTCCTTTTATTTTTCCAATATATTGACATTATATCAGCCATTGATGACTTTTTAACTAGGATCCTATCACTGCAACATCAATGGAAGAAATGTTTGGACTTCAAGGGGAACTATATCAAAAAATAAACTTCATTTGGTCACATTCCACGAGAATATCTTGGTCAGCCAATGAACATTTCGTATGTTGTTCCCCAAAGCCTCCGCCAACGGCAGAATATGTCACATGGTTAAAGAACGCAACCACCTCTTTTATTTACCTATAGGTGGGAGGAGAACCGATTGATTTATACCTGATCAATACAAAAAGTGTTAGTTTAGCATTATATTTACATTACACCTAGAAACCTGTGCTAAAAACTTAACATGATTTACAAATCTCAAAAATCATGATACAAAATAAAATCTCTGGGGTCTTTTTAGTAGCCACAGAAAAACTGGTGGCTGCAGCTCGCTCCATTCTTCAGTTATACGATGATTGACTGAAGGATTACTCTCCACTCCCCCAGAAGTTGGCTGTGTCACAAAGTCAATTTTTAAGCAGAGTGAAGCTGATTTGAATTCAGACTTTTCCTTTTCTAAGATTAGTTGCCTTAAAAAAAGCTAAAGAAAATGGTCTGCCCTACTATTTTCCCACAGCTTGGAGGAAAACAGATGCATTCACGCCTTTCCTAAGGGCATTAGTACGAAGTGAAAAACAGACTCGAAAAATCCGACCGAATGACGATAACCGTTACGTTAAGCGAGCTGCTGGTGTGTATCACTCCAGAAAACATTTCATTAATCTGATACCTAGGATATCTTTTTCATCAGACATTCTTTTGGAAATCAGTTGATCAACAAACATCTACAATCCATGCAAGAATTGAGCTGTCTTTTCATTTTGTAGCTGTACATAACAACGATCTTAAGTGTATTTTCTGGTGGAGAATTCCTTTGACAATTCTTCTTGTAGGGAAACATTTCTGGTTGTCTCAGTCTCATAATATTAGTAAAGCAGTGATTAGGTTTCAAAGTGGAAAATGATAAAAATGAAAATTTTCATAAGTCAATTCTTGTTAAAAAGACTTTGAAGACTTAATTTGTCGTCATTAAATTTGGGTCAACGTATAAGACGCGTTCAAAAAATATTGAGAATGAAACTCAATTAACCAAGATATAAATAAACGAAATACTCTTTCTGATATCTTTACAGCTTACGGGTGATTTCTTTAGCCATCCAGTTCGAAAGAGCAAGTTCCACAGCTAAATCACGAAATGAACCAGCATCTCGTATAAAACAGTTGACGGAAAAAGATGTTTGAGGCGTACCAAGGTTTGTGCATGATAAGGGTCAAAATCTAATGGAAAACGACCAATAACATTTACAGTGGATGGCACAAGTGCAGGAAGCTGGTTTTGGTCTGGTGTACTGATGGTGACATTCATCAACCATAGAAGAGAAGCTTTTAGTTATGACAATCAGAGCAATCTTTGAGATATGACCTTAGAAATTGATCTTTCGATGTCGGTGGTCAATTAAACCATCCACGAGATGCTGGAATATTCTTTCCTCGGTTTCCATTGAAAATGAATGAATGACGCCACGTTCTTCAAGGAGGGTATTTATGCTTTGGATCCCAACGAGATGACTCTTCGAAAGAGTATATATCCTCACCTTCTCCAACGCAGCAAATGCATCAACTTTGATGAAAAGTGTATTGATATGTAACATAGTAGTGCTGGTCACATATGCACAACCTTTTATTTGTGTAAGTAAAAAAAAGATATTGGATTAGTAAGTATTGGCACCATCATCATCATCATCATCATCATCAAGTGGCGCCATCAGCACAGATTTCACTCAGAATGATTACTCAAGAAAACTTTTATTCATTGTGGTTTCAATTTTATATTTGTATAAGTGTCATCGGTCTTTCGTTTTATAAAATCAGTCATTTGAAATCTTAGATATATTAAATGCCCTTTAAAAGCTTTATACCGGTAAAATCTCTCTGTACGGGAGGCAAATATTTCTTCGCAGATTCATGCACAAACAAGTCAAGTAGAGGAAATCAATTTATATACTTGCCTTCATTTTTGTCAATGGATTATGACGTGACCTTTCGTATTTTGTGTTGCTTTTGTTTTTATCTACGCAAATGTCGAAATGCGATTAGCAGACTTCTTTTATGCAGAGCAACAAAGATTTAAATAACAAAGATTAAAACTCAAGAAACAGACGAAACGTATCTTGAACAATAAACAGACTCAAGAAAATACAAGTAAAAATGATTATTTAACAATGCTGGCTAATACTGAATAATATTCAATTTATGCCATTAATATTCACCACTGATTAAAGGGAAGTGACAAAGAAGAGTATCATATGAAAGATAAATTTTCATTGGGTAAATCAAAAGTCTTTTATCATTAAGTTACGGATTTATTGATTCTTCTACAGAATCGACCATAAATAAGTATAACTTTACAATTAAAAAGAATATGTTAAATTTCTTCTTAATCAAACATACTAGAATTTTATTATTTCTAGTGGAATATTATAAAATCAAAATAGATATTATTAGATATTATTTATATACAAACCTGCAGCAATGAAACTCTATCAATAAAAATATATGTATCTGTTCCATAATACATGTATTTATGTTGTTGCTTAATGAAGTTTGCAATTTCATTTTTAGATGCCTAATTTCAACGAGATGTAGAATTCAATTATCAATGATGCCTAATAATATCCGTTTTGATTGTTTAATGTTTCAGTAAAGATAATAAATTCCCGATATCTTTGGTTCAAATAGAAATTAACTCGTTACTTAAGTTTTTATATGTTTTTATTTATGGGTGGTATTCTAAGTACGTTCTAAAAATAGTCTGGCACATGGTCACCTATTCATGGATGATACTGGATGCAAATTTTTATTTTTCCAAACAGATGTACCGTAATTTTTGTCTGAGATTTTTTGATGAAAAAATATTATAAGTTGATTTACACGAACCAGTTCTCCTATCTTGGTTTTTTGTTAGAATGTTTCGAACGCTTTATTCTCCGCTCTTCCGATAAGTATCATAGTTGGTAACTTTAAATAAATTCTGAACAAAAACCGTTATTCAGTCCACGGCTTTAAATTTTCATTTCGTTGTCTCTGTTGAATTATAATGATGCACTGTTTACCGGCAATTGTTTCCAGTCAGAAGAAAGTTAGTATCATTTCTATTGACTATCTCTCAGGTTCAAAAATTCAAAGCAAAGATACTTTCATTCACGGTAATACTTTTAGATTTGCACAAAGCATATCAATCATTAAATCTATTCGACCATGACATTGTTTTGTTCATCACGTTTCACGCAGTAACTTAGGGACATGATTTGACTACAGATTTATTGAGGTCCGACATACATTGGGTGTCCCAGACACAGTTTGAATAATGTCAGCATAGGATGATTCCATCTTCACTTTGGAATTTGTTTTGCTTAATGACATATCAACATTTGTGGGTAATTTAATGCCAAATTCATCCTTGTAAAAGGACAGTGGACGTGCTATTTAAACCATAACTGGAGAAAGAAAGAGAGTTCAAATATTTCTCAAAGGCATTAGTCTGAATGTAAACGCTATAGAACGAGTTGAATTCGAACTCTCGAGGATATTACAGACCAACACGTAACCCACTTGGCAACAGAGGTTCCTTCTTTAAATTCTCAAATAATAAAAAAATAACAATTATTCAACTGTTTTCACAAATTGATAGTTTATACATTTCACATTCAGAATGGAGTATTAAAAGTGGAATAGATTGATGAAAATCTTGTAAAAATCAATTAAAGCAAAAATACATGAAAAAGGTTCGTTGAAAATCTGCTTTGCACAAATAATAGCCAGTAGACATAATTTACCAGGAAAAATATTTCGTTATCTCTTGGAAAAGAACAAAACAGACGCACCAGAATTTAAATTAAAGACCAGTAAGTAACAATAAGAAATTACAAGCATATTAAAAAGCTGTTTATGAGATGAGACAAAACTTAGTAACAATAAACTAAAACATAAATACCTAACAGAAAAAAACAACAACATATGATTGGCTGATCGTAATCCAGTTTGAATGCCTCCCTACTGTAATTCATAATCTAGCCTGAAAGATAGTCTAGATTAATAATTATCAAAATTTAGGCGCCTCAGGTGGTGTAATGGTTAGTAAGCTAGATTAATAAACCTTCAACATCTAAGTACGAGTTTTATTGGATGCTCCATTCATATGGCCTTGTGTCACATCTAAGTAAAAAGCTTAATAAATTCCATAGTTATCATTTTTTTCTGTTTAGCAAGCATTTAAAAACACTTTACGAAAATTCAATTTTAAAAAGAAATTTAAATGCTATTTTTAGATTTGAGCTTGTGATATTATTTTTAAACTTTTGAACATTATTAGATATTACTTTAGAGATTCAGCGTATTTGATTTACTTGAGTAAATTTGCCTGCGGTGTAGATAAGCTTTTTTTTTTTTCACCTTTCTATCTCGATGTCTTCGAAAAGTAAGTTTATAAAAGATATTATTTTGATAATTACAATTTTATCTCCTCAAGTGGATGTCGAACTAGGTAAGGTGACCATTTTTAATGAGTTCGATTCTCACTTGATGTCTCAATCTTATGACTCAGTGCTATAACTTAGCTAAGTTTAGCTTATAACAAAATAACTACTATTAAAATTTCGTGAATGTGTGCGTAAAGTAGAAAGTTGCCCATCCTTCTCTATCAGCGTGTCACAAAGGCATCAGACGTCTCTGAGCCTTCCTTTTAACTTTACGGAAGATGTTTCGCCGACCCCGAATACTGCGTCCATATTTTGGCGTTCTTTTTTACCCGATGTCAAGTTTCGTAATTTTTTATTAACCTCAACGAGTGTACTGTGTATAATACAATATATTCGTTCGTATTGACGGGTATAAGTCTAAGAAAATGTTTAGAGCAGAGGGGCGCGAGAAACGAACCAAATGGAAGTATCTTTCCAAATCCAGGCGAGGAGGGGCACTTTTGTGCTCATTGCGACTCTTTCAGCCGCTCACTTGCAAAATCGTTGACATTACTTACAGCACTTTGTCTACGAAAGATCTTTCCAACTTTCTTCACTGTTTACCCTTCGGCAAGCAGTTTGATTGAATAGCTGCTAATTATGTCTTTATATATATATATATATATATATATATATATATATATATATATATATATATATATATATATATATATATATATATATATATATATATATATATATATATAATTTTGTGTGACCTAACTCTATTCTATCTAGTAGTCTGTGTCTGTGTACTGAAGAACTTTGGTAAATATTCTATGGAATAATCTTTCATTTAATTAGGTTCCCGCGTTCACTTCCTGCTTGAAATCAGGCGAGTATTTAAAATTGTGCAATAAAACTTCTGAATATTATCACTTTGATGCCAAGAGAATTCTAAGCTGAAGAATTGCCTTTAAAATGTAAAGTAACTCGAATGTAAATTGTAATTGAAATTTTTAATGTAATTCTGAGTCAGGAAAAAATGTTTTGCACAATATTCAACTTCATATAAAAGAGGAATTTTCTCAAATGTCAGATGACTCTTACGCAATCTCACATCTGCTTGTATTTTTTTCATAGAAAGGGTTAATAATTTCGAAATAGATTTCAAACGCCGATGGCATATATTTTTTGAATGAATAAGTACTTGTAAAAAATAACAGTATTCCTAAAAAACAATCTATTTTTATCAAGTGCCATGTAGAGGACGCTGACAATAGAGGGGATTACTGTGGGTTGTCAAAAACCAAATGAAGGTCAGATTAATCTTTTGGACCAACCAAATCAGCAGCAGCATAAACAATCATTTCTTGAACACAGAATCCTTGTCGTTTATTTCCTTAGAATAACTGATGAATTTTGTTGATATGGGTTTTTGATTGAATTGCAATCACGTGTAACAGACTCTATGAAGTTATGCTTTCCGTTTCCAAATTGTTATTGCTCTGGTCTTTATCAAACTGTCCCCATGACTTCCTTGATGCGTCTGTCTACATACTAATTACTGTCGTCATCTACTGTAACTCTAACTAACTGAAAGCTCACATATAATCCATTATTACCCCAAAAGAATAGGTACTTGAATATTTTGAACACTTCTAAAGAAGAAGAGAAATGGAAAATTGTTGTTTTTTTTAAGTGGGAATGAAAAATGTTTAAAATTCTGCTTTGTAGGCCTTATTCAAGCTATAAATTAAACGATTTTTAAATATTACTGTTGTGTGCAAAGTAGAATATTGTTTGTAATAGATTATGATTAAATGGTTTATTAAAATTAATCAATGATGGGGATAGATTATTAGGTTTTTGCTGTTCTAACCTATGTCAAATTAAAACTATTTTATTTTGTTTCTTTCTTACCAGGAACTGTGATGTTTTAAAATCCGGGTCGTCGTTTGATTGTTGGATGCAAAGAGACTATTGCGAATCCTATATGTTTACAATATTTCCATTATACTAAGAAGATAACGTATTAGTTTTTTCAAACAAAAACATAGATATATTGGACATTTTGTAGGTAGTTATAATGTTCCCCAAATATATATCCTAAAGTTGAATTTTGTTTTTTTCTAAATCATTATCTGTTGAAGTTCATATAGAACGAACCATCTGAATAGATATATAAAACGATCTATCAAATTGGTTTTCACATTATATGACACTATGGACGCTTAGGTACGCTATTAATTATGTATTTAGCAGCTGGAATGAATTTTGGGTTTGATGTGTACGTATGTGTATATATATTTGTGTGTGAATATGTATGTGTGTATATATTTGTGTATGAATATGTATATATATATATATATATATATATATATATATATTTGTGTATGAATATGTATGTGTATAAATATTTCTGTGGACTTTGAAATGCTTATGTGTGTACAAGTGTGTTGACGTACTTACAGATGCTGGCCAAAACGTTCAAACTCAAAACGAAGATTTAAGTTTATCTTCATACGGCTTTTGACCCTTACCTGTTGGTGAAAATTAGCCAGTTTAAGTATACAAATCGGTGAGGTCTGTGTTCCTAAGGTGAGTAAGAACAAATGCTCTATATAAGCTGGGAATAGCAAACGAGAAGAGAGTAGCAGACAAGAAGAGTGTCGTTAATGGGAAGAGAGTAACCAACGACAGTTATTCGTGAGACCAGACCAGTTATCAATGTATTGGTTCATATCTATCTATCTTGGCTTGTTCACATCTATCAATTAATTCATATCTGTCGCTTATAAACTGTACATATTAATCTCACCCTGTTTATATCAATAAGTTAGTTCATATCTGTCTTTGTATCCATATTTACCCAACCCCTCCGCCCGGGCAGGATATGACACAATGTCAATTTTTCAGCAGAGTTTAACAGGTTTGAATTCAGAGTTTTCCTTCTCCTAGACTAGTTGCCTAACCAAGGCTGAAGAACCTAGTCTGTCCTACTATTTACCCATAGCTGGAGGGAGAATAATAGGATTCATACCTTTCCCAAGGGTATTAGTGCTATGTGAAATGCAATTAGCTTGGTGCAGGATTTGAATTCGTGTCGCCGTGTCCATTTCCTACGACGATAACCATTACACCATGGGTACCTCCACAATCTTTGTATCAGTTTACGTCTATCTCACTCTGCTCATATGTCAATTAGTTTGAATCTATATAACAGCTTTTTCATATTGATCTATCTCAACTTCTTCATCTCTGTCTATGTATCAATTCATCTATCTCTCTTTCTCTCCCTCCCCTCTCACTCTCTCTTTGTCTGTTCGTATCTGTTTATATCAGGCTGTCCACACCCATCTTAATATGCACATATCTCTCCTAGTTTGTTCCTATCTGATTATCTGTCCATTGGTAAAATGCTCCCTATTTTTGAATATAAGTATGGATATATGTAATTGTATTCTAGTAAAATAATGGCAGCTATGGTTGAGAGACAGCAGTTCTGGTTAGTCGGAGTTAGTCGCTGGCTAGATGACAAATGGGAGTTGATGCAACAGAGCAGAGCTTGAAGCAGATCACGGAATGTCACACCCACCACTTCAGTGAGCAAGCTATCCTTCGAAGTCTTTGTCACTTTTTTTTTTCTTTAGGTAACTCGGCCTCGGGCTTTGTGCAACTTTGACTAAATCAGCAAAACTGCAACAAAGTGGGAAAGACCTCACTCTGTAGAAAGATGTTCGTAGCCATCAAGAGTTATGTCACAATTAATTTTCCTTCCATCCTGTCGGATATTTTATCCTGTTACTTGTTCACACTTCTCATATATATATATATATATATATATATATATATATATATATATATATATATATACACACACACACACACACACATATATATATATATATATATATATATATATATATATATGTAGAGGATAACTGATAAAAGCCGACAAAAATGGGCGATAAAATTTAATTACTTGTCTACTTATCAATTACGATTTCCCGTTACAAGAAAACTGAATTGATAAGCACATACAGACACATTAACAAGCATCTTTTATGTACATAAGCTTCAGGCTGATAAAATAGAATATAAATAAAAATAGAGGATCGTTTTGTTCATCGAATTTTGTTAGCGTTGACTGCTACTGTCGTACATCCAGCTTTATTAGTAAGTGGGGGAGGGGTGACAAGGTTAGCGCTTTCAAGATATAATTATAAATAGGAAGTGAATTTTACTTTTAAAAGGAATCAAATTCCGTGTTTGAAGATTGAGAATATCTCATGAAATTGACTGTAACCCAAAGTAAGTGCTAGTGTATGAAATCGTTTTTTCTTTTTTTTTGTTGTTTTTTAATGCGTATTTTTATTTCATTTTTATCGACAGCTATAACGGAATTTTAAGGTTTAAACACACACACACACACACACACACACACACACACACACACACATACACACACATATATATATATATATATATATACATATATATATTACAAGTGTTTTATTTTGCTTTCCTTATCCACCCTTAACCATCCTTTCCCTGTTGATGAGGTTTATACCGTTCTAATTGTATCCTCTGCAGAGGGCTTAGACCCCCGCTCCACTTTAAGGGGTGTCCTGGGTATGATACTAAACTGCATCTGATGGTCAAGATCCAGATCTGAAGATCTAGTTTGAGGGAAGTACTCCTTTACTAACCCTGCCATTACTCAGTCTGTTAATTTTGGAACAAAATGTCTTGTTTTCATTTTTTAAATTCAGGTTTGTGCAAGAACAGCTCTATCTATATTTACCAGTTCGAGATATCCGCGAATCCTCTTGTTTCCTTACCCAGTCGGTTGGGGCTGTAGAATACACTGACTGCACTTCTGCAGAGGGGTAAGACACCCCAATGAGTGTCCTGGATATGACACTAAACAGTCTGTTGGTGAGGTCCCAGTAATGCTGGGTCCTTGGGGAATACGGAGCACCCCTTCATTGCCATTGCTCCCTGGTCCACTCTGGCCCAGCGTGGTAGCACCTGATTAGGCCCTATCTATGAGTTAAATAGAACTAACGGCATACTTATGCTAAACTAAATTGCTTAATTAAACTGAATTGCTTGAAATAGAAATGTTTTGGCAATTAAACAGTACTTACATTTAAACGACGTGCTTATGCTAAACTGAATTATTTGAAATGGAACTGTTTTTTTTACATTGAAACTGTACTTACACTAAACTGAATTGTTATATATAACTGCTTGAATAAACTGAATAGTTTGAAATAGAAATGTTTTTGACAAACTGTGAACTCATGCAAAACTGAATTGTTTTAAATAGAACTAATTATTTACATAAAAATGGATTTGGCGTTAAATAACCAACAAAGGTTGACATGCCATAAAACCAAACCAAATCAAACCTCTTTTTTGCTAAGCTGAATGTTCATCTCAAAAATGAGATTTGAGGACGTGGTGGCTATTTAAAAGCACCACAGTGAACCATAACATTTTATGGAGATTTTGTGATGGCAATTTGTCTGGTTATCCAAGCAGCTTAAAGAAAACTACTCTAATGGCTTAATTTTTTGCTAAGGAATTCTGTTTAATAAAGTCGATAAATGTCATCGTTTATAATCTGTCCCACCCCCAGGAGGTCAATACCCATGCCACAAATCTTTGGTTTGGTTTCTTTGTTGAAAGGCATACCTACCAATGTGTTTTACTTAATGCCAAAGACACCCATTTGCTATAACAGTCATTATCATCATCATCATCATCATCATCATCATCATCATCATCATCATGTCGTGCCGCCAGTACGGTTATCCCTGACCCTCTCTCGCCACTTTTTCCTATCGTTCATCGCCTCTGGCAGGTCTTCAGGGATACATCCCGCATTCTTACAGAGCTGCTGTATGTATGTTCGAGCTGGTCGTCCTGCTTTTGCTCGGCCAAATGTGGGGGTCCATAGGAGTACATCACTTATGAGCTCGTAGCTGCTTCTCCAGCAGTGTCCTGCATGTCTGGTTCGTCTAGCTTGGATAGTTTTCGTGATGTGAAGTAGGTGGCCGTATAGTTGGTGCTTTGTGGGGTGTTGCCTCCAGGACTTGTTCAATATTGCTCGCAGCAATTTTGTTAATGTCCAAGTAGTGCGTCCATACAGCAGTATCGACACGACCGCTGCTTGGAAGAAACAACGTTTCATTTTATCCGTCAGGTCTGATTTCCATATAATCGATAGCTTATCGATAGCTATAACAGTAGTGGTAGTATTTAGCTCGAAACTTTGACAGGGACAAGTGCATTCATACATTTCACTAGGATATTAATCTGAAAGTGAACGCATCGCACGATTTGAAATCGAACTCGTTTACTACAATGTGGCCTGTCCAGCACGTTAGCCACTACCCCATGGCATCTCTTTCCCATACTACAAATGTAAACATGATATTTTTGCCTTGATTTTCTTGGGACTGTAAAATGCCATAGATAATGTTGTGGAAAAAGGTTTGTAATTTGCTTTCTGTTTTGGGTGATTTCTTGTTTAGGTGTCCCCTTTTAACAAAAAAATAAATAATTGAAAATTCCGTTTATTTAATTCGATGGATACAAAAAGTGTTTAGTTTGGCATTATACTTACACTGTAAGTTGAAACCTCCACCGGAAAGTTAAGATGTTTTACAATTCTCAAAAACTTTTATACAAAAAAGATGAAAACCTGTTATGAAATAATGTTAGTAACTAAAGAATATTTAATGGTCATAGCTCGAGTTATTTTTGTTTTGCACAATAAAAAACCGACGAATGAAAAGTGTGAGTAATTGTATGAATTTATCCAACCCTTTCAACATGAGTATCACGTGACACAATATTAGAGAGCAGCTGATTTGAATTCAGAGTTTTTCTTCTCCTACACTAGTTGCCTTACCAAGGATAAAAAAAAAAACTACCTGACCGACAATTCACCCTTACTTTGGAACAGTTGGTTTCATCCTTTTCTTAATGGCATTATCACGAAGTGAAACAGCTTCACCCATGATTTAAACTCAGAACACCGATGCTATATCCTACGATGATAACCGTTACGTTTAGAACGTATCCAAATGTGTATTATAGTAAGATAATTAAAGTAAGGTAATTAAAGTAAAGTCATTAAAGAAAGGTAATTCTAGTAAGGTAATTAAAGTAAAGTAATTATAGTAAGGTAATTAAAGTAAGGTAATTAAAATAAGGTAATTATTGTAAGGTAATTATAGTATGGTAATTATAGTAAGGTAATTAATAAGAAGAAACACTTTTGTATTAGTAATTGATATTTACTTTACTGGATATAGAATAACTGAGGTGAATGTGAACTGAAATCCTACGTTTTTATTATTAACAAGTTGAATAATGGATTAAAACTGCTTTATTCTTGCGGTCCATTTTTAAAGTATTGTACAAACAAACATCTGGTCGTCTTTTTCTGTGTTATTGTGACGTAAAAAAATCGAATCGTTATAGATTTTCTTCTGTTTTGTTTTTGTGATGTATTCCTTTATTTTATCTACTTTTCTTATTTTCTTAAAATCTTTTTTCAACATTTCTTTTTCCCTCTCTCTTATTTCTCAATCACTCTTTCACATTTTCTTGTACTCTTTCTTTGTATCTCCATTTAATCCTTTTATATTTACTATGCCCCTCTCCTTTATCTCTTCCTTATCAATTATTTACGACCCTCGGCAGTTTGGCACAACCCCTTCTAGTTAAGGGTTTGCAGATTGACGGAAATGGTTAACAATGAAGAAAAGAATTTGTAATTTCAATATGAATCAGCAAGCAAACAAGTCCTAACAAGATTGAAACCTTTTCAAGTAAGCGGATTTTATTTTGTAAATGAGTTTGTTGTGGAGATTAAAGAGTTAAATAAAAGACCAATCCCAATATATAAATTCAAAAGAAAGTCTTTTCTTGCATAACAAATATTTAATCTTTTATCTCGAAGATCAACAAAAAGATTTTACAAACATACAGCTCTTAAAAAGGTTATCTACAGATAAAATGTATTTGATTTTTGTCTTTCTTGACTTTTTCTTTTGGGGGGTAGGGGTGTTTTATTTTTTATGTTGTTATTTTCCTGGTTTTATTTT